>CM067367.1:78952578-79552578 GCA_034401795.1 Chaetoderma sp. LZ-2023a
TGTTGCTGAATATTTTGAAACTAATTTGACTGAGCACAGCGCCCGGTCAAATTAGTTTCAAAATATTCAACAGCTTACATGTATAGTTTTCTGGAAATTGATAGTCAGGAAGTTCAGAGAGCGATTGATCCCAACACGAGCGAGGTGTGGATGGAGCTTAGCTAGCGATGGGCGGGGCATAGCTAAAAATGGAAAGGTCCCTATTCTCCAGAGGAAATAGCATACAGTAAGACGTGTTGTTAGTGCCACGTTAGAAGGTAACAGAAGGTAACACGACTAAGCATGCATGGTGTAATGGACCTGTCCAGTTTTAGCCATGCCCCGCTCATATCTAGCTAAGTTCCACCCATACCTCGATCGCGTTGGAATCGACCGATCCCCGAACGCCCTGACTATCAATTTCCAGAAAACTATACACGTTAGCTGTTAAATATGTTGAGACTAATTTGACTGGGTGCTGTTGATGCCTATGGCAGCAACAGCGTCCAGTTAAATTAGTTTCAAACTATTCAACAGAATGTTTTATTAAATGGTAAAGACATACTATTCATACAACGTGTCGGACTATTAAGCGTTAAAGACGGACTATATCGAATCACTCATGACGTCATGATTTATTACGTTATCCTAAACGTCATGTAGTTAATTATGAAGTCATATGATGGATGGATGAACTTGGAAAGCTCCATCCAACTAGCATTCTCTAAGGACTGCTATGCTATACATGTTCTCCATCAGGTGAGATGAATTTTGCCACGGCAACGTTTCATCAAATTTCAGCTATTTTGTAAAAGAGCATAACTCTATCAGAAACTTCTTGAACCGCGAACTTCATCTTAAAACCGTGAACCAATTATAATATTTCAATAGTAAAATGCCTATACTTCCAGACAAAATGAAGGAATGATTGAGCCTTGAACACGACACGTAACTTCTCATATAAGAAAGCATTGTACCAAATTGCAGTTCATTCGCAACTTACAAGAGATCCTAGGAGCCTGTATCGTTCACTTACAGCATTGCCATTTCAAGTAGACAGGTCATGTTCTACCTGTAGAGCCTCATACATTTAGCCAGAAATTCAATGGGATCAAAATAGATTCACCCACTACCCTTGTTAACGAAAACATTTACACATGTACTCAAAAAAATGAGCTAACAAGATTGACAAGGATGGTGGTGGCGCTGTAGGCATGTACATAAAAGATAACATTCCGTACCTCAAATGTGAAACCTTCTCAATAACCGAAGATCATATTGAAACACTACCGGTATTCATTGACATTCCGATACAAAAATGTAAACACAAAATCATTGGTACGATCTATAGGCCTACTAGCAGTGATTTAACAAATCATCGAATCATTAGGCAAAATTATAAATATAATTCAAGCTGATAACAAGACAGCTTACCTCACGGGTGATTTTAATATTGATCTGAAAATATAGAACTGTTGTCAAACAAAATACTTCACTAACTTGTTAAATACTTACTTTTACTATCTGACAAGAACCAAACCAACTAGGTTAACCGAATCCACGGCCACCGTCATTGACTACATATTCTGCAATAACATTAATCAGAACATTATAACAAACCCCGTGTGGGAATTTTTGTAGCTAACATTTCAGATCATCCACCAATATTTCTGTTAGAAAAACAACAAACATCTCAAAGACAATTCGAGCGGGGAAAATGTGAATGCAAAGATTACTCTGAGGTCAGTACTGAAAATTTCAAAGGGTCCGTGTAAGCGGTTGACTGGAGTACAATACTAAATACACAATCTTGTGAGCACGCCTACAGCAAATTCCATGATATCCGTACAACTATGTTTGAGCACAGAATTCCTATGAAAGAAAGGAAACGGTGTAAACCCAATCATACTTCGAGGTGGCTCACGAACGGACTTAGAACTGTCTGTCATAAAACACCAACTATATTTGTCGTTCATCAAATGTCAAACAAAACATAATGACATACTATTGAAAAAAAGAAGAAATAAATTAGATCAAATAATAAAAACAGCTTAAGAGATCATATTGGCGCAAATTTGAGCAGTAAAAACAAATACATAGAGACATGGAAACTTATCAAATCACTTTTAAATAAGCACAACAAACACAATTTCTCCACAATAACAAACTCATTACAGACTTGAAATTGCTAATGGATTTAATGATTATTTTGTCAACATACAGGCAGGTGCCCCTCAAAATGCGGGTGTCCCTCAAAATGTAGGTGAACTAACAAAGCTGTCTAGAGTAAAAGAAAATCCGATCAGGCATTTTCCGAGGTACTACTCAATTAGGCTATCTGCAAGCGAAAATGCAGAATACCTAATTTTTGTGTTGAAGTTTCCAAGTTATTCCACATTTGCAATCTATCTTTGGCACAATGCATTTCCCAGCAAAACTAAAGATGTGTTACACCAATATACAAGGCCAAGGATTCTACTAACTTCACAAGCTACAGACTAGTCTCCATCTTTTTCAAAACTCTTAGAAAGCTTGATGTATAATAGATTGATAAACTATTTGATTAAAAAACCTATTTTGTATAAATCGCAATATCGAGTTCGTGAAAAACTCAACAGTGCTTTCAATAGTAGAAATGGCAAAAAGAATTATCGAATCCTTAGAAAAAAGTTAAGTATAACAGGCATTACCCATTTTGACACAGTTAACCATCAAATCCTATTTGATAAGCTTACCTATTATGGTATAAGAGGGTGTGCACTCAACTGTAAAGAACTCAATGCGTACAATTCAATGCAACATACTCTGAAAACAGGGAACTAACTTGCGATGTTCATCAGGGTTCTATTCTTGGACCCCTCCTATTCCTTTTAATATATGAATGACATACCAAATCCCTTTAAGCGCATGCTACTGATACTGTTCGATGATGACACCAATGCTTTTGCTGCGATGAGAATATAGATAGGGTATATGCAAAAGTAAATAAAGAACTGGAAGAAATTACTAATTGCTGTTCAATAAATGTTGATAAAACAAATTGTTATTTACAACCATCAAGAATCTAAATAAATGGCATTCCAAAAATATACACTAACAACAAGGAGATCTAAGTAGCCCCATTCACCAACTTTCTTAGCTACCACAAAAGTAATCCGGGCATAGGTGTCATCCAAAGACTAAAACCATCCATGACAGCAGACACTGTTAAAACTCTCTAGAGCGCACTTGCCCTCCCCGTCTCACCTATGGCAATGCTATCTGGACTGCAGCACACAAGAGCAAACTAACAAAACTTTAAAACCTTCAGAAAAAAATCTTAAAACTCTTTACTACACCAGCAGTGGTCCAGAATATATTCCAACTCAAAGATATAGACAAACTACAGATATATGATAGTGTAAGATACTTTTACCACAAAGAGGTGCCACAAACCATAGCCTCCAACTTTAGACTGGCATCCAGAGACAATACTAGAAATAAACATAACCTACATACACAAATCTCCTTTAACAAAATTTCCAGGGAATCCATAATTGGCGGATACTGACGTGCAGTACATATGTACCCGTCAATGTATGGATTCCCTAGTAGACATACATCTACTACACTCGGGTGAATCCATTCTGTACAAACTAATCCAATGTTTAAAATCACCAAAAAGCGTAACCATAAACTGCAGGGACAGGGCTTGAATTTGCCATTTACGATAGACTGGGTAGACAGCCATATGTTATAATTTAACACTTTCGATACCGCTGACAAGAAATACCCTCAATGGTTTCCGACTCGTTGTGGTCATGCACAATACACTAATCACCATTAATGCAATTACTGAAACGCCGGATTAACCATTTGAACATACAAAGCCAATTAAACCCCGACCTAATAAAATATTATTTGTTTGCCATTGTTGTTGCTGATTTGACGAGGAACGGCTTTTGCCATTGGAAAATACAGGTAGCTATAGGATAAGTGCATTGTACTATTTATAGAATTGCAGTAATAAAGGAATAGATAAATTTGCTTACGATAGCCTTGATAGTTTATGTATAAGCCGAGTTAAACAGAAAGGTTAACCATTATAGACTAAGTCAAGGTAACCCCAAAGTCATTGGGCTGAAAATATAGGGAGGAATGGAATACATGTATTATACTATTGAGAGAAATGCTGTGATAAAGCTATAGATGAAGTTTGGTTACTATAACCATGATAATTTAGATATAGCTGAGCTAAACAGAAAGGCTAAAATGTGTGGACTAAGTCATGGTAAACACAAATCTTAGCCAGAAATAACAAAGTCCCTAACCTGAAAATATATGCAAACAAGGGAGAAATGCATTGTACTATTGATAGAAATGTAGTAATAAAGCTATAGGTGTAGTTTGGTTAAAATAACCCTGATACATTAGCTGAGCTGAGCTAAACAGAAAAGTTAATCTGTATGGACTAAATCAAGGCAAACACAAAACATAACCAGACATAACAAAGTCCCTGAGCTGGAAAGAGAGGGAGAAACGGGATAAATGCATTGCACTATTGATAGAAATGCAGTAACAAAGCGATAGATGAGGTTATGGTTACCATAAGCCTGATAGTCGAGCTGTTGCTGAGCTAAACAGAAAAGTTAACCAAAACTACTGCGTCGCCGACGCAGTGTTGATGGCATAAGCTCCTCCGTTCTTCGAACAGGAAAGCTAAAAATCCTAGATGGACGCTAAAACACATAATAATATACAGATTTTCTACATAGCACAACATAGCACAATCTGCTGCAAAAATATATGTTGTACCGTCCTGTTTTTGTGCATACCGAGACACGTATTACATTGTGGATGCTGTATCAGTTATCACCCACGTATAGCAATGTCTTGTTTGGTGCATAGTGGGGCCCATCGATGTATTGGTCATGTCATTAATGGACTGCCTAATTGTGATGTATGTATATTATATATTAAGCATGAAATACATAATCTTTATTTATCTTGAGTGACTAAATTTTGTCAATAAAATCTAAATATGTGTTTATTGCATTTCCATTTGCAGACCAAGAGGATACTATTTTTGACATTTTACCACTGGAATGACTGGCTCCGTAAGCCAGTCATTTCAGTAGTAACCTTTCAAAAATAGTCTTCTCTTGGCCTGCAAGTGGACAGTCCCCAAGACCACTGTAGAGGTTGGTTTTGGCCAGCTTCGTCATGAAAGGGTTAATCCTGCATGTTAATCTTAAACAGTTCTGGACAGAAAAACAACGATTAATGATGAAGTCTTTGAACCGATTTCAGATATGATCACCCACCTGAAGTAGCGAACTCTGCAAAGAAGACGGAGAGATGCTAGACTCTGTATGCATGCATCGCAATAACCAAGTATCAATCAACTCGGAGGGAAAACTACTCAAACCAAACTGTCGATCGCGAAACGCCCATGAATACTCCTTCCAGATTCTGCGTTATCGTACAGAAGCACACAAGATGTCATTCTTCCCGAGGACTATCTGTGACTGGAATGTCCTACCATACGATGTTGCCGCCGCAAGCACCTTTGACACGTTCAAAGCCAAGGTGTCTGCCCCAGCGTAAGTGACTACAGTGTCGAAACCTGTAAATACTGTACATAGGCACACTTTCATCTCTGCCTGATGTTGAAGAAGCAAATACTACATGTATATCATTTATCGTCTTTCTGGCCCAGATTCTGCATGCGTACACTCACAAAATAGCAGAATCTTCAAGTTAAAGAAAGCTAGTCAACAGGAAGATCCCGTGGGTTGGACTGCTGGAGCTGAAATGGCTGTCTGGAGAAGGTCCCAAGCATGCTCAATGGGTTTCACGTCTGGTGACTGAGCTAGTCACTCTATTCACATGTTTTCCACGTACAGTTTAACCACTCTTGCTCAGTGTGGTCGCATATTAGAATGAACTTTTGCCCAACTGCAGCAGCATAGGGCCGAATAAATTCCGGAAAACTTCGTCCCTATGACTCACACGAGTCAAAGCGCAATTCTGGATGCAAGAGATTGGTATGGCTGCCAGCACTAATGCCCTGCCATACACCATTACTGAACCTCAACAATACTGGTCATGTTCTACCACGTTTGCATCAGCAAATCTTTCATTGTGATGTTACCACACATTAACACGCCCATTTTGAAAGTCCAAGCAGAATCGCGACATGTCTGTGAACAAGACAACTTTCCAGTAAGCAGTTCAGTTGAAATATTCTCTACTTCATTCGTCTCATTTGACAGTGCCTCACACAAGGGTCCCCCCCCCCCACAGCAGGTGAGTGACCCTCAGACCCCTGACTTTCTAAGACTGAGTGGATAATCAACCATGTAGCGACTCTAATGTGGTGTTGCAATACTGTAGCATAGGTTCTTTGATCTCGGCAGGCAGAGATGATTGCAGTTGCACGGTAGCCCTCTTACGTCCTCAACCATGTCATATGTTCACTGGACCGGTCTCCTGATAGCGTTTCCAATCATTGAAAATGGCACTCTTGAGTCCAAGGACAACAGCTACTTTTTGTTGTGTCCATGTAACTTGCAGGAGCCCAATCCCATGGGAAAGTTCCTGATAACTCAGATGACGTCTGCAGGGCAATATTGTATAAAAGGAATCAACAAATTCCTTCTAATACAATGAGAAAAGGAATTCTATTGTCTTCTCTGGGAAAACATGCGCTTCACCGACTGTCATCAGACTGCTCTTTTCAAGGTGAATCCTGACAAGCTTGAGGAGACCACCAAGGACTGACTGCACAATGTCCATTTCACCTGCACAATATACATTTCACTCTCGGCTTCTTTTATCACATTAAGATTAGGTTAGGATTCTTTTGGGATAATGAAAATCTTGTTTTTCTGGTATGTACGTATATTTATTTAGAATACCGGGAGGAATTTTTTGGTAGTATATATATATATATATATATATATATATATATATATACATATATATATATATATATATATATATATATATAAATATCGCCATTTTCGCTTTTTAAAATCAATTAACTCACAAACACTCAATTTCGATTGGTCGATGACAGACATGGTTCCATGTATCAAATCCCCTGAACAATGTTAAATGACCCTTAGATCCTAATCATTTCCCAAAATTTTTGCGATAACTAGGTCATTAAAATTGGCCACCATCGCAAACTGGCCAATTAGGCTCTCTTGAAAATGTCTTTGCCTACATGAAGTTTCTTGAGTTTCAAATTAATTGACCAAGAAATTTCGGAGGACGATGTTTAAATGTTTTTTAAAACAGTGCAAAGTCCCAGATCGCTGCCGGACAAATCGGCCAATCAGCTCCATTTGAACAATCTTGGATCTCTATGATGCAGGGATGTCTCCTGACAAATTTGATCGAAATGGGTCCAGTGGTTCATTCTTATTCATTCAGGAGTTTGGGGAGGGGGAATAATCCAATATGGTTGAATTGACCAATTGGCTTCCTTACTGCAGTTTTACAGCTCTATCGCCCATGAAGCTCCCTGATGAATTTTGCTCAAATCTATCGTGGTTCTTGAGAAGCCATTTAAAATTTCCCCATTATTCCAGTAGTAACTTTGGCAGAAAAGAATTCAAGATGGCCACCCAAACGTTTATCCGACACATCTGAGTTTTAACATTTTATAAATCGGCTTTGTTTGAACAATCTATGAGTAGAGATGCTTCCTGGCTAATTTAAATCGCCTAGGTGGTTTGCTTATCCACTTTAAGATGTTAAAATACATTAACCCTTAGCGCTCTGATGTCAATATTTTATCATTTACTGTGTCAGTATCAAAGAAACTGGTATACATTTTTCAACAATTTTGCTGGAAGCTGTTGCTGTCTACGACATCACCATCTCCCACCAAGTTCGTTTAAAAATGAACACCAGTTCATCTTTTAATTTAATTTGAAAATTAAGAATTTTGACTCCAGAGTGGTAAGGGTTAAGATGTATTTTTAATTATTTGTGCACAGTACTGGTAGTTTTTGATATTCACGCTTAACTGGAGTTATAATATTGGTCGACGTAGAGGCTATTTTTCATTGTAGTGGGCCAAATGGATGGCCATAATTAAAAAGGCCAATGGATGTCCATCGCTCCAAATGGGGTTTCTATCTGATTTATGAGCAGGACTGACAACAATCTCCAATATGACTTGATCACCAGAACAAAGTGGCTATGTTATTGCTGGACACAAACTCTCACTATAAACATTTTTGTTTGATAGGAATCACAGAGCGCCATTTAGACGGATAGCCACCACTACCATATTTCTCCACCTTCATTCAGTGCTTGAAACTCCACATATTAAGATCCATGAATGTTTCATGGAAAGAGATGATTTCTGGAGCGTATCAGTTCATACTTGTTCAGTTAGCAGCATTGACCCAATGGATTGTTGGAGAGTAGCTTAGACCATGAACTAGAGGCCCAAGAACCTGTGACGCTCACTTGGACCATTAGCATTTGAATAGACATGATGGATAATTTTCGGAAAATCCAAGATGGCCACCAAAAAAATTAACCAATCAATATTCTCATTTCATATTTTGAAGCCTGTCATCATAGGATCGTTCCACCCAAGTTCCGTAGAAAGCGAGCCATTGATTAAGGAATACTGTTTTTAAATGGTTCTGGAAATCTTTCAGAAAATCAAAACGGCTGCCAAAACATTGACCTATCAAAATTCTGAATAGATATACTAACCAATATCAGATCCTTCCAGCCAAATCTGGTTGAAATTGCCAAAGCAGTTAATGAGTAGTATGTTAAATGAATTCCCGATTTAAAAAAATATATAGCTGCCGAACAAATTGACCAATCAAAATTCTGTATACAAGCCCCGAAACACACCACTATAGAGTCCTTCCAGTGTTTGAAATCATTCAAGCGGTTAATAAGAAATCCAAGATCAAAGTTCTGTATACAAGTTCTGAAACCTACCAGCCTAGTATCCTTCGGAAACCTACCAGCCTAGTATCCTTCCAGCGAAGTGTGGTTGAAATTGCCAAAGCAGTTAATCAGGAATAGCGTTTTAAACAATTTCCCACCATTTTTCAGAAAATTCAAGATGGCCGTAATAAAAATAGACCAATCAAAATTCTGTATATGGGTTCTGAAGCATACAACTCTAGGGTCCTGTTAACAGTTTGCTTTGAATCGGCCAAGTGGTTAATGAGAAGTCAGCTTTTAACTGATTTCCAGACATTTTCAGAAAATCCAAGATGACTGCCGGAAATATTGGCCAATCAGAATTCTCATTAGAAGTGTTGAAGCCTACTAGCATAGAATTAGTCCACCCATGTTTTGTTGAAGTCTGGCCATTTATATTGGAGTAGCATTTTAATTTACATTGAACAATTTCAGAAAATCCCAGATGGCCACCAGAAAAATTGGCCAATTTGAATCAAAATTCTGAATAGAAGTTTTGGAGCCTACCAGCCAAATTTGGTTGTAATCGGTCAAAGCGTAAATGAGGAGATGCGATTTGACGGATGGACGATGGATGGATGCTGCCATGGCATAAACTTACTTGGCCCTTTGGGCCAGGTGAGTTAATAATAGGCAGCAATAGGTCCCTCGCATTAGTTGCAAGGTGTTCAAGAGAGTATTCCTAACATCATAAAGTATTTGTTTGTTGTTTGTGAGAGTTAAAGGGTTATGATCTGTCTCTCTTCCTCTATCAATGGAGGAATCCAGTCTATCCATCAATCATATGATGTCATAATCAATGTGACGCATAGACTGATGTCATTAATCAATTACGCCATGAATGATGTGACTACGGTCATCATGAACGCTTAATTGATGACAGACTAAGTGTTGTTGTACGAATTGTATGTCTACTATTTAATAGACATGCTGTTGAACATTTTGAAACTAATTTGACTGAGTGATGGCAGCAACAGCAACCAGTCAAATTAGTTTCAAAATATTCAACAGTTTACATGTAGTTTTCTGGAAATTGAGATTTAGAGTGTAGGGTTTGAAACACGAGCAAAGCGTGGCTGAAGCTTAGCTAGAGATGGGCTGGGAATAGCGAAAACTGTATTCCTCCGCTACATTAGTGTGCTTTAGGAACAGATAGAGTAGTGAGTTTTCACACCCACTACGACTGCGTCAAATCAACAAAACGAAGAGGCTATGTTAATGCATCAGGCCATCTCTCAGCATGTCATACGTGAAGTAACAGAATGTGGCAGTATTATTTCTGGTCATCGATAGAAATACCAAAAACAGATGAATGGACAGTAAATAGAGATTCATTTCTAGCTATGCTCCACCCATATCTAGCGAGTCTCTGCCAACTATGTATGTGTGTTTGATTTCTCAGAATATCGGCTCCAAGTCAAATTAGTTTCAAAATATTCAACGGGATGTTTATTAAATTGTAAATTTACCAATGACATACAATTCACAGTTACTATCAGAAATTTGTCTCGCGTTGGACCTACTAACGAATGATGTACTTTGATAATGACGTCAAACATTTGAGTGGCGGTTTTGATCCCAACATTGTGCGAATGGTGCCTTCATTTCTCTAACAGTAAAACTACACACCAACAAATTATTTTATTTGTTTATTTGATTTCTTTTTATGTATTTAATGTTATTAACTATGAGCATAGTAGAGATGAACAAATGTACAGGTATTAACAAGATGATAAATCACAGGTATATTGGCCCAGATGATACAATAACATAATCATACAACCATTATGTAAGGCTATTTGGCAGCTTTGATATTAAAGACTCAGAATTGGCTTGGTTGAACTCGAGTCATCATTCGAAAATGACAATACTATTTTCATTATATACTTTACTCATTACCTTGACATTTGACCCCAAAATAATATACTTTGTCAGGGGTGGATCATGGAATTTTTTAAGGGTGTGGCCGCTGGAATGGTCCTAGAATGAGTTTCCATCCCATTGCGTATGGGATGGCCTACATGGCTTTCACCAATCCCAATAATATTTTAGAATTTGAAGGTGCTAAGAAGCTCCTTCAACGGCTAGTAGCGGCAAAAGAGTACTTCTTCTTTTAATTTTTTTTTCTATTTAGGCTTTGAACCGCGAAGTACCAGTCAAGTCAGTATGACAATTTCACAGTAATCATTCCAGTCAAGTAATATGTTGAATATTTTGAAACTAATTCGACTGGAACCTGTAGTTTTAACCCTTTAATGTAAAAATTTGGTCAAAAAATAAAAATTTGCTTACTGAATGACCATTTGTAGGCCAAGAGAAGACAATTTAAAAAAAATTTACCACAGGCATGAATGGCTCGGTTATCGAGCCAGTCAAGCCAGTGTTAAATTTTGAAAAATACTCTTCTCTTGGCCTGCAAATGGTCTGTCTGATTGAAATGGAATGATCAAATGTTGCAGCTATAACTTGGAGCAAAAGGATGAAGCTTGAGCCATGCCCTTAAGTCAGTGCTTGTAATCCTACCTCATGATCGATCAGATCTAAGACTGGGTAATATATTTCAAACAGAGGAGAAATTATTGAAATTAAATACAGTTTATTCACGTATGTATGCATCCATTCATGGATGGATGGATAGATGGAAGCTGACATAATCCGAAATCTCCATTTTCACATGATGCACTATACACGATATGTAATACTTCGCCACTGTCTGTAACTCTCCCCAGCAAAGATGGTCCATGTTTGGGCATGTGGTAAGGATGCCAGAAGACAAACCCGCACAGAGAGCCTTGGAATTCGCCCTACTCAGACCCAGGAGAGGACGTCATTGCATAAACCTACTAAGCGTGCTACGAGGTGACCTCAAGAAAGCAGGACTCTGTACACTCAAGTCAAGAATGGACCTGAGGAAGCTAAGGATTTCGGCTGAGGACAAGACACAGTGGGCAAAAGCGAAGGACTGATTGCAGCTGTAGGATGTTTCCACTACTATAGCCGCAGAATACAGTAATCATACAACAGGAATTTTGCTACATTCCAGTAACATACAGAATTCTATAAGGTTTTAATTACAAGAGACCCAAGGGGCCTGTATCGCTCACCTGGACCATACGCATTTCAACTAGAATGCTCTTTATCAACAAGATGGCCACCAAACCGTTTATCCGACAGTTTTGAAAATTGCAAATTTGAGATCAGAATACCCAAAAACACGAAACCAATTTCGGCCTCAAAATCCATCAAATAAAAAAATCCAATATGGACGCCAAACATGCTCTTTTAATTGAGCCCATGGTGTCAAGACGTTTCTAAAAATCGGCCAAAATCCAAGATGGCCACCGGCCAAATTGGGCGATCAGCTTCGTTTGAACAAACTTGAATCTCTACACCCTAAGAATGCTTCCTGCCAAATATAATTGAAATCAGCCAGGTAGTTCTCGAGAAGAAAACATTAAAAATTTCCCATTGCTTTAGTATGGGAGGGTTGGGGGGGGGGGGGGAAATGATCCCAGATGGCCGCCAAACCGTTTATCCGACAGTTTCAAAAATTTCAAATCTGAGCTCATAATACCCCAAAACACGTACAAAACCAATTTCGGCCTCAAAATCCATCAAATAAAAAAATCCAATATGGCCTCCAAACATACTATATTTTGATTGGCGCATGGCGGCCATGTTTCTTGACGGATCAACTTCTCTTGAACAAACTTTAATGGCCCTTAGGCACTAATCATATCTGCCAAATTTCGGCCCGGTCCATCCAGCGGTTCTGGAGAAGTAATTTTCGCTACAACTAGAACCAAGATGGCCACCAAACCATTTGACCAATCAATTTCCCTTGAACAAACTTGGTTCAGCACTTGCCCTAAATCATATTTCATGAGGTTTGCATCAATCCCCAAAGCGGTTTCGGAAAAGATTTTTAAAGACGTTTCTAAAAATCGACCAAAATCCAAGATCCCCTGCCCAATTGGATGATCAGCTTTGTTTGAACAAACTTGAATCTCTACACCCTAAGAAAACATTTAAAATTTCCCATTGCTTTAGTAGGTGAGCTTTTGGTGGGAAAATGATCCAAGATGGCCGCCAAACCATTTATCCGACAGTTTCGAAAATTGCAAATTTGTGATCAGAATACCGCAAAACAAACACAAAACCAATTTCTACCTCAAAATCCATCAAATAAAAAAAAACAGTATGGCCACCAAACACGCTATATTTTGATTGGCCCACGGCGGCCATGGTTTTTGACGGATCAACTTCTCTGGAACAAACTTTAATGGCCCTTAGGCCCTAATCATATCCGCCAAATTTCGGCCCGATCCCTTCAGCGGTTCTGGAGAAGTCATTTTCGCTACAACTAGGTCAACCAAGATGGCCACCAAACCATTTGACCAATCAAGTTCCCTTGAACAAACTTGGTTCAGCCCTTGCCCTAGATCATATTTCATGAGATTTGCATCAATCCCCTAAGCGGTTTCAGAGAAGATTTTTAGATGTTTCCTAAAATTGGCCTAAATCCAAGATGGCCACCGGTCAAATTGGCCGATCGGGTTCATTTGAACAAACTTGGATCTCTATGCCCTAAGGATGCTTCCTGCCACATATAATTGAAATTGGCCCAGTGGTTCTTGAGAAGTTATTTAAAGGAAAAGTTGATGGACGACGGATGGTCGCCATGGCATAAGCTCACTTGGCCTTTCAGGCCAGGTGAGCTAACAAGTATCACAGACATGGGTGTGAAGAAAGCTCTATCATTATATGTAATTCAGCAGCTCAGCAATATATATATATAAGGTCTTTCAATATTGGAAACAAGAGGCTTCTATTTCTAGCTAGCTCCGCCCAATTTGTGTATGCAATTGAATCGATCTTAACACTAACTTCCCAGAATATTAATTTCCTGGTAACTATATACAGGTAAGTTGCTCGATATTTTGAAAATAATTTGAGGCCTATGACAGCAACAGATTAGTTTCAAAATATTCAAAGGAATGTTTTAAAAATATAAATTCACTAGACATACAATTCAGACGATTACTGTCAGACCATTGCCATGTAGTGTCGGCCCTACATGATTTGATTGTGAGTGATGTCAACTAGTATGTGACATATTTGGATTATGACGTCAGATTCTTGAGTAACAACAGATGTGATCCCTCTATAGTTGTGTAGGCTGTTTAAAACAGCAACATCTCTCACCAGCAGGAGATCAAAAATATACAACAGATTTTCTTCAAAAGACGCTAAACCTTTAACACGCAAGTCGGACAAAAACGGCTTTTGTAGTGCTCTTAAGAAATGTACATTTGCGGGGCACGAGGCTATTTTTGAAAATTTAGCAATGGAATGACTGACTTGATGACCGAGCCAGTTATTTCAGCGATAAATTTTCAAAAATAGTCCACAATTGGCCTGTAAATTGACATTCAGTAAGTAAATATTTGTATTTTCTTGACCAAATTAGACCATTACAAGTTTAAAAATATCACGGTGTTGCATTCTTCAATAATGGGAGCAGCCATTGTATGCTATAATTACAAGCGGCAATGTTCAGGCAGTGTTCCTCATTTGCATCCTTTTGCGTGCATAGACGCATAAAATCCGCCATGGGACGCATAAAGTTGGACCTCCATACATCCCAGGGGACGCACATAAAATTTGGCACGAAAATCGGTAACACTATAGTGCATCGTTAGTCTCTAATGTTTTTCCAGGAATTGTGTATGAATTGCTGCCATTTGTATTCGTCCGGATAATTATCGACAATTTTCGTCAATCGCTGCTTCTCGGTTGAAGGCTATTCTAAAGTAGTTAGTGTATCACGAACCAGCTACTACTCAGTACTTTTCCTCAGTGATTGTGATCAATTTTGTTCCATGCTTCATGTAATATACTGAATACTCGTGAACTACTTGGTTAGGCTTGTCGCTAACTCAGAATTTGTCACGCGATGCATGTTGAAAGGACCGGGTGGAGTTAGAATAACATGATTTCAGAGTGACCATTAGATATTTTACTGTTTGACGTCTAGAATACAGGGCATGTTTTTTGTTTTTTACGTGCCGGCGAGTGTGCTATTCTCTTGTTGTAGATCATATATTTCTCCTGTAAACTAACTATTCACCAGATCTCGCTGCTTAACACTCTGGCTACTACGTAACTACCAAAAAGATAAACATTTTATCGTCGTGAGCAGAAATTATCCAGTATACATATAAATCATTGTCTTGCGGAATTTGCCACCCTTGAACCAGGAACCCCATATTCTATAATGGGACACCCAAAATCCAGCTTGGGATCTCCAGGTTTCAGAGTAGAGGGTCCCTGGGACCCCAAGAATTTAGATGCCATATTGACCGCTGTGCTCAGGCCTTGCAGGCATGGGTCCCAAAACAATTTCACCAGCTGGACATCTGTCAAATATCCAGTAGCGGAGTGGGTGAGGCAAAAAATGTTTGGTATGAGGTAGAATGGGTATGGGTAGGTGAACCAGTGTGAAGCACATAGAGGTATTGTTAATTTCTCAAATGTGGGGGTTGGGTGGAGTGGGTGCGTGATTGGATTTCCTTATCAACATTATCCCCAATACTCGCTATGATTATTATTGCTTTTTTCATGCTAAAAACAAATGATTATGAAAAAGCAGATTCTGACAGACGATAAACAGGTCATATTGACCAGGAAATCTGGCAGGTTGAATACATCCAACATGGCCTGTATCCAATGGACCTTTCCAGTTTTAGCTATGCCCCACCCATCTCTAGCTAAGCTTCACCCACGCTTCGCCCATGTTGGGATTGATCGATCCCTGAACTCGCTGACTAACAATTTCCACAAAACAATACAGGTAAGGCAGCAACAGCACCAAGTTAAATTAGTTTCAAAATATTCAGCAGAATGTTTAGTAAATAGTAGACATAATTCGTACGTGTCGGACTATTAAGCGTTTAAGATGTACTAAATCGAGTCATTCATGCTGTAATTAATTATGACATCATCCTACACATCACATAGTTGATTATGATGTCATATGATGGATGGATAAACTGGAAACGTCCATTAGCTTTTCTCTTCTATGAAGAGGTGAGCTAAAAATACATATTTATTACAGGGGTGGAAATAAGAAATTTGTTCTACATCCAAATGTATCTAACATTGAGATTTTGCACAAAGAATCTACATGCACGAAATTGACATTATAGCCTCTCAGTCAGAATTGTGCATGCACCCTGTGCACCCAGGATTACATGTTATTTACTGGCACCAATCATTTTTGAACTACATCGTGCATGTAAAACCATCATATTTCAACCCCTGTATGATATATTATCAGAAATTCTGATAATGAGTGCGAGTCAAAAGATAGAGCATTACTCTATTTTTTCTTTTATTAAATCTTCATCACCCTGGGAGAAGGTAATCGGAAATGAGGCAAAAAGCACTATATTAAATTAGCTAACCCTATATTAAAGACATGAGTACTGCCTTATCTTATTTGTTGTGGTAAATGGACTACTTCACTGTAACAACTGGCCATTAGAAGACTATTTCTGAAAACTTTTCACTGGAATGGTTCGGTTATTGAGCCAGTCATTAGTGATAAATTTTCAAAATTATCCTTCTCTTGGCCTGGAAATGGGTATCCCTTAAAACTACAGCAGAGGCAGTTTTTCCCGCTTGACCAATAAAGTTTTAAATCAAACTTTACTTGATATTTATATAGCTTGATTGTATGCTTTATGATGAATCATTATCTCCATTGGAATCTATAATGATTGATCTAAAAATAGCTACCATGATCACGTCCTTTCCATCCGAGGGATCCAATCTGTCACTCAAGTATATGACATTAAAATCAATTATGTCATGTTGGCTGACATCAAAATCCAAATGCATAATGAACGACGTTATCTAGCTCTTTTATGAACATTGAAGTCTGTTAAGTGTATAAATTGCATGTCTTTACTGTTTCATAAACATTGTTGAATATTTTGAAACTAATTTGATTGGGGGCTGTTGCTGCTATAAGCAGCACCAGCACCCAGTCAAATTTGTTTCAAAATATTCAACAGCTTACCTGTATTGTTACCGTAAAATTGGTATTCTGGGAATTCAGGATTCAAAGTATATAACTTGATTCCAACACACGGAAACAGTGGGCATAGTTTAGCTTAGAAATGGGCGGAGAATAGCTAGAAATGAGCGGGGCATAGCTAGAAATGGGTGAGGCATAGCTAGAAATGGGTGGGGCTTAGCTAGAAATTGATCCATCTATTGCTAGCTACACTATCTGATATCAGTACAGGAAGTCGATTACATTTGTTAAGTTAGCCACTCTTCCTGAATACAGCCTCTGACCTTTAATACATGTGAACAGATCATACATGTGTGATGGCTAGCTTAATGAGATCACCTTCACAGACACATACAGAATCATCCGCCCATTTACTCCTCCATATGTCAAACAAACTGTCTCTATCTATCGACTCCGATTTCAAACATGTTAATTCTAGAGTGTGTAATGGATGCATGCTATGCATCTTTTCACTAAGAATGTCGAGAAACTCGGTCGACACAGGTGATTGTATGCCACATGTTCGCAAGTAAAGTGCTTCCAATGGTGTGTCAGCTTTCATAGATTCTTTCAGCATGCACATGGATGCCTCAATGCCTAGCTTAGAGTTCACGGACAGTGACAGACGTCCAAGTTTCTTGCCTTGAATAACCATTCTGAAATGAAAACCGTGACTTGTAACTCTGTATGTGTCAAGAACGCCTCAAAACAATCAAAATGCCTCTTATTATATCAATTAACCCTTTGATGATCGACATTTTTTTAGAAAATTAAAATTTTTGCTCAGTGAATGTCAATCTGCAGGACAAGACCACATTTACCACTGGAATGTATACAGTTTATTTGTTGGAATTGGGTGAAGAAAGTCAAAATTGGCGAAATTAGCCAAATTTGGTTTGTTAGTTACCCATATGATTGCAGATTGTGAGGCGATATTTATATTAGACTCCGCCGCTGGAGTGAGTTAAGGCCAGCAGCAAAGTTGGCGAAAGCGTGGGGATTTTTCACTGGTGTGCCATCGACTGCACATTCTAGTTAGAATAAAAAGTAATCACAATTTCTTTAAGTGGGTCACTGCGACCTTCACATGAGGTTTCAACCGCCAAAATTAATAGTTCTTCAGACCCACAAAGGACAACGCATAGGTGAAGTTTCGTGTATAACTTTAGTTATCATCCGGAAATGCAACACAATTTCCTTAATTGGGTCACTGTGTCGACCTTTGAACCCCAAAATTAATACAGTTCTTCGGATCCACATAGGCAACACACAGGCCAAGTTTGGTGATGATCCATTAAGCAGAGCTCAATTATCGAGCCAGTCATGCCAAAATAAAAAATAGTTTCGTTTTCTGTAAACCTCCCGGGTGAAATTTTTCTTTTTTTTCACCCGGCCGGGAATAAAACAATTTTTTTCCCCTACCCAGCATAAATGTTAAAACATGCGTACATTTGTAAAACTATTCAAATTACAATGTTTTTAATGCCATTTGTATGCAATGTGAATCCCTTTTGCTAATTGTGTCATGAAAAGCATGACAAATTTGGCAATTACAACCCATATTTAATGGACATCTAGTCAAATATGAGAAAACTAATATTTATGACCATTTTAAAATAAATTAATTTAAAAATATTTTTCTCCCTCTCTGCTGAAGTCTCTTTTCCCCACCCGGTGTGCAGGAAACCAAATCTTTTTTATAGATGGCCTCATTCCAGTGTTAAATTTTCATAAAATAGATTTCTCTTTGCCTGCAAATAGATATTCTTTATTCATCAAAAGTCCCAATTTTCTTGACTGGAAATGTTTTCAAGAGTTAACTCCCTTGAAATTTTTGGTTCTCTCCCAAACACCATTCCCCCCACCCCCTACCTGGCAAATCACCTCCTGGATCCGCCCCTGAATAGATAACTAACCTGGCTAGGTTTGCTTCACAGTCTGCTGTCAGATGACAATCCTGTAGATTCAACTCCTCAAGAACACAACCAGCCTGGTATACATACAAGAGACTGCATTACTAACATTATTCACAATCTATAGAGGATATCCTATGGGTGCTTTTTGGTGACTGACGCGGGCAGTAAGTAAATCCTGACATGGTTCCTGATCTTTGCATTTCAGTCCTGAAAGACTTACGGCCACGGTCACAGGAGCCACGAACAAATCTGAACAGGAACCACTAGCCAAGATTCAATTTTGGTTCGTGGTTACTGTTTGTTAACATTCAAAATGGTTGCACATACAAACAGGCTCAAAATATTTGACAAAAATATGTAATTTATAGTTTGTTGGCATAGAACAATGACACAAAATTATGGTCATTAAACATCACAATGTAGCATAAAACCCACTTTGTGCTTCCTGGATAGTGGTTTCTGGTCAAAGTTGACAAAATTTGTCAGTATATTCACTAAGCCGGTCAGTCAGCAAAACACACCATATTATGCCTATCATACACTATACTTGTTGTAGTTATCTTGAAAAACATGGTGATGCAGGTCACAGCAGCTAAAGGTCAATGTTCAAAATTTAAATGTACGGAAACAGATGTGTTGGTATGATAAATAAAATACTGGCATGGTTCAAGATATCAGTGTGATTTTTGTCAAAAGAGAAACATACTATAGGTCTAGCGCAGTGTGATTGTTAACCATTTAATGGTCAAACTGGCCAAAAATGGCATTTGCAATGGTATTGAGAAATGTCCATTTGTAGGCAAGATTATTTTTGAAACTTTACCACTGAAATTACTGATTATGACTGTCTCTGGTCATTCCAGTGGTAAAACTTTAAAATTAGTCTTCTCTTGACCTGCAAATAGACATTCACTACGCAAAAATTTCAATTTTCTTGATCGATCTTGACTATTAAAAATTTAATGTCAATTCATGGATTCGATGTCGTGCAGACGTACATTTCAACTCATGTCACAATAAAACATCATCATTTGTCATGTTGTCAGCTGACATCACAATCAGAATATGACAATATAGCACATGATCTGACAAACAAGGTTGATAGAATCTCAGTAACTATGGGTGAACCGTGAAAGGTAGGTCACACTGCTACATACCTTTAGCCTACAATGTATGCCAACACCAAGTTTGATTACTGTATATAAAAGCCCTTGAAATGACAGCCTGGAATAAGCTTTTATGACTGACAAACTAACTAATGGACCTTTCCATTTTTAGCCATGCCCCGCCCATCACTAGCTAAACTACACCCACACCTCGCCGTGTTGAGATTGATCGATCCCACAAATGCCCTAGCTATCAATTTCCTGAAAACTATGCAGGGAAGCTGTTGAATATTTTGTAACTAATTTGACTGGGTGTTGTTGTTGTTAAATAGTAAAAGCAAACAATTTGTACAACAACGCATAGACCGTCTTCAAATATGCATTCGTGACGGACTTATCGACGTCATTCATGACGTCATTCATTATGATGTCATTGTACACATCACGCAGGTCATTATGATGTCATATGATGGGTGGGTACTCTGGAAAGGTGAATTAGCCATTTATTGAGCTGCCTCATAACTCATCTGACCACCTGTCTACGTGACAAGTGACCACTCTTCATATGTAAACAAACAGAATTGTGTGCAATAGTCGTGTTATTCCTGTTTGGAAGAATTTTTACTTGTCACTGTGACCATTGTATTTAAGGACAACCTTCCACCCTAGTCTGGTCAATATCTCTCCAGTAGAACCAGTTATTTTCAAGAATTTTCAAAATATTAATTTTTAATCTGATCGCCTTGCTCTTGACCCTTAACCATTTGACCCCCAAATCTATCACACATCTTCACAACCCCACCGGTAACCGTTCCCCCAAGTTTGATTACCGTATATGAAAAACTTAAAACTACAGCCCTGAATAAATTTTTCTGGCTGACTGGCTGACTAAAAGACACTGCGATTTATTGAGCTGCTACCCACAGCTAAAACCGTCTGAATTGTAGGGTATATGTCTGTTCACACAAAACAACATTGACAATCAATATATAATTTTTACATACATTTTCCCAAGTAAAATTAAATTCCCATTTAGTACATACCTATTATTATTAACACCTGTTTTCATGCTGAAACATTCTATGTAACCCTAAAATATTCTCATAAAAAAATGTCCGAGTTATCAAGCAAGTCATTCCATCGGTAAATTTTCAAAAATATTTTTCACTTGGTCTGCAAGTGGACATTTCTCAAGAGCACTACAGAAGCCATTTTGGCCAGCTTGAGTGTTATACGGTTAAAATCAATTAGAACAGAGAAGACTATTTTTGAAAATTTACAACTGGAATGACTGGCTCGATAATCGAGCCAGGCATTCCAGTGGTAAATTTTCAAAAATAGTCTTCTCTTAGTCTGCAAACGGAACAAATTCGAGTGTTAAAGGGTTAAAGTGGATCGATGCCTCGCTGTTTCGCATGCTGGAGTTGCAATGCCTGTAGCGTATACCTTTGAGAAATATGATTCCAGATTTCGACAGAGCACTAATCCACATGTTGGACCGACGGTGGAGGAGAGATTAAGTGTATTGATCTTCTCTACATTTAGGCTCCTGAGTAATAGCTCAGAACCGGTGGATCCCAGATTGTTACAGGAGACATCCAGGGAAGCGAGTCTGCTCTCTGAAAGAAGAAGGAAGCATCAAGTTAGCCCTCTCAACCCATTTAATGGAGGAATACAGTTTTAGCTATGCCCTGTCCATCTCTAGCTAAGCTCCAACCAAGCTTTGCCCGTATTGGGATTGATCCATCTCTGCCCTCTCTGCCTTGAATTCCATAGCAAAAACACAAAACATTCTGCTAAAATGCCTCTGCAGAAAACATGTTTCTCCTATGGAATGATACGTTTTGTTAAAGCGCTCTGCTAGTTCGGGAAACATGTTTGAAGGTGATTCGCGAAAAGCAAAACATGTTTTCAATCTGTGACGTAATTGCACGTGAAATAATGTCATACGTCACAGAGGCATATATTATGTCATAAGCGTATTGCGCAAAGGATGTTGGGATAGCGTTTTCTTAGCAACCATTATCATTCCATATAGAATAGATTTGTTCCAGAGCGCTCTAATAGCGCGGACATACTGAAACAATTTTTTTGCACACCCTATGGAACGCAAGACTGAATCTTTATTTCCAGAAAACTATACAGGTAAGCTGTTGAATATTTTGAAACTAATTTGACTGGACCCGTACTGTTGCACCCAATTAAGGCAGCAACAGCGCCCAGTTAAATTAGTTTCAAAATATTTAACAAAATGGCTATTAAGGAGTAGCCATACAATTCGTACACATGGCAGACGTCTACAAGTTCATTATGACATCATATACTTGAGTGACAGATTGGAATCAGCCATTAATTGCACAATAGATATGCGACTGTCTGATATATCTGAATATGTTATTGCTAGGTTATTACCTGTCTAATTGCTCCAAGCCACCAGACAATAATTTCAATGGGTTTTGGAAAGTTTTTCCTTGGAGGCCTAATTTGGCAGGAAACTCAAATTTGGCAGTGACAAGTGTGTCTTTGAAAGTTGGATTCTTTCTGTAGCCAAACATCGGTGGGTTTGGGAATGTGCGTCTACATTTGGGACTACTATCTAGTAGTTCCCAGTTCTTTTTGATGATTTTGCTGGCTTTATGGCTTTGAGTGTGAAAGTCCATTATGCATGGGATACGTGTGTTTATCTCTGTTTTTAACTTTGGGTATTAGTAGATCGAGCCTTGAACATGCGCATGCTTTCTGATAACTGTTTAGAAGATCGGGAGGGTGGTCTCTCCTTTGATAGTAACCAATGAGTTCATGGGCATGTTTGTGGAAATCTAGTTCCTTGCTGCAGATTCTGCATAGATTCTGCAAGGAACTAAACCCACCGATGTTTGGCTACAGAAGGAATACAACTTTCAGAGGCACACTTGTCACTGTCAAATTTGAGTTTCCCGCCAAATTAGGCTTCCAAGAAAAAAACTTTCCAAAATCCAATCTATACATGCACAAGAAAAAATTGTTTCTTCTGCAAGAATATGGACAGTAAACGTGAATTCACTAGCACACATACGGGTCAAAAATACAGATGTAAGGTCAAAACATATTGTAATATACGCAATGTTATTTACCTACTCACATGCACACACTGTCACAAACAGTATGTGGGGGAAACAAAACATGAGTTCCACATACGAGTGAAAGAACATTTAAGGGATATTAAAAAACACAGATACCCCCATTGCAAAACATTCTAATTTACCCAATCATACTGGACAAAATGTCCTACAAAATTATACAAGTTCTCCCTCACGATCCTGAGGACACTGATAAAACTCATATCAGGAAAGAACAGGAGAAGTACTGGATACACCAACTGCACACGTTGGACCATATAGGGATTAATCATGCAGATTGGTGATTCCAAAATCTGAGTTGTTCTTTAAACTAATTAGAATCACTAAACTCCATGCCATGGAAACCCTTCTATGACGTCGTAATAGATGTTTATCTTAAAACATCACACTGACCACTACATTCGCTCCTTTCCACGTTAAAAACATAGAATCAGTTCGCCAACAGTCTCATACTCACCTGCATGGAAAATTTTCAGTGTAAATGTACAATGCACAATTTGCTCAACGCACGGGGCTAAGAAGGCATATAAGAGCTATAGCTGCAGCTATTGCAGAATCAGCTTTACCCGCTTAGAGGAAGCCCGAGGCCATTGTGAAAAGATCCATCTCTCCTCGAAACCACAGATCAACGAGCTTGTTCGACAGGCAGGCAACACTAGAGTAATCAAGATCAGAGATTACTCTAGCTTCAGGATACCTGTCCCTCCACCAAGACAGATAACACCAGCAACCAACGCCACCGCCGGAGAATCTTTGTCTGGAGAGAGACAGGCAACACAAGACAACACACCCACTACGGAATACCCTAACGATGTACACACACCAGATCAAGCCACAACACCCACAGAATCAACCGGGACCGAACACATTGCTGACAACATATCTGAGCCACCCTCTTACACACAGACAGAAGACAGTGGACCTATTCCACAAATTACAGTGGAAGAGGCTGATAATATCCACACCCAGTTCTTGATTCATATACCTGAGGATAGCATACCGTGCACCAGCAACATGAGACGACGAACTCTATTCGTTCCTGTTCATTGAAACCGGCTTAACGGAAACTGTGACATACCTCACACCTGGATTAGAACCACGTATAGTCACAGATCGGGGAAGTGACCCGTAGAGAGGTAAGACAAAATGCACTCAACACTTACTCTTTGGACCCTTCATACAGGATAAACTAACCCGACTTTTCTCTGATGAGTATAACCACACAAAGTACGAAATGCCATAAATCCGAATCTTTCCACTTAAGGTTATCCAACAAAATGTCTATCAAATGCTAATTATGCCCCATAGGTTCCCGCCACATAGGGGCATTACAGAACCACTTAAATACTCAGCCAGAGTCAATCTTGGATACTGGGTACAATGCATATATAAAACTTTATTTTTCCGGTTACATCACAAGTTTTTTACGGTTACACCCAACCTAGAAAAGAACTATCAAATTTTCCAGTTACACAACAAATGACTTTAACTGTTACACAATCCCAAAAGTCGAAAAATTCCGGTTACCAGCAAACTGACAATTGGTATATTCCGGTTACATGATGTTAAATCTGGTTACAAAATCAACATTTCCGGTTACAAGCATGAATTTCCAGTTACACGAAACCGGATTTTTACTCGTCCCGGTTACACCAAGGAGCAACTGTAACCGGCAAAACACTGCACTGACATTCAGATTTCGATCCAACTGATCAAGCATAAGAAAATCTTTAGAAGCTTTCATGACCAGTAGAAACATAATAATTTCAATGGGCTATAACATGGAACTTATTAAATATTTTTAAAACAATTTGCCTGATAGTTGTTGGTGGCTTAGCCACCAACAACTTTTGGTCAAATTTCTTTCAAAATATTGAGCATATCCAGAGTCAAACCTCATGGCAAATATAGTCTGCAGAAATTCAGCAGACAGACAGTGAAGAATATTGTATGAATGCTATGTCTACCTGCTAGTGCCTGTGCCAGGGCCACTCTACGCTGTTGGAAGAATGAGCCTGTTATCTGACAGGATGATAGCTTCAACTGATGCAACGACTGAACACTCTGTATCAGATGAATCAAGTCCAGAATCCAACCATCACCCAGGTCATTATGACTCAGTGTCAGAGAGGATAAGGTCTGAAACAATATGAATATACTTACTGATGATTCCTGCATGCATACATGTTCGCACGCATATAAACTCACACATGCATACACATTCATTCACACACATGGCATACATACACACTCATGCATGCATATACATTCACATATTCACTCACGCATACATATGCATTCACATACATACACACTCATGCATGCACGCTCACGTATACATACGCATTCACATACATACACTCACATATGGATACACATTCACATACATACATACTCACGCATGCACATTAGCATAGATACATACTCACGTATGCATACACATTATCATACATACATACTCACGCATGCATACACATTAGCATACATACACACTCACGCATGATACACATTAGCATACATACATACTCATGCATGCATACACATTAGCATACATACACACTCACGCATGATACACATTAGCATACATACATACTCATGCATGCATACACATTAGCATACATACATACTCATGCATGCATACACATTAGCATACATACATACTCACGCATGCACATTAGCATAGATACATACTCACGTATGCATACACATTAGCATACATACACACTCACGCATGATACACATTAGCATACATACATACTCATGCATGCATACACTGGCTTGACTTTTGTCCCAACACCAAAACATAAAACAGGTTTGGATGCAGATTTAGATAATGGCTTTACTGAAACTGCTGAATTTGGTCACCGTGTGAAATTAGCTGATTTTTTTCAAAACTCCAATAGTAATATTTCACTATTCATTGAAAAAACTGGCTGGGCTCCAAACTTAAAATGTGTTGACCCAGCAATCGGTGAAAGTATAAAACTTTACTCTGAACGTATTGAAAATACTACATTTCCAAACGATCAGCAAAATTTATCTTATGAGCAACGCCAGGCCCTATTAGGTTTATCTAGAAAAAGTGAAATTGTCATCAAACCTGCGGATAAAGGATCGGCTACTGTAATAATGGATAAAGACCACTACATCAAAGAAGCGCATAGACAGCTTAGTAATCCGAAGCATTACCAAAAACTAAATGAACCACTTTGGCAAAATAACTGTAGCAAATTCAACAAAATTCTCCAAAAAATGGTTGATAACAAGAAGATAACTGAAAAGCAATATAAATACCTGTGCGCAAAAGATGATTCGAAACCACGTACATTTTATCTTCTTCCTAAAATCCATAAGTCTGTTGACTTGTGGACCGACCCTATGACACCACCAGGGCGACCCATCATTTCAGATTGTGGTTCGGAATCATATAGGATTAGTGAATTTATCGACTACCATCTTCAGCCAATTGCAAATAGACATTTTAGCTATCTGAAAAACACTGAAGACTTCCTAGCCCAGGTCTCTAAGATCTCGGTCCCTCCAAATTCATTCTTAATTACAATGGACGTCGATGCTATGTACACAAACATTGACATCGAAAAGGGTCTAAATTCAATTCGTAGAGCATTTGCCGACTATCCTGACACCAACAGGCCCGACAGAGAAGTAATAGCTCTATTAGAGCTTAGTCTTAAGGGCAATGACTTTGAATTTGCTGGTGAAATTTTTCAACAAATTTGTGGCTGCGCAATGGGTAAGCGTTTCAGCCCAGGTTTCGCTAACCTTTACATGGCAGAGTGGGAAAAGGAAGCACTCGAAAACTGTCCAAATCAGCCGCTCATTTACCGCAGGTACCTCGATGATATTTTCATGATCTGGCAACATAGTAAGGAAGCATTTACCGAATTTCTGGCCATTCTGAATAATCATGATCCGAATATCAAACTAAAAGCTCAAATCGATGAGCTGTCCGTAGATTTCCTAGATGTAACTTTATACAAAGGTATAAAGTATGAAACAACTGGTTACTTAGACTACAAAGTTTATTTTAAGCCAACCGACTCGCATCAACTACTACACAAGAAATCATTCCATCCTCCGCATACTTTCAAGGGACTTGTAAAATCACAAATAATCCGTTTTCATAGAAATTCGAGTGATAAGAAAAACTTTGAATCATCATGTTCGACCTTATTCAAAGCCCTCAAACCGAGAGGGTACTCTTCTCGGTTCCTGCGCAAAATAAAGTCTGAAACTTTGCATAATTTGGAAATCATTCCAGATAATGCCAGAAATTCTCGGCCTACCAAAATTTGTCATAATCGTCCGATTATTGGTGAAGGAGAATCTCGGAAATGTGAAAAGAAAAGGTGTAAATTGGATAAATTTCTTCCTTCCCAGAGTACATTCACGAGCTTTCAAAACAAAAGCAAATTTCAAATTCAGTCGAAATTAGATTGCGATTCTGAAAATGTCATTTACTTAATTTCATGCAAATTGTGTCAAAAGCAGTATGTTGGCGAAACAAAAAATCGACTAAGATGCCGAGCAACCAGACACCTTTCAGATATTAGACTAGAGGAAGACACACATGTGGCTGAACATTTTAATCTTCCTGATCATTTAGTCACCCGTGACTTTGAAATTATGCCCATCGAACAGCTACCTCTTTCAGACACAACAGAGGAAACTGATAAACAAAGATCACTAAGAGAATCGTTTTGGATTAAAGAACTCGAAACACAATGGCCAAGGGGCATAAATTCGGACCCATGCCTCTCGGATCAACGTGAGATTATCCCATTTACTCTCACATACAATCGGAAAAATGTTGAAATTGCGAAAATCCTAAAGGATGAGTATCACAAATTACAGGACAATTTAAAACAACCATTCAACAAGCGTCCAGTAATTGCATTTAAGAAAAATCCTAATCTACGCGACATCTTGGTAAAAGCGAAACTCAAATAAGTGTTCAAAACATCAATCAATGATTTATCATTGTATACTAATCAGGCCATATGGCATCTATTAAACAAAATTGACAATCTCAGGTGATAAAATAAGCAAAAATATTTTCAATTTTTTTCAATTTTGAAAATTCTGAGCCGGTGCGTTTACAATATTACATACATACTCATGCATGCATACACATTAGCATACATACACACTCACGCATGATACACATTAGCATACATACACACTCACACATGCATACACATTAGCATACATACACACTCACACATGCATACACATTAGCATACATACACACTCATGCATGCATACACATTAGCATACATACACACTCACGCATGATACACATTAGCATACATACATACTCATGCATGCATACACATTAGCATACATACACACTCACGCATGATACACATTAGCATACATACATACTCATGCATGCATACACATTAGCATACATACACACTCACACATGCATACACATTAGCATACATACATACTCATGCATGCATACACATTAGCATACATACACACTCACGCATGCACACATTAGCATACATACACACTCACGCATGCATACACATTAGCATACATACACACTCACGCATGATACACATTAGCATACATACATACTCATGCATGCATACACATTAGCATACATACACACTCACGCATGATACACATTAGCATACATACATACTCACGCATGATACACATTAGCATACATACACACTCACACATGCATACACATTAGCATACATACACACTCACGCATGCATACACATTAGCATACATACACACTCACGCATGATACACATTAGCATACATACACACTAATGCATGATACACATTAGCATACATACATACTCATGCATGATACACATTAGCATACATACATACTCATGCATGCATACACATTAGCATACATACATACTCATGCATGCATACACATTAGCATACATACACACTCACGCATGCATACACATTAGCATACATACACACTCACGCATGATACACATTAGCATACATACATATTCATGCATGCATACACATTAGCATACATACATACTCATGCATGCATACACATTAGCATACATACATACTCACGCGTGCATACACATTAGCATACATACATACTCATGCATGCATACACATTAGCATACATACATACTCATGCATGCATACACATTAGCATACATACATACTCATGCATGCATACATACATACTCATGCATGCATACACATTAGCATACATACACACTCATGCATGATACACATTAGCATACATACACACTCACGCATGATACACATTAGCATACATACATACTCATGCATGCATACACATTAGCATACATACATACTCATGCATGCATACACATTAGCATACATACATACTCATGCATGCATACACATTAGCATACATACATACTCACGTATGCATACACATTAGCATACATACATACTCATGCATGCATACACATTAGCATACATACATACTCACGCGTGCATACACATTAGCATACATACATACACACTTACACATAGACACATTCACATACATGGCATATGCATTCACTCACATATGCATAGACATAGTCGTCATATTGAACATTTTTCTTCCATAGCAGCCTTCAGTTCAAACAGATTCCTTTCTAGCTACATATGCACCACCAATTTCTGGTCAAGGGGCCCCCGCCCCCATTTTCTATGTGTTTTGTAATCGAATTGAAAACTTAAAACTTGAATATCCATTTAAATTCCAAGGTACCTGTGCAGGTAAGCTGTTGAATATTTTTAAATTTCCACAACTTCCCAACTTTTCGAGCATAAAACTAGGCTGTATTTATGCGAAGGTAATGGAGGGTGAAAATGATATGCACTGAAAAGCCATTTTCAGCATGTTGAGGGATAAACAACAGCAATACAGGAGTTGAACCATGTTAATTTTAAGTGCTTTTCAAATTAGTCATGTAATTTTCAAGTATCGTTTAAGGTAAGTTTCAAATTCAAGAATTGACAAGGCTGGATAATCAAAATTTAACTTTTTAACTTTTTAGCCTTATGCGAACCCTGTTCAATGATCATCAGTATTTGATGACAGAACATGAGGAATGATGATTATTAATACCTCAAGGGGTTTGCTAGCAGACTGTCCTGGGATGCCAGCTCCATGTGATGACCGCTTAGCTGATTCTGAGAGATACTTAACTGACAAAGCTGTCAGCTGATTGCATGATACATCCAACATGGACAAATTTGGCAGAGTATCAAAACATTTGCTGAGGCTCTCAATTCCAACATCAGTCAATTTGTTACCTAGAATAAGATTTAGCATATAAAGGGTCATAAATATACAGCTATGAATACAATAATTAGCTGGGCAATTCCACAGTGATTGACGTTATATTTTCACACACCCTAGGTTGTAAACCTCCCAAGTTATGACATATTCAGACAACCATCTTTGGCGGAGGGTATAGATGGATCCTTTCATATTTAGTTATGTAGAGAAATTACTGAATCATTGTACCATTCATTTTAGGGAATGTGTTTTCTAGGCGTGACTGACGTTACATAAAACCGACATAAGATTAATTTAATCATTTTTATAGTGTTATTCTCCTAAAACTATAAGACTGTTATAACTGGTTTCTGTTATAAAGTAAAGCCTATATAGCAGAAAATATCTGTGCTATAGGACTAAGTTCTATCTCTTACAGTAGAAAAATAAATTACATAAAACTGTGACTGGCATTACCGTGACTGACGTTACAGTTTGTCCTTTTGGAAAATATTATGGGAGATTCCTTTTAAGTGTTATATTACTGCCATAAAGTGTAATTACTTAATTATTTTAAGAATGTAATGACACATGTGAAGAAATTAAATCTTAAGAACTAAGGAAAGGTTGCATAATAGCTCTAGATAGACACCTCATAGATAATATCAGTATGAGTAAAGTGTTGCTAACTGCCTACAGATTAGTTGTATTCAGTTAACATGCATGTATCCAGAATGACACCTTCAATTTATGGAATAACAGTAACCCTTTTCATCAACATCATTTTTAAAATGAATACCAAGTAATTGACATTGTAAAGGGAACTCAATTGAAAAAGGAAGATAACAATTCAATATGACATGGGTTAAGTAAAAATTAAAATAATTGCAAATTTGTCCAATACACGTATCAATGATAATTTTTCAATTAGGTCACTGTGAGGTTAAAACTGTCCTTTTTGGAAACAATGTTGCTGAAAGCTGAATTGTTGTTACCTTTGACCTATTGACACCAAAATTGTCACACATCCTCGGGACCCCACGGACAGAAAACCTTCCACCCAAGTTTGGTCAAGATCTCTCAAGTAGAACCCCAGAGTTATTCAAACATGTCTTAAGAATTTACAAAAATAAAGAACAAGAAGAACCACCACTCCATGCTCACATATACCCTCGCATCTAATGATGCGGGTAATACCACAAATCATGGAAACAGTTACCCATGGCATATAGCCGACAAAGCAAGTTGCAATATTAATAAAGTGTGTACATTTAGAATCTGGAAAGCTATAGTGGTCTCGATAATTAACAATTGTTGGTACATCCAACATTTTCTTTATTCTGTCCCGTGTGTAGAATATTTTGTCCTCAGCGGCTGGCCATTTCCAGAATCTCCTTCCAGCTTTTACCATAGCGGAAACCTCATAATTTTCCCCACATACAGCCTTGACTTCAACGGGAAAGTCCTCAGCATATTCGTCACTGACCTTAATAGCATCATTGGTCTGATTTGGAAGGTCTGTATCTGTTTCACCTTCCATTGTCTCCACTGAATCTCAAATCTGTACCTGCTGCATCCTTTGTTAATGGAAAGGTTCTGATTTCAGCGATAACAACTTTTAGATGATGTATTTGTACTATTCCTTTGATAGCGGGAGCATCATAGAACACCTTTTCCAAGTTGAGATTTATTTTGCTGGTCTATGTCAGACGAAGAAATTGCTGTAACATCAACATTTACAGACATCAATCGAGAAGTTGCAACAAAACTTGCAGCATCATTAACTATCAACTGTCTTTACAGCCTTCCAAACATGTCTCATTACAGCACCTCCAATGCCATCAACTAGTCCCTTCCCGTGAGAAGTGGAAAAGAAGTTCCAGCTGATAATAATGTTATTCTTTAACTGAAGAGGGGTAATCGATGCGATACCGATTCTTAAACTGTGATGCTGGGCCATCTGTCTATATAGATACATACCTAACAGATGAGGCGAGGCATACCAGCATACAGTTAATGTATAATGTATAATGTACTGTTTAACTGATTGAAAACTCAAATATCAAATTATATTTTAAGTTTTAAGTGACAGACTGGATGGTCGAAGAATGGCAGATCTGTGATGCATGAATAGCAATAACCACACTAGAGTGAGTGAGCATTCAAGTCTAATCTGAATACACACTCAGTCATAATTTACAGGAAATATGCCGAGCAGTGGGGTGCATCATTGCTATATATGTACATATAAACTTTTAAAGATGTTAATTTCTGACAAATGTGTCAGTGAGAATCCTTTAATTATCAAGCAATGAACCATGTAAGCACATATGCAAAACTGGTCTATTTAACAGCAAAAGTAATAATAGAATGACTATAGACAAAATACTATAACAGACAAAACACATACTCAAATTTCTCATGAAAGTTGATTGTGACTATCGTTACATCTACAAAAATATTGCGACTGACAATTTTCAATGGTTTTCAATGCCATTTTTTAAAGAATGAATAAAACTGTGACGACTATTATTCTTATTCATAACTTAGGTATGTTGTGAAGGAGAATTCTAATTAGCAGGTTTCTACTGCTTGGAGTTTGTGTAGTAGAACAAAAGTGGTTGTCTCTGTGACTGACATTACACGACTAATAGGGCAAATGAATTAGTCAAGTCTTCAATATCTGACTATAGAATTGTTTTACCTATTCACATGTTCTGAAGCAATTAGTATTGAACTCTTATAAATTTAATATAAACAAAAAAAGCTTCAAAAAATTTGGTATCTGGATATTTTTAGTTTCTGTTATTCTATAGTGTTATCAGATCGCAAATTAACACAAATTGTTAAATTCTAGTAACTAAGTAAACAATGAAATTTGACAGTAAAATTTTTCATTTCATTAAACTTCAATATCAGGTCTACAATTTAAACCAGCTTATTAATGCCAGCATTGAAATTTATTTTTTTCTCTCATGTCCATTATAGCGCGGAATTGCCCAGCCGTATATACACATGATGTAGATAAATTCTTGACAAGGATGGCAAGCATTTCTACCTTTAACGTTTTAAATACTTAGACTGGATTCCATTTGATAACAGCACCAGTTTTAACTATTGGTAAGCGATTGTTAGAAATTTGAGCACCCCGAAGGTCTAGGGCCCTGACTGGCCATACCCAGGACAATCCCTGGAAAGCTCCCGAGTTAGATTTGAGATTGAATCAATGAAAGGATTCACAAACATTGATGTCAATTCATGGACCTGTCAGACAGGTATCTGATATCATATTCAAAATACATCACTTGTTAGCCGATGTCACATTTGAATGACATAGGTCTGATGCAAGTGACAGTCTGAAAGGACACATCTGAATTGTATGTTTTTACCTCATAACAAGACATAACATGACATTAGTGTTCAAAGCAATTTTCATACAGGTACAAAGTGAGCAGAGCGTGGCTAGAAATGGAACCTATCATGTCTATTGGTCAAGGATCTGGACAGATATCACTGGGAAACCACATGGGAATAGGAAAACACACATATATGAAATTTCTTAACTGTTTGGCCCGTAAAATTCCAAAATCTAAATTTTAACAACTATAGAGGAAGGCTGTTGAACATTTTGGGAGCAACAGCTCCCAGTCAAATTAGTTCCAAAATATTCAAGCACAATATCTGTTAGATTATAAAGAATTTATTGTTCCTGGTCTATAAGTGTTAGTGCTAAATAGGCACATAGTTAATTCTTTGATGTATCTAACTGAATGTTAGTGACTAGATTTGTGAAGCTTAACCCTTAAATTTGTTCAAGGAAATTTCAATTTTCTCAGAGAAAATGGTCGTTTGGAGACCAAAAGATAGTTTTGAAAATTTATCACTGGAATGACTGGCTCAGTTATCGAGCCAGTCACTGTAGTGATAAATCTTCAAAACTAATCTTCTCTTGGTCTACAGATGGATGTTTCGAAGTACCACTGCAGAAGCCGTTTTGGGCCGGTTTGAGTGTTAAATGGTTAAGACAGCTTTGTTGGTACAAGGTTAGACTCTATCAATCTAGTAGTGGATTGAGGAGATCAACCGTTACTAACGATGACGCAGGTGTAGTTTATGATCATCTCACCCGAGAGATAGAGGTGTTTCAAGTTGTACTGGCACTGTAATGCTCTGAAGATAGGCTGTAACTGGACAGGCTTCAGAGATAGATTCTCTAAAATAAGCTGACCAGACTGCTGGCCTTTGTCCAGAGCTGTTGCAATATTTCTGTAAGACACTGGAAAAAACCCAAACAATATAAGCTTAGTCATGTACGTAGCTAACTGCATTTAGCGGTCTTGAATTTAAAATAGTGACACAGATAACTTCAATGTGTTTTTACAAAGATATTTTATAAATCAAAATATAAATTCCAAATTTATAAAACAAAGATATTCAGAAATTGATCTAGAACCGATATACACTGAAGCGTCTCAAAAACTCATTCCTACACTCTTTAGAAGAACTGGTCTGGTTGGAAGAGGGTTCTGGGTTACAGAGGAAGGATCCCTACAGCCAGAGTCCTGAAAGATCCCTATAGGATTTAATCCATCATGAGATATGTTCAGGTTTGGCTAAGCCTTATAGAGTTCAGTTTGGTATTTAAATTTAATAGCAGGGTTCCCAGCACTATATCAAAACAAAATTCCCTGAGTTTTCCTGGAGATATTTTCAAAATTCCATGAGAAATATTTTCGCTTTAACAAGGTTACTGGGAAATCAACACGAAGTTGCAGCAAAGCAACTAAGATACTGGCAATATATACAGGAGAGTAGTAGTCTCTGCATAGAATAATTTTAATGTATTTCCATTTTCAGTGATGGACACAACTTGGACACATGACACAAGACGCACATATGGCAAACTGGCAAAATGCGGAAAATCTTCCCTTCTCGGTCCCTGTTAAATTCCTTGAGTTTTTCCTGATTTTTGGTGTTTTTCCCCAATTCCCTGAGTTTCCCTGACTGGAAAAACGGAAACTCATTTTCAAGGTTTTCCCAGATTTCCAGTGGCTGGGAACTCTGTAATAGAGGCTCCAATGTGTCACTCAAGTATCTGAATTCATAATCAAATACTTCACAGGGTAGCTGATGTCACACTCAACAGGAAGAAGCTTCATCACGAGAATCGAGTCTAAGTCAGGCACAAACTGAATGGTAGGTATCTGATTAATTTACAATTTAATATACGTTCTGATGAATATTTTAAAACTAATTTGAGTGGGAGCTGCTGCTGGCATAAATTTAGATTCTGGGAATTCAGGTGTCATAGTTTCAAATCAATTCAATTAGACGTAAAGTTAGCGGAGCTTAGCTAGACACAGGCAGCGCATAGCTATTAATGCATCCCTACATTAGCAGTGAGACTTCGAAAATATTTCTGCCTATCTACGATGATAACCTATGTACTCATGCATTAATTAATTCTTTAACCATTGAAATGCCACCGTCTCAATCTCAACTTCAAGACAACTATACAGGAAAGGTAGTGAATATTTTGAAACACATTGGATAGGCAGCAACAGTTTCCAGTCAAATTAGGTTATATTTACATTATAAAAGATATCATTTCTGGTTTGTACGGGTTAATGGGCTAACCATTCCCCGGTCACGCTTTCCTAAAATGCCAGCAGTTATCTTGCGGAAAAATTATCGAGCCCCGATTCCAGCAGAAAGGTTTAACAAATATTCCTTTTTGGTCTGCAAATTGCGATTCTCTATGCTGAGAATTCTTATTTCCTGACTGATTGTGACCATTAATCATTTAGCCATTGAAACAACAGTATTTCATTTCAAGACAACTATATACAGTAAAGCTGATGAATACTTTGAAAATAATTTCACTGGGACTGTTGCTGCCTTAGGGAGCAACAGATCCCAGTCAAATTAGTTTCACAACAGAATATTCCTTAGATCATAAAGAATTTGTTTCTGGTCTGTAAACGTTAAAGCGGTTAAAAACCTTTCATGGCGAAGATGGCCAACACCAAACTCTGTAGTGCCTGTGCTCTTAAGATTAGCAGTTTGCAGGCCAAGACGCCTGTATAACCGAGTTAGTCATTCATGAAAGGGTAATAGGATTAATCTAGAAAACTATAAATAGATATAAATATTGGAAATCATTAACTCACCAGCACTGACTGCCTTACAAGCCTGTTTGTATCGGTCTGCCAATGGAGGAAGATCCCAGCTCTCTACAATGGCTTCTACCTATAATTGTTAAAAGTCAACATAGCTCTATGGTAGGTATGATATTTGTAGAAAGTATTATCTGTTATTGCTTAATAAAGCATAATTGTTGTCCTGTATTCTCCTTAGTACACAAGGTCGGACTGACCTAGCTTATATCATGACATGTACTTTGTTCTGCTGCTTCTGCAGATGGGGCAGACCAAACTTACCTGGATATGGTATAGTAGAGATCTACCTACGTTTACATATAGGTTTACCTGTGTGGGCAATGGGTATCTGTGTGGGTAGCGGGTACCCATACTTGCACTCAGATTTTGTTCAAAATATAATTTATAATAAAAAGTAATAAAGTTACAATTTCTAAACAAAATAATACAGGCAACATGTTGGATAATTTGAAAATAATTTGACTGGAAAAGCTGTTGTTAATAACATTATGTTAAAACACACTTGTAAGTCAATAACATAGACATTACCACATTCCATATTTAGAATTTCCAAAAAGTTAGGTCAATATAAAACCTGGAAAATAATGTGATTAATCTAAAATTAATTAGCAGGATTGTTAATCACATTAATTATGAATAACTGTACAGCACAGCTCAGAAATAAAGTAAAATGTTTCCAGAACAATATAAAACACTGTTGAATATTTTGAACATAATTGTATAAGGCGCCATTCGGCAATGTCTTCCAATCCAATTATGTTTCAAGTATTAAACAAAACATTTCTTACCACATCTTCAAAATTGTAGTAAGATGTTTGTTTTTGTTTTCGTAAGCTTTTCCAGATAAATGTACTTCAAGATCTGAGCAAGCACATTTATGTAAGAAAGCTTGTCAAAGTCAGTTCATCAATGTTAATTAACACTAATCTTTTAGCACTCATATCAGCCGAAAACGGCCTCTGCAGTGGTCTTGAGAAATGTCCATTTGCAGTCCAAGACTTTTTTTTGTTGAAAATTTGCCACTGGAATGACTGGCTCGATAACCGAGCCAGTCATTCCAGTGGTAAAATTTTCAAAAACAGTCTTCTCTTGGTCTGCAAATGGAAATTTGCTAAGAGAAAATTTAAATTTTCTTTATCAAATTCGAGGGTTAAAGGGTTAATCAATTTTATCATAGCTCATGTCCATTTATTTTTTTAAAACTTACCAATGAAATAACGGTTATACAATTGTCTTAATACTGTCACCTATACAGACCACAAACGTCAAATTCCTTATCATGCAAGGAATATCATATTGACAGGGTTGGTGATTTTTTGTGATTTTTAAAAAAAAATTTATAAAAAATCCAATATTTTTTATTTAAATCAAATTTTTTTTACTTCAATCAGATTTTTTTGATTTAAAAAAAAATTATTAATAGCAAATTTGATCAACAAATGGTCATATCACTGTGACGTTGCATAGGATGCTTCACTGAAAAGGCCTGCCATCTTCCACTCGAGTCTAATTAACTAAGTACATGTACTAACTATGAATTACATTTTCTTTCAAGGTATTTTAACTAGAATTGTGCAGTCGATAGCATGTCAGCGCAAAGGCCATGCTTTCACCAAATTTGACATTCTTCATCATCACCGCCCACCTCACCCCAGGGGCAGTCTAAGCTTAATGTAAACATTGCCTACATTGTACATGTAACAATCCACAATCATATGAGTAACTTACATTGCAGATTTGCTTAATTCCACCAACTTTGTTGTTCTGCCCATACACTCACTCCACCCCGTGGGCAAAGCCTAATGTAAACAATGTCTCGTAATCTGCGATCATATGGGGAACTAATCTACCAAAGTTGGTCGAATTTTGCCAACTTTTGACTTTTTGGCCCACGGCTCCCACTGGACCCTGGCCCCACCCTTACCCTATGGGCGGAGCTTAATGAAAATGTTGTCTTGCAGTTCGTAATCATATGGGTGGGGTTTATAATGTTACACATGTATGCATCTGTTTGAGAAAATACACCTATTTCTATCATGTAGGTACTCTTTAAAATAGGCATCTTCATAGAAGTGCCATTGAACATCTTCATATAAGTGCCATTGAACATCTTCATATAAGTGCCATTGAAGAGCTATGATATTGCTACATGAATTTGGTAAGAGGCATCATGGTGCATGTAGGAAATATTGAATGCCTTCATGGAAAAAGATATCAAGCAATTGCCAGTTACAGGTGATTCATCGCTGGGCTACTAGACATGCAGTAGACATCTGTGATTAGTACATCTGTTCTTCAGAGGGATAAAATCAAAATAATGTTTGATGCATACTTCATATTTAATTTCCTGGAAATGTGTTAGCACTCTATATTTCCAGGAAATTGGTTACTTTATACTGTCCACAGGAAAGAGATGTTGTCATTAACTTAAACACAGTCTGTATATGGCGTGTAAGCAGTGTGTACTGAAATATTGTCATGGCATCCTACTCGCTCTTCGATGTGATTTAGCAAAAAATAATATATTTCCAGTAAATAGAAAGAGCTAAAATATTTCCAGGAAATAGAGAGCTAAAATATTTCCAGGAAATAAGTCGGATAAGTGGGCATTTTTTTCTTGCTACATGTACATGCATTTCACAAAATAGACACTGTATAGAAAACATGATGTCTGCAAGAAAAAGTGACCCAATCTGATATTACTTTGAAAAAGTACCATCTAAGACAGGAACTGGGTGTAGAGCAAAATGTAAATCTTATCAAGTTGAGATACAGGGCCTAGTAGCACGCCTAAAAAAACACGGGGAGAAATGCAGTGGAGTTCAAGGTAGTGACTGTGCCATCGTTGAAGAAGATAAGGATGGCAAGTTAATATTAAACCACCTTGCTTGTAATATGACCAATGGAGATATAAGTCAAATAATTTATCAATTGCATGACAGACAAATAAATGGGGAAAATTGGGTATTTTTGAGAATTTTTTCATGGAGGTCTAAAGGGCCGGCTTCCCAGCCAGGCATATTAACGTTTTCAAAAAGCATCTACATGGCCAGTGTAACATTAACCCTTTCAACAACAAATTCCTGAAAAGTAAATTCTTTACGATTCATAGGATATTTTGTTGAATATTTTGAACATAATATGAATGGAAGCCCATTGCTGCTTTGAGTCAGATTATTTTCAAAATATTCAACAGCTTTCCTGCATGGTTGCCTTGAAAATGAGATATGGGGAATTCATCGGTGAAAGGGTTAATTTCTAACAGAGTTCTTTTCTGATATAAATATAATGCTTAGTCTTGTGTCAACAGATGCTTGCAAATGTTAAGGAAAATAGAATATGTATGTAATTAGATCAGTATTTCATGATTATATAGTATATACATGTATTTAAAGTTCTGCAATAAGACAACAAGAATGGAATGTGACCAAATTGATCAATAATCAGAAATTTGCCCAAGTCAAGATGTTTTCCATAATCTCTAGAAGCCATAATGTCTCCTTCCAAACTCTCTGTTTAATTGGTTAACATCTGCATAGACTTGCCATGGTACAGTACAATGTCGCATGCTTCTTCACATTGGTGTGTCATTAATTATTAACTGAACATTTAATAATTAAAACATTATTTTGGGCATCAAATTAAAAAGCTGCTAACACATTAAAGGAAATGAGTTAAATGACCAGGGGACGAATAAATGTCATTGGTTGATAAATTTGTATAATAATCAACCTATAACCACCAGTAAAAAAATTTGGAAAAAAATAGCTAAATAGCATTTATGCCACTCGGGCAGGAACCAGTTAGTGAAACTGTTGGACCTATGCGCTCTGGTGTATGGCGACGAATGAATAATATCCTCTACAGCCAGTCATATAATCTCAGTTATATTCGCGCTTAGCTGATTAACCACTACATACCACACATAAAGTACTGTCTGATTTTAAAGCAATTTGACTGAAAACGATTGTTTCGAGTGACTGTACCTACTTTCAGTCACACAAATTTCAAAATATTCAGCAGGTATCGTGTTACAACAATGGAAAGAGCAGCATATTTTGAAATCAATTTGCCCGAAACTCATTTATTTCACCAGAAACAGGGACTCTCAAATACATGTGTTTTCAAAATTATCAACAGTGAATTAACATTATCTAGAGAGATAATCACTCTATATCGGCACCTCTAAAAATACTATTCGTATAGCTTACAAAACTATATTCAGGACTGCTTTCGACTTTCGTTCTTAATTCAGGTATGCGGTACCTGCGCAGTTGACAGATGATGGAGAGCTTAGGACCAGCAATGGCATGAATTGTTTGCAATTTAAGAACTACTAGAGCTAGTAAATGTTTTTTCCAAAATTAATCCGATTCATTTACATTTTTTGCCGGAGTAGTAATTTAATACTGTATGAAATTAGCGAGACACATCATTTGATAGTTTCCTTCTCCCTGCCTTTAATCCTTGAAATTCCTGTGCCTCAATTTCAAGAACTATATAATACAGAAAAACTGTTGTAGATTTTAAAACTAATTTAACTGGAACTTGTTGTTGCCTTTTAATTTGGGCCTGATATAAATATCTGATATACCAGTACATTCATTTAGGACATTTGTTTTCTTTTTCAGACAGTCCACCAATTGAGCCAGGTTCATCTGACTTGTCCATGCCATCTACATCCACGGCAAAGAGACCAGCACCGCCTCAGCCCAACTTAAACAAAAGGCCCAGTTTGGACAGCTTTCTTGTCAAGACCACAGCCACTCAAAAAGCCGAACTTGATGAACAAGTAGCTACAATGGTATTTGCTACCAACTCTACATTCCGTCTTGTTGACCATCCTCACTTTGTACAAATGGTTGAGAAGTTAAGACCTGGCTACACTCCTCTTTCTAGAAAGGATATCGCTGACAAATTCCTACCAATGGTGTATAAAAAGTATAAGAACTGTGCAGATGTCCTTACTGGAAAAACTGTGTGTCTTGGACTGGATGGTTGGACAAACGTCCACAATGAACCCATAATATGTGTAACCATAACAACTGCAGATGGTGACGTCTATTTACTTGACACAGTAGATACCTCTGGAAAGCCACACAATGCAGAATATCTCACAAACTTAGCCAAATCCTCCATTGAGAAAGCAGAGACAGATTGTAAGTGTTCTCTTGGAAGTTTGTTACTGATAATGCAGCCAATGTAGGCAAAATGAGAAAGAACCTGGAAAACGGGAGTAGACTTATAATTTATGGTTGTTCAGCACATATGCTTAAACTGTTGGCTCATGATTTAGAAATTCCCAATGTGAGGGAACATGTGGTCCACGTGATCAAGTACTTCAGGAATAACCATTTTGCTGGGGCCCGATACAGAGGAGGACAATGTCTAGTAATGCCACAAGACTAAGATGGAACACAATGTCAGATTGCCTTAGGGTGTACATTTCCAACTGGCCAATAATGATGAAGATATGTGAAGTTGATAAGGAAAATATTGACACAGTTGTAAAGAATAAAGTGGTTAACCGTGGGCTAAAAAGGTCAGCTGAAGAACTTCTTGCTCGTCTGTCTCCAATAGCAGTTGCTCTGGACAAGACGCAAAGTGACAGTTACACGATAGCTGAAGCAGTAGACATTTGGAAGGAATTAGACAGTTCAGACAAAGAAATATTTAAGAAGTTTCAGGCTAGGCACAACCAGGTTATTTCATCGGCTCATCTACTCGCCAACTTGATACATCCTAACTTGCTAAGCAAAGCACTCACTGATGAAGAGAAGAACACAGCAATGGCGTATGCTAGTGAGAAATGGCTATCTCTTATCCCTGTCATCATGAAGTTTCAGGCATGGTTGCGTCCCTTTCAAGACTAAGTTTACAGAGGCAGTTACACAAGGTGTCACGGCTGGAGAATGGTGGAAGTCTCATGAAGATATGGTGGGCGAAGCAAACCTCTGCATTGTCAACCAGCTTCTATCTGCTGTGGCCTCCTCTTCAGGAAATACTTAGTTCAGATTTGCAAATAAATGTTATGTATCTAACGGTGTGTGAGAAAATTAAAGATAATTTTACAGCTTTTGCTTGCATGATGGCAAAAAATTTTGCATTGTCTGGTATGAACTATTTGGGACACCAGGAACGAGGTATTTAAAATAATTGCAAAATAAGAAATGGATCGACAAATGAACATTTGCTGTAGTGTGACGGGTGTCTCGGTGATGTAAGATCACCACAAAATGTTTGCGTCAATCAATTTTTATAGATTGCAACTTTTGTGTTGTGAATTCAGGCTCCTTGGCTATTAGACCACAGATGCACTTAAGCTTACCTTTTGTGCTTTTTCTTTGTGACTCACAACTGTCTGTTAGTCACTCTGTAAAACGTTTTGACGTTACTGACAAATAGGGCTTCACGGTATTAGAAAAATGAATATCAGTATCGATATCAATTTTCATACCGGTATACCTTTAATACCGGTATTATTCCGATGGAAAAAATGGAGTGAGGCTTGAGTAGTATGATTCCATATTCAACGTATATCAGCGCTGCTTAAATAGTCGCCGCAGATTTCCACAATAAAACCAAGAAATTACATGAATCCTGATTTTAAACACTAAATTTGAACTGTCGTCAGTTAAATCATATCACAAATCGCCTGTACAAATGATTTGAATTTGCCACGAAATTACAACTATTTTCACGTGGCGATCACGAGATACCGGTAACCAGTGACCATCTCATCCCATCTAAACTCGGCCAGTTAAACTGTGAACAGCTAAAGCTGTTGATATTTGATATTATACAAATATCAATGTTATGAGTCAAACACGCTGGATATGAATGTAAACATACGTTTTACTAATTTTCCTGGCTATCTGCATTGATGTATACCATAATTTCATGTCTATATTGCGCAGTTTTTGCTCATTTTGCTCAAGGCCAGAAGTGTGTGTGTGTGTGTGTGCGTGTGCGTGTGCGTGCGTGCGACCGTGTGCGTGCGCGCGCAAGCATGCATGCATGCGTGGGGGTGCGCGTAATATGCATTAGTATAAACTTTTATCACATTTTTGGGCTCAGAATTTTGGGTCAGAACAGCCTCCCTAATATACAATTCAGCCCAAAAATGCGATATCATCAAAGGGAAACTGCTCTTTCCTCTTGCCTGCCGTATTGCAATAACCAATATTGTGGGCTACATTGTGTGTAGTAATTGTATTCTATGTAATATTTGTAAATCTTACGTGTACGATTCATAAATGATGAAATAAAACTCAAACTGACAAGTCATTGTACATGTATTATCGTAAACCAACATAAGATGACCCAAAAACAATGTAAGAAATAAAATGAGGTTAGATCCCTTCTTAAGTTGGATGACCAAATTAAAGCTCGTTGGTGATTGGGGGCATTCCACTGAACTTTATCTGGACTGGAAGAAGACCTTCCAAATAAAAACAGATTTTGCAATGTCGCAAATGCCAATATCACAAATTAATAATAAATATATATACAGATGTTTTTAAAACAATTTGAGCAATAAATTCACTATTACCTAATCAGTAAATGTATTCAGCAGTATATTTACTGGCGAGATCTTTGTTCACTTGGGCGATTTCGTCCCGGCCGACTTGGTTACATTACATTCTACTGAGTATTAATCAGCTATAGGACGAATTTATGCCATCACTCTCGTAGCTACTCGAAGCTCCCCTCCTATTTGTAGATTGTGCAAGTCTCTAACCGGGTACTACTATTAGCCTCTTCACGCTACTCGGGTAACAACCTAAACTCGTCCTATAGCCTAATACGTCAAGTCATTTCTATTTTTCGCGACGCCATTTTATGTCAAACTGGATTAATTTTGATAAAATAAATAATGTTTATTAAAATATATGCAATATTTAGGCGGTCTTAATTAATAATTTCACTCCTGCGATGATGGATATAAGGTATACATTAAGCAGGGGCGTAAGATGGTAAGAATTTCTACCATGAAGATTTTAGAATGTGTTCTAATTTCATGTTATTTTTTTATCTTTTTTTTCAATTTTTTCTTGAAATATACCTAATAGAATCGCCACCCTTTCTCAGAGGTTTGGATTTAAGATTTAAAGTATGTACAGCCCTTGCCCTATTAGAAGCCGCGGCTACTAATGAACGTTTTACAGTACCAATTTTCGTTCGTCGGAAAAATGTTTTGCAATCTTTCTAAACTGTGACTGTGTGTTATATACCTGTATACAGCTTTTTTGGCTCATATTTTGACCAATTTTGCCCTGCGTGTTATCTATTAGCAGATAATCTGCTTAACAAAATGTTATACCGGTTTTATCTTATATCTCGATATTTCGACGGTATAGCTATGATACCGGTATTCGATATAATATCGGTATATCGTGAAGTCCTACTGACAAACAGACAAAGCAACCTATGTCACAGACATAGCATGTCACTTTTGTTTATTGATAAGACAAAAGGTCTTTTGCAATAGTGTAATGTTTACTAAATACATTTATTGGATTAAATATGGTGTTGAACTTAAAAACTGGCAAAAAAAATTAACATCATTTAATTTGATTTAAATCAATGAAAAATCAAGTGATTTAAATCACTGATTTAAATCAAGTTGATTTAAATCAGCTAACCCTGATATTGGATATTTTGAAACCAATTTAACTGGGAGTTGTATGCAACAACAGGTTCCAGTCAAATTAGTTTCAAATTATTCAAAAGCTTTCCTGTATAGTTGTCTTGTAATTAATGTATACACTGGAATTTCATTGGTTAAAGGGTTAATCTTTACCTCCTCATTGGCTGATAACACATCAGTAATGACATCATCAGGTGAGAGAATAGCGCCATCTTTAGTGCTCAGTGTTAGGATAGGCTTAACTCCATACAGATTATAATAGCGGTGAGATGTCTCCTGGGATAGCCAGATGATTGTGTGACTGTCTACACTAGAAATAAAACACCAGAAACAAACTGAATACAGATAGATGGCTACTCACTATGACTCAATTTAACAGAGCGTGAAATCCGAATTTTTATTTATTATATACACACGGCTTTCCACCGCCTTCATATCAATATAAAACACAAATAATGACTTCTGACAGTGGTTCTATTAGAGATCGATTTTTAGCCATGTCCCACCAATTTCTAATGTCCCACCAATTTCTAGCTATGCCCCACCTATTTCTAGCTAAACTTCGAGCAATTTTTACATGTGTTGGAATCGATTTGAAGTCAGTTTCCAAAATCTACATTTCAAGGTAACTATACAGATAAGCTGTTGAATACTTTGAAACTACTTTGACTGGGGAGTTTCAAAATATTCAACAGACTGTTTATTAAATTGTAAATTCATCAAAGAAATACAATTCGTGACGAACTTTGATTTCGTGATGAAGTTTACGTCATTATGATTGCGACATCAACTGACTAGTGACGTAATTGATTATGTCAAATATTTGAGTGACAGAGCAGATCCCTCTATTGGTCATGGATTATCACAAGATAACATGATGCAACAACTTGTAATAATGCCCTCATGATGTTATCCTCCACTATCTTGTGCCTATTGTCATAGAACAATTATCAATATGTTGACCAGCATATAGTGAAATTGATATCAGTTTTTGCTGTCTAATTTACATTATAACTATATTCCATTTAGCCTGGGGAAATAAAACCAAGTAACTTCAAAGAAGCAACATGTAAATAAATTAGAATGGAGCTGGAGGAAGTGATCACATATACTGAACTTGGTTTGAAACTGAGAGACCTGCTAAATTGAGGGCAGACCATGTGGTTCAAAAGGCCACCTGTTTTACCTAATCCCCATCTTCTGACCAGCAAATAACATGTCTCAAGGAAGACACTTGTACTGTCATCAGCTTTCTCCTGCACACTAAGATGGCTATTATAGACATGAGTATATGCTTTACAGAGAGAAATAGGAATACATATCTTAAATGGGCATGGACAAAGGCGAGATAGGGAGGTAGAGATAGCGACGTGAAAAGAGAGAGACTCAGCGAGATGGTGGGAATGAGAGATGAAGGGAGGGGAGGGAGGGAGTAACGCTCCCGATAAGGCGCGCACAAGCGTACTGTACACATAGAAATCATCCATGTACGCAAGCATTTAAATATTCATGCGTACCATGTAGACCTCATGTAAATACAGTACACATCAGTGTATTAAACTGCCCATACTGGCCTGTTGCCATTATCAAATATATCCTACTCAATTACACGGGGAATCAACACACTAGTCACATACTATGACATACCAATGATATAAGGACTGGTAAAAGCCATGCCTATACTACTATAGCTAAACGCTATGATCTCCATCTCTGCAAGATGGTATTTTTTTCTTTATGACAAGCCCTTTCCGTCCTCCAATTGGTGTGTCAATGAAAAAAATTAAATTGACATTATTTTCATACATATTGCTAAATCAGCTAAAATATCACTGGAACTTAGTTGTTCAAGACATAATTTAGTTGGAAATAGGATTACAGGCATAAGTTTTACAGTAGCCATCATAACCTTATAACTGTGATAAGTTCGACCCAGACAATAATCGGACCCAGACCATAATCGACTGCAACAATATAATCTGAAGTCTTTCACAAATTCTGAATCTCCAGGAAGGCATATCTTATATGGCATTTGTAATTAAGGATAGCATATGAGTGGAGATGGAAGATTTTTCAATTGTGAATATTTCATTAGATACAGCAACATATAGAGAAATATTTGTAAAAATGTGTTCTTTCACACTAATTTTAATTGGAGAGGTAATTATAGCAATAACTTTTAATACAAAATTTACAACAATTTCCGTAGGTAGACTAAAGCATTAATCTGCCAATAACAACTGCAAGTTCTCCTCACCTGATTTAGTTTACCAGTAAATATTAAAAGATCTGCGCTCTTATTACAGTAAACAATATATTAGTCCTTCTAACCTGGGATTATATTTTAGTAAGACACTTGCCAAGATTAAATGAACAATATTCTAATTGCAATAACCTGTCTTGTCAGCGCTTCTATACCTTAGTCCCATCTTAATCAAATAGGAAGCAAAAAACTGGAATTTTCCTTCTAAATAAAGAAATACTGAATAAAATGTGGAGTGTTAACACTTTTCCTTCTGTTTTATATATGTCAATGATATATGTATGTTATACTTGAAGCTCTGCTAATTATTTTGAAAACGATTTGACTGTAGCTTCTGTAAGTGATTAATTGATGTCTGTAATTTATTTCCATCAAACTAGCTTCTAAATTTACTGCCTTTAAAATAAATTTTAGAATTCAGAATGACAAGTATTATCAGCCCTCAAAATTTGGCGCGAATGATCGTTTCGTTCGCGTGTCGGTTACGTGAAGTAAAATTACCGTGGACGAAAAAATGATCGCATAAGTGACAAAGCCCAGAACGGTAGTTATCTCTGATAGTGGAAAATATGATATGAAGCATGCTATTTACAACAGAATTTAGCATTTTCAAACATCTAAAAGATCCATAACATCTGTCTGTCAAATTCTATAAATAAGCAACAGCGTGCATGTGTCAGAGACAAACTTCCGTTGTATTTCCGCTAGCATTACTACATAGGCCGGGAACTAGTCTCGCTACACGTTATGCATCAACAACGGACTGTTCAATTATAAACCGTTGCATGCAAGTACGTGCAACCATCGGCTGGCATGTTCCCGATGTATTATTTTATATACGCGATTGGATCCCGATATAACATAGGAAGACATGCCTTGTTGAGTGAGTCTCACAGTATATTCTCCTTGAGTTTCAGATGGCTTGTAGAGACAGCTGTTTAAGAATTTATCTGTTAAATTAAACTGTTACATTCATAGATCCTCGCTACTGTGTCAGTGTGTATTTGTCCATGACACACAATAATTCAGGCCTCGAAATTCAACGGGATTCTCCTAATATTCCCGAAATTGAAAAATACGGGAATCCAACTGGATTCTCATAAATAAACGCGTCCAAAAACGTAAACATTCCATTCTTACAGAACGCCACGATCCTGGTTACTAATTTCAACAATAAAAATTATGTCACGAATCAGCCTAGAGGGGGTCTGTTAATATACCGGTAATAAGAAATGTCTCGCGTGACTGCACCGTTGTAGTTAATAACAATCGATAATGCGCACTCGTAGTTTCTGATTGGCTCGCGGGATATCCGATTTCAATAGGCATGAATGAAAATTACTATCGTAGTAAAATTTTGATCACGTGCCTCGTTGTCATTCATAACGAATTAATCACATGATTTATTTCAACCAATCTCGGTGCGACTCGCGATTAATATTGATGGCTAATGGCGAACGAAAAATCTAGTCACTGTGCCGCTTTTAAACGCAGTAAAGCAATATGTTAGCGCCCACTTTGACGGGTTATATGACCCAATATATTATTATTGGAAGGTTCTGACAGTAATACCACCCGATATTTAAGTGGTTCATTGCTTTGGAGACCGCGAAAACAGGACTATATGTCAGGAAAACCGGTGCGTAGTAACTCTTATTTTCAAGTAAATCGCATTTGCACTAAATTGTCAGTTTAAAGCGTACAAGTTAAGAAGGGTCAAGCTATCTACTAAATGCCTTAGAGCTGGTTACGCTTTTTATTGTGGCGTACTTGCGGGTTATTGTTTTATATTAGAAATGTACGCTGCTTGTACCAGTACTAATATTTGGTAACGGTTACAAAAAAATCTACTCATCACAGGTACAATTTTATAAACATTTCAACCCCTGTTGTTTTTGGGGCAATTAAGACGGTAGTTCTTTGATACAGGTGGAATTCTTTACAAATTAAAGCATATTCTTTTAAATATTTTGAAAATAATATGACTGGAAGCCATTGCTTTCAAGGTGGTGGTGGGTGGGCTGGAGAGGGTTGCTCAACTAGGTAAGCCACAACAATGTAAGACATTCAATTCTTTGTTTTTGTAGTGGGGTTTGTGGGTGGGGTGGGAGGAGGGTGTTAAGATATTATAAATATTGGGTCTATAGTCACTAATTATTATAGTGGGTCTGGAATTTAGAAATATATGTTTGGAAAAAGTATGGAATTTTATTGTGCCCAAGGTGTATGAACCCTGAAATTGTTGCAAGCTGGAAAGATGTTACCAATGAGTGTTGTCATACAAATACTGATATTTTGGCAGAGAAAATGCACATTTGCACACCAAAGGAGTAATGTTTTTGGAGACTTAACACTGAATGACTGGCTCGGTTATCGAGCTTGTAATGTCAGGGGTAAATTTTCCAAAATATTCTTCTTGGTCTGGAAATGGAACGAATGAATGGACATAAAACAAAAACTCAATCTGCTTTTTGACAAATTTACTTGAGAAATATTACAGTACTTATATCACAATGGATGAATCCACTTTTAGTTATTTCACACCCATCTTTAGCTAAGCTATGCTCCAAGCTTTGTCCCAGAATCTCAATTTCATGGTAACTATACAGCTAACTTGGTGAATACTTTGAAACAAACTTCCCCTCAAAACAATCAACAGAATGTTTATTAAATTGCAAAGACATACAATTAATACTTACTGACAGACTACTATGAGAGTTAGTATTGTCTGTCAATTATAATAGTGACTGGTGACATCAACCTATATGTGATGTAATTGATTATGAGGTCAATAGTTGAGTAACTAAACATATTTTATCTGTAAATTAGGTAATTGGTGGATAAGTCCATGCTGTAATCAATATGCTAATGATAATTCAGCAACATGCACTTTAAATTCATTATTAACTTAATATGCAGATGAAATATGTTCAGATAAAGGTTTGGATAAAAAATGGCGTAACCAATTTGCGCAATCAATTGGTTACGCAAACTGATTTTGCGCAACCGAACAATTGGTTACGCAGACCTGAAAACACGGGACCCAAAAACGGGTCTCACAAATATTTGAAATTTTGAGGGCTGTTTTTGCCAGTATGCCACAGAGATAGTCTTTAGAATGCAAGTGCATCTCTATAGGCTAATCTTGTCCACACCATAATGCAGCTAGATTTAAAATAAACAAACTTTTGATATACCGTTAAATCCCGTGTATATTACGCTATCGTGCATAGTGCGTAAAATTAATCAAAATCGGCCTGAAAAAACGTTGAATTTGATTTGAGCAGAGCTCATTAACATAAATGGTCGTTAGAACATAAATAATCGGATATTTATTTTGTTTCCATTCATAAAATATGAGTTTTGTGCGCTGATACTTGAAAATAAAATCGATTTTAATTTTTAAAAACTCAAATCCATTTTGGCTCACTCTAACAGTGCCGGTAATTACTTTGATAACTATATCAAAGGCGAGCCCATGAGATTTTGTTCAATCATATACGCAGTAGATGAGTGGTTTCAAGACTCGGTTCTCAGGCAGTGTAGTCAGGTGGTGGGGCAGGGTGGGTGGATTAACGCGGTCAGAAGTACAATAAACAAAGGTGATAGAGCTGACCGCCTGCCGTTTACAAAATCGACAGTGATCAATTGTGGGTATTGTTTGAGTGGGGGTGGGGTTTATATAATATATTATAGTATATCATCATCATAATATATTATAATATAGGGCTATAATCTAGTTTATTCCACGCATTGTTTATTAAATAAATTGAATTATCTTCAGTTTGAAATGATTTTCTATTCTCATCCTTTCGTTTCTACAGTTACTTCGTCATACCTTGACGGCTGTGACCTTTAACCTTAACCTGTCAATCATAATCATCCTGCCTGCCGATTGGTCAAAACATTGTGCCGTTTAGCACATATAAAACATTCCTTTCTATATCTATGTAAATGCTAGATCACCTTGAAAAACATCGGCTCTATCATTCTTTTTTTAACACATTTATGTCCATATCTGTGTAGTAATCTATGGATTCTAAACATCTCTATGTTCAACTTGGGAAGACAGGAGTAACCTCCCTTTATAGAAATAAATTAGAACAAATTACAGGAAATAATGGCGTTGTAAAAAAGTTAAATGATGGTTTATTTAATAATTTTACTACACTATATGGTATTTAATAACGGTATAACACAATATTTAGACAGTAGTAAGACATTTTAACGATCTAGTTGAGATAGTACCATTATAGACATGTTAGAATGCGATCGTTATTCCCGACTGATTCCCGATCCATAAAATCATATTTCAGCCCTGAATTTTGCGATTCTGATGAAAAATTCTGAGGAAAAAAATGTGACAAATATTAATCTTTGTATATAGTGCGCAGTAACTTTTTATAACATGTAATTTGAGCAAAAAAGTGCGCAATATACACGGAATTTAAGGTAATAATATATTTTCATTCAGAATTAAAATCTGGTTGGCATGACTGACTAGTTAGTTGATCAATACCAATGAGTCCTAAACACCCTGCCTCAACCATGACATGTAGCCATAAAAAATGGCTAATTTTGAAAGTTTGCTGGCCTTAGGAAATAACATGGAGGGTGGGTGGGTGGGTGGTGGTGGTGACTAGTTTATCCATTTAATTCTAGTCGGCCAAAAATGTCTTCTGCAGTGGTCTTGGGAAATGTTCCCTTTGTTTCTACGAGAATTGTTAATATTTACCAGCTGTACTATTATGATAATGTCTGTTATCCAGTCTAGCTCAAAATAAACAATTAAAACTCCGCACACTCCATGGTCCTGCCCATACTGTGTCCGGGAATTACCATAGCCTCCAGGTACCGAGTCAATTCCAAACAAGTCAGATTCGTCTTATGCTTGTCTTGACAAACAGTGAAAGCAGCTGAGCCTCACCTCAGTGGGGCGGCTGAAGCGGGCATAGCACATCTGGTAAGTATTAACAATTCTCATAGAAACAAAAGCGGATGCTTTTTTTATTCTACTTTGAATAATACTTACCAGATGTACTATTATGATAAACTCCAGATTCCGACAGCCAAGAAACTCCGGTGGAAGGAGGTGAGGCTCGAAAAAGCTCTCATCTACCATCCGACATAGAAGGTTGTGAAGAGACTGGAACCCCAGCATACGCTTGGGTCCCGCCATCTGACTCATGGAGTGCTAAACTTCCATGGTCTAGACCACGCTTAGCCCCCCAACCCCCTCATTTGTCCGTACAAATTTCAGAAGGCCGTCAAAAGGACAGCAGTAGAGCTTGGGTCATGCCTAATTAAACTTGGCAAATTGACCGGCTGTCCTGGATATTTAAGTGACTGATTCTTTGCCAGGAAACAAAGACGTGGTAATAGTCTTAAACCGTCACCTGTAACGATAAAACGGTCTTGTTCGGCAGAAAGCGCATGTATTTCGCTTCTCCTTCTCGCCGACGCTGCTCAACCAAGAAAACTGATTTAATAGTTAACAGTTTAACATCTATAGATCTAATTGGTTCAAAGGGAGCATGCCCTAAAACCTGTAGAACAAGAGATAGATTCCATGCTGGGATAGGAATTGGCTGTCTAGGTCGTAGATTGCTCATTCCTTTAATAACTTCATTTAAAGTGTCATTCTCCACTCCTAGTGGCCAGAATGAGAACGACTGAAGCTAATGCAGACTTATATGCTGCTAGGGTTGAAGGTACAAGTTTGGCAACTTCGTATAAATGACAGATAAAATCTGCTACTTGTTGAACAGATGCAGAAAAGGGATTAATAATATCTCTTCCCTTACACCCTGCAAATTTGTTGATTCTATAATTATACAGTACGCCACAAAAATAACATACGAAAAACAAATTTTTTACTGCGGCAAAAGGAAAACAAAAATGCGCCCATTTTTCTATGCGTAGTAAAACAAAATGCTATATAGAACATCTAGACATTTTCTGACTGGCCTAAACTCTTGTTTTGATGCATCTAATTTGCTTCGACCCATTTATTTTTTTCTGACGAGCGTACTGAAATCTTTAAATGCGCTAATAATAATTTTAAATTTAGGAGGTGCTATATATTTGATGCGTGTTTTAAAATGTTACGCGCTGGAAATACGACGACACGAACTATTTATCTCGCGTGTGGTCGTCCTGGCATTTACTACTAGTGAAGAGATCTCCGCACACGCGTAATTCCTTCTTTATATAACCCAAATGTGATGCATATGCGATATTGTGGTGAGCACAGTTAGGCTAGTACGAAAATACAGTTTAAACATTAATACCCTGTATCGGGGACGTTTGGGAATTTCACCCCCCCCCCCACCCCCGGAAAATCAGTAAACAACAAATAAGTATGTAAGTTAATAGCGCACTCGTAAGCCTCACATGCCGTTTTATTCCGGGAAAGGTGCTACAGGTATTAGAAGTGAATGTATGGAATTGTATATGACTGTGAAATTTAGTGATAATTTAATATTTAGTAATAGGTTTTGGATTATTTCTTATATGTGGAGTAGACATAAATAGGCTGTGTCACGTTAAGTTAATTAATACGCGAACGCGATGACAGTAACAGCCCAAATTACAAACGTGTCAAGAAAATGTATGCTAGCCACCGAACATTTAAACGCGCCTAAATAGTTTGAACTCGTTTAAATCTTCTTCAAAACGGGTCTCAATGCCTTTTTTCGACGCATCCACACGCTAAATGAAATTCTTGGTGCGCTAAATCTAATTGACGCAGCGCGGAAACTGTCCCATTTTTTTGGCGTCTTTTTAGCGCTATGGTCCCGGTTTTTTCCGCGTTTTCTATTAAAGTTATTTTTGCGGCGTACCGTATGTTCTGGTGGTTGACCTCACCCCCCCCCCCACTGGCTGAAGCGACAAACTTCGCTGCTTGCTCAGAAAAGCCACCCTCAATTGCTCGCTGCTTGATAACATCTATGCAGTCAATTGGAACATCTCCGGTCTGTCGTGGAGATACAGACCTTTGTTCAGAAAAATCAGATTTCATCTGTCTGGAAGAGGAATTGGATTGCAAACCAGAAGGTCCAGCAGATCCGTAAACAATGATCGGCCTGGCCAATGAGGAGCGATCAGTAATACTTGCCATATGCCCTCTCATATCTTTCCCAGAACTTTTGGGATGAGAATCGGTGAAGGATACGCGTAAGCGTACCTTCCTTTCCAACTTATCGCCAGTGCATCTACTGCTAGAGCTAGTTGGTCCGGGATCGGTGACACGTATGTGACCATCTTTGCGTTTCCTTTCATCGCAAATAGATCCACATTTGGCTTTGGTTGAGCTGCCATTCCGTCGGACGACAAACCGTCCTTCGACTGAGAGCATCCGCTAGGATGTTCAATTTTCCTGGAATGTGTGCTGCCTGAAGAATAACATTCCTCTCTTGGCACCACAGCAGAAGGTTCCATATCATCATACACAACTCCTTGGCAGTTCAGATAAGACACCACTGTGGAGTTGCCTGTCCTTATTAGGACAATCTTGTCTCAGATTAAGTTCTCGAATTTTCGAAGTGCTAATGCTACCGCTAATAATTCGAGAACATTTATGTTTCTGCGCATTGGTCCGATCCCATTCCCCGGACACTGACAGATCGTCCAATACTGCTCCCCAACCCGTCGTCGATGCATTTGTGAAGATGGACATCTGCGGTTGAGGTTGTAGAGGAACACCTCGCAGGAGATTCTGTTCTGAAAATCACCACTGAAGATGGAATATCAACAGTTCTTTTACTGGAATTCTCAGAGATAACAGATCCGTTCTCTGAGACCAGAATGACATTAAGTACATCTGAATCGGCCTGAGTGCCGCATAAGGAACCACCTCTAGAGATACTTGTAAACTTAGTATTCTGAGAAATTGATGCGCCATCAGATAGGCTCCTACAGAAAATGACCCCAGAACTGAAATCAAGCTTTTGACTCTGCTCTCCATCGGAAAAGCCACACCGTCCCTGAGATTGAAAAGAATTCCCAGATACAAACTCTGGAGATGGAGTCAATTCTGATTTCTCTAGATTCACAATCCATCCTAGGTCTTTTAGTAAGACCAGGACTACCTGAAGACTGTTGCGCAGAGTGACTGGATTCCCCAGCTTCAGCAGTCAGTCGTCTACGTAAGTATGAGCAGCTATATTTCTCCTGCGAAGATAAGTCATTGCGAGAACCACATTGGTGAAGACCCTTGGGGCTGTGGTCAGACCGAACGGTAACGCATTGGAACGGGAGTCGACGTTAACGGAACTAACGATTGATGGATGAGCCAGTCCAGTTTGTAGCCGTTTCTTAGCCAATTGCAGACCAAACAATCTTGCACGACCTGTTCCCACTGGTTTGAGAACAGCTGAAGTCTGCCTCCGATGGAAGGAATCTGCACACAGTTCGCGGTTGATGTTGCGCAACAAGACGTTAATTCATTTTGGTTTAGATCCTCGACTCCCTGCATTCCTGGTGCCGCTGGTACGGGTCTCGCCGGAAGCCCATCAGGACCATCCCCCACGGCCACCTCACGGCTTCTTGGAATGACGGCCCGGAACCGCCACCACGGCTATCCTTACGGTAGCCGCCTCATCTCGAGCCACCACCCTTCCTGTGGTCTTCATACGGCCTCTTATTAGAGAACCTGTATGATGACGAACGGCCAGGTCCCTGAGACCCGGATGCCCGATGGGCATCACAGCCAGACGGATGGAAGGGCGATCTTTGACGTTGCCTCTGCTGCTCCTGACGGTGCTGCTTATAGGAGTCCTTTTCGTCGACTTCCACGACTTGCTGATGACCTCCTGCTCTGCAACCATGGACACAACCTTGGAGAGAGCTTGTCTTGCCGAGTCGCCAAACAAGCCCGGACCAATGAAGGGCGCAGAAGACAAAGCAGCCCTCATCTCTGGTCCTGGTTCAACACAATCGATAACCATTATCCTCCGCTTCGCCAATGATCTGGTGATAACCCTGGCCAGGTAATCTTGGGATAAGCGCATGGTGTTCCGGATAACTCCGGGAGCAGCCTCCGCCACGCAGGTCAGCATCCCCTGCAAGACAGTAAAACCAAGCGAGAGAGCAGCCATAGCCGCTCTCGCCGCATGCTCAATAAGCGTTAGCTCATTGAAGACATCTTTATTAGTCTGAGAAACCAAGGGTCGAGAACGACCCTTGGATGTCTCAGCTAATGGCCTATTCAGTGCTTCACGTTCTCCTACTGAAAGCCGAGGAACACGGGCATACTGATGATAGGCCTGCTCTGGAAAGCGGACCCTACTCCTTATCCCCTTAGGGGCCTTGGGTAAAGTATACGCCGGCTGAACCAAACGGTACGCCACGACTTCCAACATGACAGAAGTCCAAGTGTTCACGGGTAAAGTTGGCATGGCCGAAGAGCCACATGACAGAGCTCGAGCCGCACGCTCTGGCATCCGCTCCATCACCGGATCGCGCTAAGACCCATGGTCAGATGTCAACCCGAGATGGTCAGACATCCAGCCAAGAAGCTGCACACATCCAGCCTTGGTGTAGAATGATGATTCATCCATTAGAGGACTACCATTTGCATCCTCCTCACCCTTGGATGAGAATGCCACCGACGATCCATGCTGAGAGCTACGGACCAAACTTCCAATTCGAAGCGGGTCCGTGGCTCGACTACTTACGGCTCCAGTATCTAGCGAATCACCAGATACGGAATCACCGCAATCCTTCAGCTTCAGCACGGAAGCCGGGACTACGGCCGCTAACACGGCAGGGTATGGAACTCCGAGGAGCCACCAGTGTCAGTTATGGACATATTTGCAGTCAGCCATAATCAGTTGAGTATCAATTCTAGACAGTTAGACTCGATACAATAGCCTCTTAATATATAAGAAAGGTGACAAGGTGTTGAATATTTTGAAACTAATTTGACTGGACGCTGTTGATGCCTAAGACAAAATTTTCAGTCATTCAAAATAGGCAACAAATTACAAATTAATGTCACCAATGACAATTTCTCATTGCAAATGACTTAGTAATAGATGGCAAATGTTCAATTACATATTTTGATGACACAAAGTGGCTAGTATCAACCTGTATCAGTTCTGTCAAAATGTTACTTATTAGAATCAGTAGAAGACATTTTGGTATACATCTTAGCAACTATGATGCTGAAACCTGATGCTGTCATAGACAGAAACAGCTAATAGAAACATATTTGTCAAAATGAACACAAGTTGCTACATGAATTGGAATTGAATTTAAGAATATAGTCTCAGTGCTCTAAGTGTTAACAGACTTGACTGAAAATAAAATGCCATATCAATATCATCTGAGCATAATAATAAAATAACTATACTTACACTTATTATCTGGTGGTCTCGGCAACTAGAATATATATCAAAGGTAATCATATGTAGGGCTGCGCGATATACCGATAGCATATTTAAAACCGATATCCTGCACTGACGGTTTCCTAACCGATTATAAAAAATAAATATCGAAAAACCGAATATGAACATATTTTAGGTTTTTCGTATCAGGATTGTTAAAAATAAAAGATACTAACGAGCATGAAAATCGTAATGAATAATAATGGCCATACTTTCCATTAAGCTATGTTCGAGGCAACTAATAATTGAACGTGGCCCCAATTGCGCATATTGTGTAACTCCATGTAACTCGCTGTACGCCGAGAGAAATCAAGCAGCGAATTAATTAAATAAATATCCACTCGTCTTTTCTCTGGTAGTCTCAGATAAATTTGCAATATAAAACACAATACTAATGTGGGAATTTGTCATTAAAATTTGTATCGGGGAAAACATTTCTAAACAACGGCATCCACTTTATTTACGTCACCGGCTAATTAACATAATGCAGTCGTCCCAACACTAAATCGCCCGAATGCATCAAAATCTCGCCAATAAATATAATGCTGAATACATTTTGCTGATTAGGATATAATTTCAAATAAAATTATTACTCAAACCGTTTTTAAAACGTTATCTTCTATACACAATATCATATAAACTTATGAAATTCGCGATCGCAATATTACAGTTAATATTTTCTTCAAGGCATGATTTCGTCCTCGGGCCGAATTGGAAATGAAAGCAGAAAGGGAGATAATTACATCATAATTAATTACAATCGCGTGATTTACGTCCTTTCGCAAACTGTTTTGCTGATTTATGATTAATTTTGACAAAATAAACGATGTTTATTTAACTGTGCTTAATATTTAGGCGGTCTAATTAATAATTTCACTCCCGCGATGATGGATATTATAAGGTATATTAAGCTTTAAAGGCGTAAAACGTTACGAAAGTATCAGGGCGTGAAAATACGTTCTGTTTTCGCGCTAATTTTTATCATTTAAATTTTTTGTTTCATGTCCATAAAACCGATATTCGGTTAAAACCGATATGAAGTCATATCGAAACCGATATGGCTGTAAGCCAAACCGCACAGCCCTAATCATATGTAGACTGTCCAAGATCCAAAAGTTAGTCAGGGTCTATGTTACTATAACCTTAAGCCAGTTCTTTTCAAAATTGACACAGGAATAGTCTCTATTGTAGTTGCCTGATTGATGATGGATGTATACAGTTGAGTTTAGAATCACATTTGCACAGAGTAAACACAATTTTGGTTTCTTCTTCTTCTTTTCGTTCGCTGATCAGACTGCCAGTCCTGTAAGTGACTATCGACATGATCATAAGCGCTAAGTGCATGGATCCATGGTTTATTAGAGTGTGCCGTGCGGCCTGGAACCTCCGTCTTCAGCACTCGAGGTTTCTGTCAGGGTTACCTCACCCTTACCTCCTTTAGTCGCCTCGTACGACACGCAGAGGATACGGAAGGTGTATTCTAAGCCCCACCTACAGGGCAAATTATTATTATTATTATTATTATTATTATTATTATTATTATTATTATTATTATTATACACAACTGCATCATCGCAGAGGATACAGGTGTATTTTAAACCCCACCTACAGGGCAAATTTTGGTTTCTATATTAATAATAAACACAGGATTCAATGGTTCAGATTATTACAGACGCAAGTTATTTGTTTCCAAATTTTGATTTAGTTGCCCTTATTTTCCGCAGGTGTGCTAGCCTAGTCTTTTTATCAGCAAGTTTCTGTAAATGCTTAGCCTTTGCTTTCGATAGCTTGTACAGTTCTTTCTTTTCATCAGCTTTCTTCTTCTTGTCCGCCAACTCTATTTTGAATACGACTCCCTGAGATTATTACATATGTGTGTGTCCACAGGATCATGAATGAAGTTTTTTTTCTACTAAACACTTCCAATGCAGTCTTCCCTTGAGCGAGAAGACTATACTTGATGGTTTGAATTGCGTCAAAGGTTTTTCATTTTAATCCTGCCTGATTTTTTGTCAATAATGTCACCCATTATGCTGAAGCTGCTCTCAACTTGCGGGCCATGAAAACAGCTTAAAATGGCTAAGACGTATTCCCCCAAACAGTGATACTTCTTCATGAGTATAGCCCACCATTCATCAATCCTAACAGGCGATTCATCAACATCCAGAGGTGGTGGTAGTGTAGAGTCAACCTGGTATTTGTGGACCTCTGTACTATAGGACTCTGCTTCTTCAGGAGATAGTATAGTGAGAATAGATGGAAGCTGTTTTAGGCGTGTGGTGGTAATATTTTTGCAGCCTCGCGCTGCATACGATATTAGATTATCACATATTGTGCACATAACCTTTCCAGGTATGTCAAGTTTTTGGGATATGTAGTCTGCTAAGTCACACGATTTCGGACCAGATTTGTGTTCTAATTGAACGGATCGCTACAGCCACTCCCAACAAAATGTATTTTTTATACCTTTGTCCACCTCCAAAATCCTATCAGAATCGTCTCTTAAAATTTTATTCATGATTTTTTGCCTAGCTCATATATGGCACTTAGAAAACCATTATGACAATAGATTGGCTAGCCCCTTCAGTAGATTACTCATTTTACATCCATAGAATATTTCGCAAGGTCAAATCACGATTTTCAGACTCACAATTAACACTAATTTTTATTTATTTACATGATTTTCACTTTTATATAATGCAAGTCACTCGTTGGTTCAATATTCAAGATTTTACTTGTACACAATTAAATATTTTACAACACGGATTCAAAACTTTCAGAACTTCGACAACATTTCTACTTTATAACAACTTTTAACCGAAACGAATACTGGTAACGCTTACGCTAATCTGAGTATTGTGTAAAACTTTTGTATTATTTCTTTATTATTTCCTATAATTCCATAGATGACGCACGATACAAATTAGATTTGATAACCTGTGTAAACTTTTGCGCTTATGGCGGTAAATATTTAGTTGGAAATTTTATGACATTAAATTTCCTGTACTGGTTCCCTGTACTGCTTTTGGAATTGGTATCTATAGAACAGTTTAGCGTGCGAGTCGCGGAAATTTGCAGTCAGATACACGGAACCAGTCGTGTATAACTTCGAACATAGGTTCACTGCCGACATAACCTAGTTTCTACTGATTCCCGGTAGTGAATCTGAGATTGTATATAATACACAGTCTATTGGCCTATTATTATGAATTAACGATCGGATACACGGAACCAGTCTCGTTTAAAGAAATTGCGCAATTCCTGACGTCGACTGGCTGCGGAAACACATCTCTACTGGTTTCGGTAGAGATTTGAGATTGTACTTGAAATACAGTTTATCAGGGCATTACCGGGAATTAGCGGTCGGGTACAAGGAACCAGCCGTCTTTCAGGAAGTACGTAATTTATGATGTTTGCCAGCGCGCATTTAGCGACGATACATCCTTTTATTAGGAATTTTGAGCCGACAAAGCGGAAATAAGGATCTATTCAGGATAGATGTGAAAGATGCCAGATGTCAGTGTATATTACATACATCAATGTCCCAGCCACCCCCACCCCCAATATTTTCTCATCGAATTTGCATCGATCTCAAGAATGACCCCGGGGGGCAAAAAACATGGAAATCTGCGGATCCGCGGAAAAATCTCATGTCTGCTGTTGTTGGGAATTGATGCGGTACCTGGAGGCTATGGTAATTCCCGGACACGGTATGGGCAGATCCATGGAGAGTGCAGAGTTTAATTGTTTATTTTGAGCTAGACTCGATAATAGACATTATCATAATAGTACATCTGGTAAGTATAATTCGAAGTAGAAAACATTAGCAGGAAAGTAGCACTCATAAATAAGTTAACATGTTTACAAAACAGAAACAGAAATATGTTTGTTAGTACAACTTTGAACACCATGCAAGAAATGTTCTGTTGACTATTTTGAACTTAATTTGATTTGAAGTCAAGTGCTGCCTCCTTAGGCAGCAATGGCTTCCACTTAAATTAGGTCCAAAATACTCAACAGTATGTTTTATTTTGCTTTGGAAACATGTCAAGTTATTGCTATACACTACTGTAACTTACCCAGTCGGAATAGGAATAAGGAGCAATTTATCCTTCACTCGTACTTTGACTCGCATGATGGCTGTTGGTCCACTATTCAATAATGTTGGGGCCTGGCTGACCTGATTACTATTACTTGGTCTACTCGAATCCGACATCAAATTAGAATCACTTTCTACCGGATCTGAATAATTTCTTGGTGTCATACGCATCGTCGTTAACTTCAATTGTCGCTTATGTTTTTGTCTGGGTCTACTTGGCAAATGTGACCCAGCATTTGAAAGCCTGTGCCTATCCACGAAGCTAATACCAGTTTCAATTAAATCATCCTCTGAGGAGACGCTACTATCCTCACCTATTATAACATTATCTATGACATCATCACTAAGATAACTATCAAAAACACCACTCAATTCATCAGAGGCAAAAGGGTCATTGTTGTTATTACTATTGTTGCTTCGGGTATTTTCCTGCTCAGAATTCTGTCCAGTAGTTCTCATTACCTTGCGTTTTATCACAGAGTCACCAGATTTACGAGTGCTATTGGTAGAAAAAAAGCCACCGACATCTAAACGTTTTCTTTTTGTCGGCCTCATATCATCTATAAGCCAGTCATCATTCACAAAATCATCCTCAAATAATAACGAAGGTTTTGCAGCTTCCGAAGATGGATCAAGATCTGGCTGATTGGCTGATTGACTAACCAATCGTCTTGCAGCACTATTTCCAACACTAGCGATAGCATGTTTGTAAGTATCAGTCGCTGTCTTATTGGCGCTTTTATCACATTCAGTGGATGTAGAAATGAAAGATGGTGGAGGAAGCAGTCTATCGTTATCAGCATCATGATCATGATCATCATCATCATCATCATCATCATCACCTCCATTTTCATATTCCATTCTCTCCAAATCTGGCATCACTCGTGTAGCACCAGTACCACTTCTACAGTAAAGCAAGAGAAACAAGAAATGTTGTGTAAAACTTCTATATTTCACAGCTGTTAACCGTTTAACATTCGATACGGCCAAAAAATGACTTCAGCAGTGGTCTTGGGAAATGTCCATTTGCAGGCCAAGAGAAGGCTATTTTTGAAAATTTACCACTAGAATGCCTGGCTCCATAAACGAGCCAGTCATTCCAAAGGTAAATTTTCAAAAATATTCTCTTAGTCTGCAAATGAACATTTTCTATGTGATAATTGAAATTTTCTTCGCAGAAGTTGAGGTTAAACGGCTAGGCCAGTTGTTAGCCCTTTCATGGTGAACCTAGTGAAATCAGCCTCTGAAGCGCTCTTGACAAATGTCCATTTGCATGTCCATGAGACTACATGTATTTTTGAGGATTTACCACTGGAATGACTGGCTCGATAACTGGTAAATGAGACAGTCAGTTCATTGGTCAAGTTTCAAAAATAGTCTTCTCCTGGCCTGCAAATGGACATTCAATGTGTAAATATTTGGATTTTCTTGACCAAGTTTATCCATTGAAGTGTTAAAAGCAACATATTATAGGTCTTCCATGAGGTATAATCTAATCATTAAAATATCATGCAATCAAGTAACCCGTCTTCATTGAGTTTATACTGAATTATTGGTAAAAATTACCTGTTCTTCTTTCTAGTTGTCCTTGAAGTGCTAAGAGAAGAAATAGATGGAAGGTCCGACTCAGCTGATCCCATTGATCGCCTTAATGAGCTGTTCAAAGCACTTGAAAAATGGTAGCCTTTTTCTAAAAGAAAATTTAAAATAATTTTAATATCAATATCTGACAAACTAATTACTGGTTTTATACACATGGCTCTATGGCACTACTTGACATAATAACTGACGCTACGTCCTGACTGGAGAATGTATCTGACGCTATGGCAATACTGGACTCAGCAACTGATGATAGCTTACTATTGGACACTGCAACTGACACTACATCAATACTGGAGACTGCAGCTAACGCCATGTCACTAACGGACACTTCAACTGTCGTCAGGTCACTTCCGGACACTTCAACTAATGCAAGATCACTTCTGACACTACTCGGTAACTGAACATATTACGTATGGTGGACCAACTATGATAACATCTAGAATTTCCAAAAATAGTCTTCTCTTGACTCGACAGGAAATCTATACGCGTCACATAGTTTTTCAAGACAAGATGTAACTATGACAGGACATCTACACGCTTTTTACTTAACCCTTTAATGGTCAAGCCAGCAAAAACTGGCCTGTGCAGCGGGTTTCAGAAATGTCCATTTACAGGCCAAGCGTATTTCTGAAGATTTCGGACTGGAATGATGGGCTCAATAATCGAGCCAGTCATTCGTCAGAAATTTTCAGAAATACTCTTGGCCTGTAAATGGACATTCCTGAAAGCCACTACACAGTCAATCGAGTGGTAAATTTTCAAACCGTCCTCTCTTTCCCAGTAAATGGGCAATGACTGAGATATCAACTTTCTTGACCAATCTCGCCAATTAAAGTGTTAACGCATAAAACACGGAAGGTTTACATTCCCAAAACTGCTTTCCCTTTCATCTGATACTAAATGCTTATTTTGGAAACAATCCTGCAATGCAATATGTTGGTGTCTAAGAGCATAACAGACATTCGTGTTTGCAGGAGTGGTCAGTGTATGCAGGAGTGGTCAGTATTGCTTACATAACAATCATTATCTTCTAGTATCAAAAAACATTGATTTTAATAGCACAATAGTAAGCAGAATCTTAACCAACCAATTAACCAGAAAGACCAGTCTACATGTTACGACTGTATGCTAACCGCAATTTTCAACCAAAACAGGTGAACACAGTGTAAGGTAAATCAACCCCAACCCCATGCAGGCACACACAAGCGCATGCATGTATGCATGCATGCAAACACATGCATGCAAACACATGTACACATGCAACCAAACACATGCACACAGACCCGCAACACACAAACACATGCACGCACATACACATGCACACACACTCTCACTTATGGCTACACTAGTAACTGTCAACAGGAAACTTTCACCAAGAACTTTAAGCCAAGACATGTTTAACTAGCTGCACCGTCTATAATGCTGATGGTGCATGGTGCTACGTTCACAACATACATCAGGCACGGTAAAAAGCAAACTATATTGAATGATTATATTTATTTATACCAGCCATCTTTTTCCTGAGCAGTTTTTCCACAGTAGAACAATATGAGAGAGTACTGCTATCCAGGTCATCGATACAGCGCTCTCGCCATGATGTTAGACAATCCAGAGCCGTTTCTCCCTGAAATGAACATTTACTGCGTTAACACTTTAACCCCAAAAATGTGTTCAAGAAAATTTCAATTTTCTCAAAAAGGTGTCCATTTGAAGACCAAGATAACTCTTTTTGAAATTTTACTACTGGAATTACTGGCTCGGTTATCGAGCCAGTCATTCGAGTAGTAAAATTTCAAAAATAGTCTTGTCTTGGTCCGCAAATGGACATTTTCTAAGACCATTGCAGAAACAGTATATGGCCGGCCTAAGTGTTAAAGGGCTAGTGGTCAAAATTTGTAAAGAAAATCTAAATATGTGCTTATTGAATGTCAATTTCCAGGCTAAGAGATGACTATTATTAAAGATTTACCATTGAAATGACGGACTCGGTCATCAAGCCAGGCATTCTAGCTGTAAATATTCAAAAACAGTGTTCTCTTGACTGGCAAATGCACATTCCTCAAGACCACCATAGAAACTAGTTTTGGCTGGCTTGACCATTTGGCACAAATGTGATGAGAGCAATTGGCGATTTCAGAGCATCAGCATTCTGGCATTCTCTTCATCTGTTATTGAATTGGGTTTTTTCATCAAGACAACAATTCAGTGTCCTAGGTCACAGAAATAGGTCTATCATTTTAGTCGAGTGAATTCTGAGAAAGTGCAGCGCTCATACAGAAATAGAGGCCCAAATGCAATAGCAACTTTATTAAGGTATATTCCAAATTTGGTTTAGTCTAACACACGCTATTGCTTAGAAATAAACGAACAGTACCATCAATCTTTGTGTTTCAAGGCGAATAACTCTGGCAAATATTGACAACAATTAACATAACACTGTCAGCTGGTCATGAGAATAATAGATGTTGCGGATTCCCTGGGACACAGTCTTAAGTGCAATTGCATACTACACTTTAACCCTTTAAATTCCAGTGTCTCAATTTCAGGACAACTACACAATAACTTGAATATTTTGAAACTAATTTGACTGGAAAGCTGCTGCCATGGGCAGCAACATCCAGGTAAAATAAGTTTAGAAAATTCAATAACATATTCCTTACTTAAGTTATTGGCTTGGTTGGCGTCTATCGAGTCCATCCTTGCAGGTCTCATTCACGCCATATCTAGGAAGATTTTAATTCAGTCTATCATTGGTAACTTCCCCAGTTTTTACAATGGTCCCCTTTTATACTCCTGGGTAGAGACGCAACGAGGAGTGAAGGAGATTGCCTATGTCTCCGGAAGGCCAGAGACGCAATCGTGGGATCACTGGTTTCGCAAATTGGTACATTACCCTCCTCAATATTTCTTAAGTCATAATGAATTTGTCATTTCTGGTCTGTAAAAGTTAAAAGTTTAAAGCATGTTTTAATTATTTTATTAAAATGGCGAATGGCATGAAATTTATAGATCTATAGCTGCGAGTGTGTCAGATTGACATGATCGAAGCCAAAGTATGTAAGTTGCAAGTGAATGTGTGCATGCTACGGTCTCGTCTATAGAGGGATCCATTTCTAGCCCTAGTTTCTATGACACACCCATTTCTGGCTTTTGTATATGTGTTGGATTCCATTTATATACTTTGAATCCTGAATTCGAAGAATCCTAATTTCAAGGTAATTATACAAGTAAGCTGTTGAATATTTTGAAAATAATTTGACTGGCGATGTTGCTGCCAATAGCAACAACAAATCCCAGATAAAATAATTCCAAAATATTCAACAGAATGTTGACTAAATTGTAAATTCCTTAAAAACATACAATTCATACACTTTTTGACATGTTTGACAGACTTTTCAATTTTCCTTATTGAACCATGTCTATGTCATTTTGATTGTGATGTCACCTAACAACTGACGTAATTAATTATGACCTCAGATGCTTGAGTGACAGACTGGTTCCTTCTATAGCTCTTCACATATTGAGTTACACACAGTACATACATGTTCATCTTTAGCGATGACAATGGCGCCTTTCTCGACGAGAATTTCAATGCACCCGAGACTTCCTGCAGCTGCTGCATCATGTAACGGTGTGACTCCACCACATTTATTGCCTCCACGGTCATTGACCCACGCTCCATGAACAATGAGAAGCTCCACTATGTCACTGTGATCGAGGTTAGAGGCTTCATGAAGAGGTATCCAACCACAGTAATCACGTGGATTCACTGGATGACCCTGAAGTCATACAAAACCAACAAGGCATAATAGGAATGTGGCATCTATTTAAATACAAATATTTACTCATATAATTAACCATTTAAGGCTAAATTTCATTCAGAAAATCAAAATATTTGCTTAGCGAATGTCTATTTGCAAGCCTGTCTATTTGCATGCCAATAGAAAATAATTTCTGAAAATTTGCCACTGGAATGACTGGTTCGGTTATCGGGCCAGTCATTCCAGTGGTAAATTTAAAAAAATAGTCTTGTCTTCAGTCTTGGCCTGTAAATGGACATTCCTGAAGATCACTGCAGAGGCTGGTTTCGACCGGCTTTTCCATAAAATCGTTAAATTAAAATAATATATTTAATAGTAAAGAGATCATTGGCATAAAAACGACAAGTATATATAATTCAATGTACCCTATTCTAATTTAATAACAAAGTGAATTCATACAGAAAACAAATCCAGACACATGAACAATGTCGAATTGTTATAACACCCGAGGACGATGATGGGGAATAATAAATTACGAACACACATGTTCGGTTGGTATACCAGGAAGTCTTGTAACACAGCTAACAGCTGCCATCATGTGCTGTCTTGCACAACCTTTTAATCATCCACCACTGCACTGACTGCAGCAAATTACTCCCTTTGCCATTTTTCTAATTGTTACACACATACATGCAGAAAGCACACACACACACACACACACACACACACACACACACACACACACACACACACACACACACACACACACACACACACACACACACACCACACACACACACACACACACACACACACACACACACACACACACACAAACACACACACACACATCTAGAATAAGTAGTACCTGCTCCAATAATGTCTTGACTTTGCGTGTATTGCCCTCTATACAAGCTCTGTGTAATGGAGTCTCTCCTTTTTCATTGCGCTAACAAACACAAAGTGTATAGTTTTTGTAAAACAATACAATAATATGAAACTATCAACACTATTTATACAGATTGCACATAAGCATCATGAGAGTTAATGGATGGATCCCATCTGTTACTCATGGTTCCGTTACTCATAATCAAATATACACCTGTGCAAAAGTTAAGCACCACCCTATTTTTACGCACATGCGAGGGTATATTCATGTGCTATGAAGAAAGCAATAGCATAAACATTTATGTACCCATCCATCTTAGTGCAAGAGGTACTAATGCAACTAGAGGAATGCTGATTATGATGGTGGGGAAACACTGTATGTTTTTGTTTGAACTTGAAAACGAGGCCTGAATATGGTTACGTTGACACAACTGACAACTATTGCCCTACAGTTGTCACACGTGGCTAGATTGTCATTAATGGTGTCTGAAAACGAAGTTTAACATCTGTGCACGAGTTTGAGACTGTCATTATTAATACCGGGTATATCCACCTTGTGCCTGGATGACGGCCTGGACACGACGTCTCATGCTGGTCACCAACCGACTGATACGCCATTGTGGTATTCGTTGCCATTCAAGATGGAGTGCGTCTGTTAATTCCTGTAGGTTCTGCACAGGAGGATCCCTCCTTCTCACCATGTTTCCCAGAATGTCCAAGATATGCTCAATAGGGTTCATGTCAGGGCTCCTTGCTGGCCATGGTAGGGTTTCGATGGCATTCTGGCGGAGGTATTCATGCACAGCTCTAGCACGATGTGGTCGGGCGTTGTCATCCATGAATAGAGGGTGGGTTCCCGGTGCATGATTTACAAAATGAGGGACCACAACTCTATCCAGTATGGAATCTTGATATCTTTGTCCATTTAGTGTTCCAGGTACAGTCAACAGATCCAGCTTACAATCAAATGAGATGCACCCCCATATCATAACGGAACCTCCACCAAATGGAACTTCTTCCATGATGTTACGTTGGTCGTACGCCGTGCGTCTGGACCTCCATACACGAGTTCGACCATCTGTGGCATGAAGCAGGAACCGACTTTCATCGGACCAGTGTACCCGTCTCCAGGATCTCATGTTCCAGCGTCTTCTTTCGTTGCACCACCTCAGACGCTCCTCTTTGTGGTGTGCAGTGAGGAGAGGACAGGTCTCCTAGCTTTGATGCCAGCAGCATACAGTCTCCTTTTGACGGTAGACATTGACACTCTATTGCGCGTTTCCCATTGCTGGCTGAGCACTCTGCAGTTGGTGAATGGAGATCTCCTAACAAGGCGTACTAGGGCTCGATCATCACAGGCAGTAGTCTTCTTCGGTCTTCCAGATCTAGGCCTGTCCTTCACCTCGTTAGTTTGCCCATGTTTTGCAATCAAACGACTGATTACAGTATGGTTAATGTTCAGCTGTCTGCCAATCTCTCTGCATGACATACCAGTGGTATGCATGCCTATGATTTGCCATTTCACACGATCACTTAACCTTCGTCTTGCCATAGCGGTTCACAATCAAGAGCTAATTCTCTCTGTACAAATAAACCACGGTCATGAACACAAAGTTCCTAATCTTGTCGCCTAAATCTGTATGTAATGTTCTACACCTCAAACTGGACTTTTACATAACTGAACACGTGTGCTGTTTCCCGCCACGCACGGACATCAAGCGGCGTGAAGTCATGCATGCATGTGCATTTCGTACTTGGAATTATGTCAGCTAACGCGGGGACAAAAAGTATGGCAGCCTAGTTGTACCATCATGTTTCTACGTTCTATTGTTTTTGCTGGTGCTTAACTTTTGCACAGGTGTATATGTAACTTGTTAGCTGATGGTCACCATCAAAATCATTTAACTCCATCGTAAAACTTTGAAAAATCTGTCAGGAACATGTATGAAGTGTCTTTGATGAAATCACAATTTACTAAACGTTCTGTTGAATATTTTGAAAACTAATTAGTCCGGGAATTGTTGCTGCCATAGGCATTGGTTTCAAACTATTCCACAGTTTACCTGTATAATTATCTTGAAATTGGGATTCTGGAAGTTCAAGGTTTAAAGTATACAAATCAATTCCAACACACGTACAATGTGGGCATGGCTTACCTAGAAATTGATGAATGTAATCATTGCTCTGATCCGTCGGTCACGCATACCGACGACCGTTTGAGCACTTTCAAGGATCAGTAGGTACCTTGATCCCATTTTCATGACTGATTCAGAACAAGAATGGATATCTCAAGTGTGATAATTATTCAGACACATTAACCAAGTTACTCAATAATATTCAGCATCCGCTATTTTCTATACAGTGTAATTCATGCCAACCTATTTATGGAACAAATTAACCAATTAACGGTCAAGCTGGCCAATAACAGCTTCAGCAACTGTTTTGGGGAATGTTCATCTAAGGAGAAGACTTCTGTACTCACTGACCAGTTGGGGATGGCCAGTATCCAGTACAGACAGGGATGAGTGTACTCAGTAACTCGCTCACATTATATCGCCCAAGATCCTTTTAATTTTAACCAGCTTTACATCTTCCACTTGGTTACACAAGCCAGGGTTAGCAAGTTTTCCTTACATTTACTGCTGGTACCTCAGCCACCATTTTTGTCGGGATTGAGGAGCAGCTAAGTAGAAGCTATGGGGTTTATTATATAAATCCAAATTGATCAATAGCAAGTCTGAAGTAAAGGGAAGTAAATCTTTTTGAAGAAACAAGGATTGGTGAGAGTTGCTTACCCTTGGATGTATGTAGCAGATTAGAAAATTGAAAACTTGTTATAAATAAGTGTACATCAATAAAAATAGATGTCACAGTTGAGACGAGAAGGAATGTGTAGGTCACGAAGAGATTTTTTAAAGCTCATCACTGGAATAAGTGACTCAGTTTTCTTTAGCAAACAGGCATTTCACAAAACCACTGAAGAACTGAAGGCATTTTTCGTAGACTTGACATCTAGTAAAGGGCTAATTTTCCAAATGAACAGTAGGTGCATTTCTTCCACATCATATTAAAATCTGCTAAATATGCATAACACCCTAAGTTCTAATGATACAGAACCATTATAAACATCAGCAAAGATACATTTAACTGATGGATTAGTTGCTCTACCTTATTCCAAGCCACAGACTGCTTTCTAGCAACAACTGCTGATGTAGCACCTGCTGTTGTTACTGTAGCAACAGGATGAGGTCTACTGCTGCTAGTATCTTCAGTGTCAGATGAATCTTCTGTAAATATAGCGGTAAAAGAACTTTTATCTTAAACAGTTTACTTGTGACTCACAATTAGTATTTATAAGTTGGCTTGTCGTCTGTCTGTCTCAAATTTGTGGACATTTCTGACAAAGCTGCCTAGATGTTACAAATAGATAGCGTGTCACACTTTGTTTATTCTGATATTATCATTACCTCAAGGTTAAGAAATACTTTATTACACTCACATGTGTACAGACTTTGGCCATGATACGGATAAAAAAAACAAATTTTTAATTCTGGACTTATGGATATCTTGGAAACGTTAATTTGGTTCAAATTTTAATACAAGAAAGGGTGTGACTAATTACTATTATTACAATGCTATAACATGGCACTATGAAACTGGTTAACCAGGTAGTAATGTCATAAATGACTTATCATGATACCTTGATCTGAGAGGTCAGAGATCACGCCGTTGTCGTCCTCATCCTCCTCCTGTGAGGTAGCGTCTGATGATTCCACCTGTGTGTCGTCGTCATCATCTGACAAGATGCTGTATTTCTCCATAAGATGTTTCAATTTCACCGCAGTTTGTTGTTTATGATTCTGCTGATTGAACGTGGCTTGCGTTACTAACAAGGACTTCAGCGCCCTCGCCTGAACAGAGAAAGAATTGATATAACTTGATGTATGGTTTAAATTAGAGGTAAACTTCAATTGCTTAGTCTTCAAGTTAGATTGAAAATCACCTCCAATGCTCTTGAAAAATAAAAATTTAAATCATTTCATAGAACCAACATATGCCTACAATATCAGGTAATGAACAAGACTGTAGCACACACAATGACGTCATGTGTGGTTTATTTACTTTCCAGTAAAAATGCAAAAGAACCATGTTGGAGAAACTCTCATAAAATTCCAAATAGCCATAAAGTAACATATAAGAGACATAAAGTAACACAGTTACACCAGTCACCCAACACTTCAGGCTCCCTTATCATGATCACAATGATATTCAATAACGGACCAACACAATGCTTCCACTGTGACATGAGGCTAAAGAAGAAACAAACACTTTATCGGAAGCAGCGTGAATGTTATTGCATTCATATGGACCCAATAGACTTCAACCATACTGACTGATAAGGCCCTTTGCATTTCATTGCAAGTCGTGTAATTAAAATTGAGATAGTTGGTTTATAATGTGTAATGGTTAATAAATAAATGAAATTCTCTTTTACGTGTTAATTACCTGAAGTTGACGATGTTTGGCTTTTCCCGCACACTCAAATGCTTTACAGTATGACTGACTGATGTCCTTGTAACTGATCCCATGTAATTCTTCAGCTTCAGCTATGTTTAACCATGTGCGACATTCCTGTACCATTAACACAATTTAACAGAAATCAACAGTTATCTTAATTTGATATTGAAATCATTCCAATTGTTCCAATTTAAATTGTTACATTAAATTCTCTACTTTGACCATAACTAAAATGTTATTTGTTCACACAAAGTGCCAATAGAATCTGAACTGAAAACATGTAATAAATTGTCTTTATCATCTTTTAAGAATTAAAAACAATTTGACAGATTCCCACAACCGCTATCTATTAAACTTTCGGCTAAAATCAGCGATTTTGACACAGCATAGAATTCACAGTATGACGTAATCGTATGAATCACCAACTATGTGGGTTCAGATTACACCACACATGTTTTAGGATTAGACATGTTAGAAGAAACTGGCATTTAATAAAGCTAAGAAGCAGACATCAGCGATGATTCTATTTGTAGTGCAACAAACAGTAGTGTTTCTATTGCATCTCATTAACATGGTGGTGTCTCAATGATCTGTTGTGAGTCATCTATCAAGAACAAAATATGACTGACACAATGCCGTCATGCCACAACAATCACTCCGGTCATCATGATACTTCCCTGATTCTGATGCAAATTTAAGAAAGTTACTTTCCATTTCTCAAATTTACTGTTTAGAAATTTAAAAATTTGAAAACATTTTTAAAACATTTAATAATAGGAAAGGATCAGTTTTATCTATGCTCCACCCATCTCAACTAAACTCCACCCATGCTTGCCCGTGTTGGGGTCGATCGATCCCTGTACTCTCTGAATCACAATTTCCAGAAAACTATACAGATAACCTGTTGAATATTTTTGCCTACAGCAGCAAACAGCGCCCAGTTAAATTATTTTCGAAATATTCAACAGAATGTTTATCAAATAGTAAAGATATATAATTCGTACAACAATGCTTAGTTGTCATCAATTAAGCGTTTGTGATGAACTTAGCTATGTCATTCATAACACATCACGTAATTGATTATGACATCATATGATTAATGGATAAACTGGCATCATCCATTCTCAGACCGGGTGCTGTATTCCGGGTGCCATTCAGATGACTAAATGAATAGAATATAGTGATATATATGTACATGGCATAAACAATTGCAATATATATGGATATATTGTATGTCCTAACATTAGAGGTCATGGTGGTTGGGGTGGTATGAGTCAACATGCACGCTGTTAACAGTGTCCAATATCAGAGGTCATGGTGGTTGGGGAGGTATGAGTCAACATGCACGCTGTTAACAGTGTCCTAATATCAGAGGTCATGGTGGTTGGGGTGGTATGAGTCAACATGCACGCTGTTAACAGTGTCCTAATATCAGAGGTCATGGTGGTTGGGGTGGTATGAGTCAACATGCACACTGTTAACAGTGTCCTAATATCAGAGGTCATGGTGGTTGGGGTGGTATGAGTCAACATGCACGCTGTTAACAGTGTCCTAACATCAGAGGTCATGGTGGTTGGGGTGGTATGAGTCAACATGCACGCTGTTAACAGTGTCCTAATATCAGAGGTCATGGTGGTTGGGGTGGTATGAGTCAACATGCACGTTGTTAACAGTGTCCTAATATCAGAGGTCATGGTGGTTGGGGTGGTATGAGTCAACATGCACGCTGTTAACAGTGTCCTAACATCAGAGGTCATGGTGGTTGGGGTGGTATGAGTCAACATGCACGCTGTTAACAGTGTCCTAATATCAGAGGTCATGGTGGTTGGGGTGGTATGAGTCAACATGCACGCTGTTAACAGTGTCCTAACATCAGAGGTGATGGTGGTTGGGGTGGTATGAGTCAACATGCACGCTGTTAACAGTGACAAGGAAAACCAGCATTAAAGTGTTGAATATTTTGAAATATTTTCCAGGAGTAAATTTCAACGACTGAAAATTAGCCATGATTTTCAAATTCTTTAAACTTTGGCATCAAGTTGTGAATTTTAATCGAATTAAGAAAAAAGTATATTGATATATCAAATAATCATATACAACAGACCTGTTCAAGGTCACCATGGCGGCGTTCCAGTTCCTTGCGATAGAATTCCAAAGCTTTCTCATAGTTCTTGTCATCCACATAAGTCTGTGCTAAGGATACATAGATTGGTATGAGGGCGGCTGATGAGAGATGCAACTCCTGTGCACAGGACAGCTACAATACAAGGACAAACACATAATTCACCTTTCCAGAGTATCCATCTATTGTCTGACATCATAATCAGCTAAGCGGTGTGTAGGATGACATCATAATCATTACGTTATAAATGATTCTATATGGCCCGTCTTTAACTGTTAATAGTCCGATACATTGTACGAACTGTATGGCTTTACTATTTAATAACCATGCTGCTGAACATTTTGAAACTAATTTAACTGGGCACTGCTGCTGCCATAGGCAGCAACTGCACCCTGTCAAGTTAGTTTCAAAATATTCAACAGATTACCTGTATAGTTTTCTGGAAATTGACAGTCAGGGTGTTCAGAGATCGATCGATCCCAACACGAGCGAGGTGTGGGTGGAGCTTAGCTCGAGATGGGCGGAGCATATTTATCCTAAACGTATTTAGGGCAGTAGTTTCACAAGAACATCGAGAACAAACAGAATTCAGAAAATTGGTAAATTAAAATGAAATATAATAATCAAACAGAAATCAACAGGCAATAGGGATTTCTTCCAGAAAGTGGGACATTCCTGTGTAAATTGTATATTATTACCCACCCAGATCTTCCCCAATGACCTCTGGTTATACGAATAACACACTGAACCACACAAATTTTAGTCTTATTTAATTGTTTTAAGTACATGCAGCTTAGATGACGTAAATTTATGAAACTGAATTGACAATTTAATGAAATGACAAATTTTGAAACAGGGATCCACTGTCCCTACCTATCATACAGACACTATATACAGAAACAAATGTCTACACACTATAGTTACAACCTTGACAGCTTTGTCAGAAATGTCAAAAGAATTTGCTTAATTTATTCGCTGATTCTGTCAAGACAATGCTCCTATGTTTACAGAGCAATAATCTATGTTAAATTCCAAGCCATGTTGAAGACATAGGATATTAGATTGGACAGTCAATGGTGCGCTATCGCAAATTCACACATTTACCGTTTTGACCTCTTGACACTATAGTTGCAACCTTGACAGCTTTGTCCCCAAACCATGGGGCCAAAATTACATCCAGGTTTAGGAGTTGCGCTACAATCAATTTCCGCACATTCACCTCGTTGACTTTTGATCCTCTCCACCCCCCCTACGGGCGCATTCAAATGTAAATGGACTCGTGCAGTCTGCAATCAAACAGATAACTCACACCAAATTTGGTTCAATTGCGTCCAATTGTGTTGGAGAAGCTACGTTACAATCAATTTCCGTAACTCTTGCACTCCACAATAATATGGGCAACTCATACAAAATTTTGTGGAATTCCGTCTAACAGTTACAGAGGAGTTGCAGTACAATCAATTTCTGCATAGATGGACAAACAGAGAGACAGACAGACACACGCCACGGGTGGGATGACAGTCACCACTTTTGCTAAAACAAAGTGGGGATAAAAATTACACTGACCATGTTGAGATAATGTTTGATTGCCAATTGATAACATGCTATAGATGCGGCACAATCTCCCATCTGTTCATGGAGCTTTAGTCTTTCAGAGAGATGTTCAGGTCCACGCATGGATGATAAATCAGCCTCCACCTCTTCCATTTTCTGTACTGTAATACAAAGATTCACTAGCCTGACCATATAGCAGAAAGAAAATTATATAGCACAATATATACTCATAAGATAAGTACTTAGCCCTTCAATGGTAAAAATATGGTAATAAAATTTTAATCTTTGCTGAGTGAATGCCCATTTGCGGGCTGAGTAAAACTATTTTTTTATCGAGCCTGTCATTTCAGTAGTAAACTTTCAAAGATAATCTCCTCTTGGCCCTTGGTCTTACATTCATCAATTTCTAGGTGCGTGCGTGCGTGCGTGCGTGCGTGCGTGCGTGCGTGCGTGCGTGCGTGCGTGCGTGCGTGCGTGCGTGCGTGCGTGCGTGCGTGCGTGCGTGCGTGCGTGCGTGCGTGCGTGCGTGCGTGCGTGCGTGCGTGCGTGCGTGCGTGCGTGCGTGCGTGCGTGCGTGCGTGCGTGCGTGCGTGCGTGCGTGCGTGCGTGCGTGCGTGCGTGCGTGCGTGCGTGCGTGCGTGCGTGCGTGCGTGCGTGCGTGCGTGCGTGCGTGCGTGCGTGCGTGCGTGCGTGCTCAAGCTACACTGGAGAACACGTCATCAAACTTGCCTTTATTTACTTATTTCACTAGAATATTACTTCAGGGATATGGTTCGCCAAACTGACACCTGATTTTCTTATCGACCAATTAGCAAGTGTGACAGACTATAGTTGTGACCTAGTGAGATTTGCCAGAAATGTCCAAAGTTTGACACCTATACTAGTTGAGTCGCACCTAAAAAGCATTATTTGTTAAATCTACTCTTGTCGGAGGAAACAAACAAAAATAGCATGAGGCAAAAGGACCTGTGATGCTCAGTTGGAACATTAAGTCTACCCTAGGGTCCTTTCAGCAAAGGTTGGTTGGAATCAGGTCAACAGTTAAAGAGTACTTGGTCTTTTAACTGATTTTCTGGAAATGTTTTACAGATCCAAGACGACCACTGGAAAAGTTGACCAACAAAATTTATGTATACAGGTTTGGAAGTCTACCCCTATATGGACATTAATTAGAGCTAATTTTGGTTAGCATCGTCCAATCCGTAATTCAGTAGTCTTTTTATCAATTTCTAAATTGTTTAAAGGCCTAGGATGGCCATCAGAATAGTTTACTAATCAAATTTCTCGTTAGAAGTGTTGAAGCATACCATCATGGGAACCCTCAATCCATATTTCGTTGGAAGTGAGCCATTGGTTAAGGAGTTGGGCTTAAAATGATTTCCACTCTTTGAAAAATCCAAGATGGCCAACAGAAATCAAATGTCTGTATAGAATTTGTTTGGATTTCTACGATCATAGGTCATTTCAATTAAGTTGATTTAAATCATTTCAAAATGTAAATTTCGAGGACATTTTCATAAAATCCAAGATGGACATGAGAATAAATGTACAAATTATATTTCGCGTTAGAAATGTTACAGCCTACCACCATGTATCTGATCCTTCCATTCACGTTTTGTCATGTTTGTGGAAATCAAGCCATTGGTTAAGGAGTGATGTTTTAAATGACTTCCAGAAAGGATTGAAAAATCCAAGACACTGGATGGAAAGAGTGAACAATCACATTTCTGTATACTAGCTTGGTAGTCTACTATCATAGGGTCATTCCATCCTAACTTGCTTCAAATCAGCCAAGCTGTTAATGAGGAGTAGTAGCTTTCAAGCCAGGTGAGCCAATATTGGGTATTTTTAATTATTTCTAAATATCATGTAAAGATATATGGCGAATGATCTGTTCTAACCAAGGCTTTTTTATTAATTTAACCGTCATTTAGCGGCAACATCCTGTACTGACTATAGCTTGTGCTTTTTCAACCTGAATTTCACAAAACCTTATTCCAAGGAGACTACATTCAAGACAATATAATCCTTCTATTAAGCAGTCTTCAAACAGATTCATAATGATTGATTAACCAAGTCTATCTATAACAGCTATTTTCAGCATACCTGATTTATATAGTCTTTTCACTCTGGCCATTTCATGTGTGCTGGTCAGTCCAAGGTGCTTGGACATCTTCAGGCTACGCTTGGCATGGTAGAGGTCACCCAGCTGTATATGGCACTGAAAACACAGAACAACAATGGGTTCTTTAATCAATTAATGGATAAATTTGGTAAAATCTAAATAATTGCTTATTCATTGTCCATTTGCAGAACAAGACTCCTTTTTAAAATTTAGCACTGAAATGACTGGCTCGGTTATTGTGTCAGTCATTCCAATAGTAAAATCTTTCAAATACAGTCTTCTCTTGGGGCTGCAAATTGACATTCCTTAAGACCACTGCAAAGGGAGGTTTTGGCCAGCTTCGCCACTTAAATGCTTAATCCATTAAAAACGGTTATACAGGACAGCTGAATCTTTTAAAACATGACAAGAAGCTGCTTTTGCTATGCACAAAAACAGCTTCCAGTTAAACCGTTAATAGCTAAATTTGGTCAAGAAAATACAAATATTTCCTTGTTGAATGTCCATTTGCAGGCCAGTCATATTAGTATATTAAATTTTCAAAAATAATCTCTTGCTCTGCAAATGGACCTTCCTCAAAACCACTGCAGAGGCCAGTTTAGGCCAGTTTCGTCATGTACATGATGTAAGAATTAAAATACAAATCTACTTTCCAAATATTCCTCAAGTTAGTTCATACATCATAAACAATTTTGTCTTATTTGGTTTCTAGGGCTGAAATGGTTAAAATTTTAGAAAACCCTACTGCGATGACTGACATAAGTGAATATTACATGAACATCACAATCATACCAGTGAACCAGATGTGGAGACAGGAGACGAGTCCCTCCCAACTCAAAGCTACTTCTAGGCTCCAATCTCAAAATCATTGAATGAGACAATTACCATGTTTTCCAGGAGGCTGTTAAATCCGAAAGTCATATCAAAGTTAACCCACAAATATTCATTTGCAGACCAAGCCTATTTTTTTAAATTCATTAGTGCTATCACTGGCTCAATAATCAGTCAGTCATTCCAGTGACAGATTCTCAAAAACAGTCTTCTCTTGGTCTACAAATTTACATTTTCAGAGAAAATTTAAATTTTATTGACCAAATCTGACTATTAAGGTATTAAGAACAGTCTATCAGAAAAGGTTAATAACACATCGAAGTCAACAATTAGAGAATTGTCATTGATGAAAACCAGAGACAGCGCACAAACTCAAACTTAGGTACAGTCGCATTAAAATGGTCTCTTCACCTGCAAAAATGGGTATGCGCTGACAACTATTATTAAAGGGTCAAGAGTTTCATTTATATTACATGGATCTATGTAGTGAGTTTTAATATATCATTAGGAACTAGAACTGTAAGCCAAAGGCTCACTAATACAACCCCCTAATTTCTTAAATTAATCTAAACATTTGTCTATAAGTATACTGTGGTTATGTCATGTGGCCTCACATCACACCTTCGTAGTGAGACTAAAAAAAAATATCCACCATTGTCAAGTACAGCAGGATTATTATCTAAACAACTGTGTAATCTTTGAAAGCTTTGCTTATTTCTGCGCACAATGTAGAAACAATATTTTAACAAGTGGTATAAGGGACTGCCAAAGATCTCCTGAAAGTCAGATGAGCTAAATAAACCACAGTTTAATCGGGTCTGAAGATCAAATCTATTTAGAGGCCACCTACATTAACAATACAACTGACTTTCTACTAAATAACCACCTGCCTCAAAACTTAATCATGGATAACTCACACAGTACCATAAACATCAAATCTTACAGCACAGGTATGTCAGTATTAATCTCTGCATTATCATGTAACAACGAAGAGTAATATATTTGATATTCATGTATAGCACAGCCTGCATTGCCAATATTAGCATTTTAACCAGTGTCAACTTAATAACAATGTGGATTGCAGTCTGTCTACAATTTCAATCAACGGATGGTCAATATATCAGAGTAAGTTGCCTTTGAAAGTCTGAAAACACAACATGTATGCTTGTTACTTGATCTTTAAGATCCAGATACCACCAAATAAGTTACGGCTAAAATCTGGTGGCCATTGTAGACAGATGTGATGCTAAAACAATTAAAACAGTCATATCAAAAAATTTAAATTCACCCATTTCGAATCTAATTTTTGCAGGTAAATAGAAGACTATTTTAAGAAATAACTGAGACAGACAATCCAGTTGTATGTTTTAACAAATATTCTTCAATTTACCAACAAAGACACTCTGTAAGACCAGTACAGAATTTGACCAGCTTGGAGAGTAAAGGGTTAAGAGAACTTCTAGGACAGTTACAATGCTGAAAAGCTGACAATACACATGTATTATACAAGCAATAACATTAAGGAGTTTGTGAACCTATATTTGCCCATTGAGGTATGGCAAATGAAATCAAGAAATGGCCAATACTTTGGTACAACATCAAGGATAAGATCTGTGTTGACTAAGTCAAGGGGGATAACTTACAAAGTGGGTCCGATCAGCATCAAACTTCCAGGTGCACAGGTTCCCATGGTAGGGAATAAGTATACAAAATTTCAGAGCGATCCATTGAAAAATGGCCAAATGCATCGCCGGACAAATGTCAAACAGCCGATTTTGACTACATCAAGGGGGATAACTCTGGTGAACTGGGTCTGATCAGCATCGAACTTCCAGGTGCACAGGTTCCCATGGTAGGGAATAAGTATACAAAATTTCAGAGATCCATTGAAAAATGGCTGAATGCATCTCCAGACAAAATTCAGACGGACAGATGGACAGGCGGACAGACAGACGGATGGGGTGATTCCAGTATACACTCCCAAAACTTCGTTTCGGGGGAGTATAATAAAAAATTACCAGTACTAAAATTGTGGCACTGATCAACATGATCAATGATTATTAAACTTCTAGACAAATTTTGAATGGCCTCGAACATGGTAAAAAATTTATCAAGAAAATCAAAATATTTGCTTATTGAATGTTCATTTTCAAGCCAAGAGAACACTATTTTGTAAATTTTACTACCGGAATGGCTGACTCTGTTATCCAGCTAGTCAATCCAGCGGTAAACTTTCAAAAAAAAATCTCTTGGCCTAGAAATAGACAATGACATTCCTCATTAAAACAACTGCAGAGGCTGGCTTTGGCGCGGTTGACCATATATATTAAATATATGAATGACCAAGGACTGCTCCACTAGTCGTGGCTCCCTTACCAGAGCTTTCTGGACCAAAGTCTCTCCCTCTAGCTGTTTATCCTTGAGTTTCTTTGCACATTTCTGAGCAGCTTCGAGGGCCTGTAGTGCGGTCATCATCTGCTTTGCACGCTGGTAGATGCCAGCCAGAGAGAACTGACAACGATGAAGATCATCCCATAAACTGTACTGTCTGATGGCAATAAAACAAAGCCAATTGAGGAATCCAGTTTCTAAGTCAATCGTATGACATCATAATCAATTACGTCAAATGTAGGCTGACATTATAATGAATTACGTCATGAATGACTCGATTTAGTCCATCTTGACCGCTTAATAGTCTGTCAGGTTGTACGAATTGTATGTCTTAAGTATATAATAAACACACCGTTGAATATTTTAAAACTAATTTGACTGCCATATGCAGCAGACAAATTGGTTTCAAAATATTCAACAGCTTACCTGTATAGTTTTCTGGAAATTGAAATTCAGAGAGTGCAGAGATTGATTGATCCCAACATGGGCAAAGCGTGGGTGGAGCTTAGTTAGAGATGGGCAGGGCATAGCTATAGTAAAATTAGACTCCTCCATTCAGCATGTTCAGTGACCTCAAATTCTGTCCAACCTTTGCCTGTAACTTCAACATGTTTAAAGTTAACGTATGCATGCGACATTAATGTTACTTAGAAAATCTGATACCGCTTTTATGTCATTCTAGTTATTGCAATGCAATAGACGGATCCAATCTGTCAACACAATGATCTGACATCGTAATCAAATTTATCATATAAACAAGCCTTCTAGCCCGTTCCATATTTTTCAAAATAAGCACACATGCCATATTCAATGGAGTATTTTCATTGGTTGTTGGGTGCGCAACCCATTTAAATCGAGCAATTAAAACATTGATTGATGTGAGCGTGACGCGTAGGGATTACTACGCGGTACTGTTTTACTACGATTTGTCATTCATGAAACGTCATCGCAAAATGTCATCGTTTGACAGTTTATCAGTCGGCAGCGAAGTAACGATTGATGGCCATGGCTCTGCGATAGTCTTAGAAGAAACGTGTAGTTTACGGCTGACATCGCCAGATTTTGTGTTTGTCACTATATTTTGCTGCACATTCAGTATCTGTTACCAAGAAGTGGTGCGTCACAGCGGCGGTATCGATTTCACGAAAATCAACAATGACAAATCAGATAAAAGTCACATCAGCAACTACTGGCAAATATTTCAAAATTACAGTTTATATAATAAATAAAATCTCAAACTCGGTCATTTTTCATATCACTATTATGAACCTCGTTGAAAATTATCAATTTTGCACTCGCTAAAGCTCGTGCAAATTGTTAATTTTCAACTCGGTTCATAATAGTGATATGAAAAGTGACCACATTCCAGATTCTCTATATGTCACATGTATCATCTCTGTCATGGAAATCGAAGTCTGTCATGAAAGCGCATGAATTGTATGTTTTTTGATGAAATTACAATTCATTAAACATTTTGAAACTAATTTTACTGGCAGCTGTTGCTGCTACGAGTCCATAATTCATCTTGGCAATTAAAATTTTTGTAATAATGTGTATGGAATGAAATAATCATATTTTAAGATTTTCCCGCACTTTGCTGTGAATATGCACCTTTAGCCCTTTACTCCCATACAAATATCTGTAGTTCCCATGTTACACATAAATATATCTCAATCATGGAAGGAGATTCATTTCTAGCTATGCCCTGCCCACTTTTAACAGGTGTTGGAATTGATTTGAAACTTTGAAACCAGAATTCTCAGAATCTAAAGGTAAACGGTTGAATATTTTGAAAGTAGTTTGACCGGGGACTATTGCTGCCTATGCAACAACAGCTATCAGTCAAATTAGTTTCAAAATATTAAACAGAATGTTTATTAAACTGTAAATCCATCAAAGACATACAATTCTGGCAATTCGTACACTTTCGTAGCATACATTTCGAGTTTCATGAAGGAGCTACATTATTATGATTGTGATGTCAGCTAACCGTACGCGTGATGTACTTGATTATGATGTCAGATAATTCCCTGAGTGATAGAATCCCGCTATTAAACTATTAGAACTAAAATGAGAGGCAGGAGTGGTTATTAGCATATCAGTTAAATGTGAACATTTTACAAGTATAGAACTCCTGATATATACATTCCTAGATAGGTTTTTTTAAATATATTAGACCAGCACCTAATCAGAGCCCTTTACACTCGCCTAGCTCAGCTGAACATTGAGTCTACATGCCTTAAATAGCTTAGATGTAACTGCAATAGTAGATGTTTACACTAGGCTTGCACGATTTTTGCTTTGAAACATCGCGATCGAATTTATTAAAAAAATCGCAATTTTCGATTAAATCGTAGGTCCAAGTTCCCAAAAGTATAAACCGGGGTAGCGTGACTTGTTTCTAGAAAAAGTTGAAATAAATGATACAAAAATAGCACGAAATTAGAACACATTTTCATGCGCCGAATTCTTACCCTCATACGTCTATACTTAAAGTATACCTTATATCCATCATCGCGGGAGTGAAATTATTAATTGGGACCGCCTAAATATTGCGTATAGTTTAATAAACATTATTTATTTCATCAAAATTTAAGATAAAATGTCGCTGAGAAAAATATATAAATTACATGATGTATCAGCTTCCGCTTATAGCCTCCCTTTGTAGGACGAGTTTGGGTCATTATCGGAGTAACGAGAAGACGTTAATATTAGTACCCGGGGAGATACTGGGCAATCCACATACATAGGACGGGAGCTTTGAGTAGGTACGAGTGTAACCGCATAAACTCGTCCTATAGAGCAGTTTATAGTTGCTTTCAGAATGTATGATTTACATTTAAGAGTAATCAACAGAACGCACAGTTCAAAATCAAACAACCTCGAATGCTGTTGCTTTATTTTCTTTAATTTGACATGACAACCGAATCAAAAAGGAAAAATTATTACACCGCCTGAAACTGCTAACCCTAGAATTAAAAAGAATTATGTTCACTGATTGCCTAACACTCTGCAACTAAGTATATACTTGGCGTTTCACGACAAACTCAGGGTCTGCAGCGAAAGAAAGAAAACTATATGGCGATTTGACGGAGTAACTAGCTGGTTTTCTCAATGACAAAGGTGTTACCTCGCTATTGTTAGCTTGTTTATTGTAGCGCTTTGTGTTGTGATTAGTAATTATTCGGCACAGCGGGATATAAGCACAATGAACACAAGCGTGAATCGATTATAATTGTACTCATGTACTGATAAAATGCAACGGAAAAGTACACACTTCATATTTTTTTAAAACATGAAATTTTTTACGATTCTCCGATTTTTCCACAATTACATCGTAAAAATCGTGATTTTAAAAATAAATCAAACTTCACAATTAAATCGAAAAATCGTGCAAGCCTAGTTTACACTTTTAATAGTAAATTTTAGTCAAGAAACGTATTTACTTATTGAATGTTCATTTGCAGGCCAAGAGCATTTTTGAAAATTTACCACGGGAATGATTGGCTTGATTATCGAGCCAGTCATTCCACTGGTAAATTCTCAAAAACACTCTTCTCTTGGCCTGCAAATGGACATTCCTCAAGACCAATGCAGAAAGCAGGTTTAGTTGGCTTGACCAGTAAAGGATTAAAATTCCATCAGTAGAACTTAAGTTCTCTTCCTGTGATAGAATCTAAATAATCATAAATCAGGTCACCCTGAGCTTAATCTCTGACCCAAAAATCAATTGTGATCTTAGTGATGTTAAGCACAAGCTGCTGGTCAAGGCTGTTGAAGGAGAACTCAGATATGCTATCATTTGGAAACACAATCCCCATATTTGTACAAACAAGATGTTGATGTTTGATCTTTTGACCCAAAATCAATGGCAATTATGGCATGCTGAAGTCTACTAAGTATGACAACCCCTGAAAAGGGGAACTCATATATTCAAGACTGAATAGAAGCTCACTGGCCTAATCATTAGAGCTGGGCGGTATTGTTATTTACATGACGGTACCGGCACCATGAAAAAATACCGCGGTACCACGGTATACCGTCATCTGAGCTTGAGGCATGCCACGAAATTAGAACACTTTTTTCCATTTCCTTTTCACTTCCATTTCCAATCAACGGTAAATATAGGTAAAATAAATAAATCGGCTTCCTGATTTAGAGAAGAAAAACATGGCTATTGCAACTGTTTAGTTTCACGATTTTATTAGGTCACTATTTTTATTGACGTAATATCATTCACGGGAATATCGGTCAAAGGGTGTGGTCGACTCGCTAACTATAACCCGCTGTTTGAGACATTGGGGTGCACTATTAATGCGTGCGACCAGCAAACGGTAAATTTTATTTTGGCAGTCGAGCGCTTTGATAAAACAGAGTCCAGACAAAATCCGCGAGTATTTAAACGGGACGAGTGTTGTACGCTTTTATTTCTGTTGGAGTCGTATATTCTGTTACTCGCGAAAACAGGCATATACACATACATATAACACGACATTGAATATAGCCGATTCCAAAGCTTCTGATAATTACAGAGTACCCAATGCGCAGACTAGTTACTCGCCATGCTTCACGTGAACAATGCGTGTAAACAGCTATTTCCGCAAACTTCCGACGTGTAGCCAGTTGGAAAATGAATTACAAAAAATAAAACACTATAATTTTTACGTGTCGTTACTTAAACTGGATTTAATCCGCAAAGAAATTTCTTAAAAACAAGCCAGAAAAATAAAAATAACGACTTCAACGCTGCTGGTTAATAAATTAGCACGTGATCAAAACGGCACGAGCAAATACTACGTTTTAGTAATTTTTCATTGATAAATTCAGCATAGTAATGTATTTTCCCACGGTCTAGTTCATGAACAACCAATCAGATACATCTTTGCGAGATCGCTGTTGTGTTTGAATAGCACGCAGTTTGTATGTTATTTTGTTATTCTAGCGTGTTTGTTCGGTGACAAAATGCTTGGAGTAATAAATTACAAATAATAGAAACGGGAATAGGGAAAATATTATAGTGTAATTACTACCGGCGGACGGCCAGAGAATGAGTTTAGATGTTTTAAATAAAGAAATTTTACCGTGAGACTTTTAAGACGTACGTTTGACATACAATTCTGCATGCCATTATTTTGTAATTGACGTCTTGACATTTGTTTTTACTTCGACCCTTTCACCTGAACTCGGCTAATAGTTAGGGATGCCTGTATTTTTGGCACTATTAGCACTTATTTACCCTTGGTCAAGTCAGATTTTATGTATATATTTCTCAAATATTGCTAAAACATTATGGACGGTATTCACGGTATTTGTAAATGTCAACGGTCACGGTATCGGTTCACGGTATACCGCGGTCCTCACGGTACTACCGTCAGACCGCCCAGCTCTACTAATCATACCGTTTTAATCATAAATCTTACTGTGCTTTCTGTATAGCCTGTTTAATGAACTCAGCACTGCGTTCAGTGTTCCCTCGTCCATCATACAGCAAACCTACGAGAAAGAACATGGCTTCATGGACTCAGTATTTATATTTTAATAACACAAATGCAATGGCATCACACTATCTGGTCCCAACACCTCTCCTTTCAACTTTCAAAGTCATGCTAACACTTGCACTGAGACACCCTTACATGAACAATATTAGTATACACCACCCAACACGTAAGAAACCCTGACACGTTACAATACTAAGCAAGATATACATGTAATCATTTAGTATTTAGATGGTAACTTTGGTATGAATGGAGGAATCCAGTTTCTCAGTCAAATGAGTCAATCATATGACCTCATAATCAACTACATCACATATAGGATGACATCATACTGAATTACATCATAAATGACACGATTTAGTCTGTCATAAAGACTGAACAGTCCGTCAGTTCTGTTTAATATTTTGACTCATTTTACTAAGCGCTGTTGTTGCCTATGGCAGCAACAGCATCCAGTCAAATTAGTTTCAAAATATTAAACATCTTACCTGTATAGGTTTCTGGAAATTCAGGGAGTGCAGGGATCGATACAATGTAGATTCCAACATGGGCAACACATACGTGGAGCTTAGCTAGAGATGGGTGGGGCATAGCTAAAACTGGATTCCTTCAATGAGGGCAGCATTCTAATGTTGAGCATAAATAGAATTTTGACAGAGATAAAATTGGAGCATATGGGCAGGCACAAAACAAAACTAGTTCTGTACTTACCCAAATTGAGCAACAGTCTTGTTTTCATTTGTATATAATCTTTAATAGCCAGAGAGCTTTTGAGTCGCTCGGTTACTTCAAGGCCTCGAACAAATGCATCTTCAGCTTTTTGTGAAGCGGTACTCGATGCCTGTTTATCTGGGGATGCCTCTGATTCCTGTGGAAAAGGTATTATATATAAGAAAATGTAGGTATCTCCAAACGCAACCCTTTCACATTCGCATCAGCCAATAAACGGCTTCAGCACTGTTCTTGAAAAATGTCCATTTGCAGACCAAGAGAAGCCTATTTTTGAAGATTTCAAAAATAGGCTTCTCTTGGTCAGGATTGGGGCCAATGTACACATTTTCAGGTACTCGCATGTATTCAGTAATCGTGCCTTTTTATGAGTACATGTACTTGTACTCAGCCTCAGTACATTTCCAAAGTACTTGTACTTGTACTCGAGTACCTACTCCGTACTTGTACTTTTGAGTTCTTAAGAGTAAATGCTGGGTACTTATCCATTTTTTACATAAAAAATTACATGCATACTTTATTCTTTTCATTCAAAATTCCAAGCACTGGTTCTCAGAGGTGATATGAAATCTAGTAAATATAACAAAACAATTTGACTGACTTGGTGCTATCTGCTCAAAATTTTGAAATTAATCTGCCTGGTATTATTTTTTCATACATGTAGTCATTCGTTTTAAAAAGTTGTTTTAAAATTGAAATTCTGGATGTTTGCCTGGAAAAGAGAAATTGCTGTAGTAGATATGCTTATAGGAAATAAGATAACAAGCATTTGAATAATGACACTAATGAAACCTTTTCATCTAAATTTCAAGACTGTAATACAGGAAACTATTGAATATCTAAATTGACTGGAATCCATTGCTGCTTGAGCCAGCAACTGCTTCCAGCCAAATTAATTTCAAAATATTTAAAGACGTAGCTGTTAATTGGGTTTGAAATTAAAATTCTGGATGTTTGTGTTGAAATGGGCAATTGCTGTCAGTATGCAAAATGGAAATAAGATTAAACAAGTAAAGCATTTTAACCCATGCACTATTAAAACCCTCTTTATCTACCTTTCACGGCAGTCATACAGGTAAACTTAATAATTGGTCTTGAAACCAGAATTGCTGCTTAAAGTGGCAAGACCTACCACCAAATAACTCAAAATGTTCAATAGAATCTTTTTAGCCGCTTAAAAATTTCCATTCCTGCTCAAATTATTATTGAAAGTGTTGAGAGAAGTAGGGCTGATTAGAGCACAGTCCTTATGTCAACAAATACATGGCCTGGGCAATTATATGCCTACTGATAAGATACTGTTCATGCTTGATAATCCTGACAATGAAATTGGACAAAGCCCATTATTTCAGGCTCTATAGACACTCAATCCAGAGAAAAATGTCTTCACCAGTGGTCTTGGAAAATGTCAATTGCAGACAGACATTTTTTTTAATTTTAACACTGGAATACACGTAAATGGCTTGATAAGAAAGCCAGTAATTCTAGTGGAAAATTTAAACTTTCTTGAACAAACTTGAGGTTTAAAGGGTTGATCAATGTTAATATTATAAAAAGCTATTTTAAGAGTAAAGTTCAATCTTGAAGTGAAGCGAATGCTGCCATCAGTAATAATGTTTATCAGTCAAATTAATTTCAAAATATTAAACATTACTACATGATAAACATCTGAAATAAGTTATTTCTAATTTAACCTTTCACTGATGAAGCTTTATATTATACATTCATAGCAATCATGCCAGAAATTCAGCATATTCTTTATGAAGGAAATATTCTGTTAAATAATTTGAAAATAATTTGACTGGAAGTAATTTCTGCTAAGTTACGAGCAACTTGCCAATCAAATTATTTTTAATATATTCAACTGGTTTTTCCTTGTTGTAATGAATTTGTCATTTGTTCGGTATCATTAGTAAATATTCTGTGAAATGTTTTGACACTAATTTGGCTGGGAGCTAATGCCGCCCATGGTAGCAACACCATTCATGAGTACTCGTACTCAAGTACATTTACAATGTACTCGTACTTAACCTCAGTACAATTGCTAAAAAGTACATGTACTTGTATTCAGCCTCAAGTACTTTGCCAAAGTACTTGTACTCAGCCTCAGTACAGCTGCCTGTACTCGACCCCAACCCTGCTCTTGGTCTGCAAATGGACATTTTCTATGAGAGAAATTTTCTTGAACAAATTCGAGGGATAACGGGTTAATAGTAGTTGAGATGACACCATAAAGACCCTATCTGATTAAACCATCACTAATAATGCACTGATGCTACTCAGTGCCATACCAGTTGTACATATTTATCATACAGCTTTCTTCTTGTAATGGTCATTATCTGTAGTTAGTCAGTAATTAAATATTACTCATGTTGCTTCTGAGCTGTTTAAGCTCATCAAAGCTAGCTGTGATATGATTTTAACAACCACACATCACAACTACTTTGATGACTCGCACAGCCATTCATTGACATACAGAATGATTTGTCACATCATGATAACCAGGGATGCATGAAAGTTCAGATCAGCCCTTTGGGTTAACTTAGCCATATTAGAAATTTCAAGACTGTCATACAGGAAACTACTGAATATCTAAATTGACTGGAATCCATTGCTGCTTGAGCCAGCAACTGCTTCTAGCCAAATTAATTTCAAAATATTTAAAGACGTAGCTGTTAATTGGGTTTGAAATTGAAATTCTGGATGTTTGTGTTGAAATGGGCAATTGCTGTATGTATGCTAATAGGAAACAAGATTAAACAAGTAGAGCATTTTAACCCATGCACTATTAAAAACCTCTTTATCTACCTTTCAAGGCAGTCACACAGGTAAACTTAATAATTTGTCTGGAAACCATAATCACTGCTTAAAGCAGCAAGACCACCAAATAACTTTCAAAATGTTCAATAGAATCTTTTTAGCAGCTTAACAATTTTCATTTCTACTCATTTATTATTGAAAGTGTTGAGAGAAGGGTGGATTAGAACAGAGCTTGTGCAAGAGCACAGTTCTTATGTCAACAAATACCTGGCCTGGGCAATTATATGCCTACTGATAAGATACTGTTCATGCATGATAATCCTGACAATGATATTGGACAAAGCCCATTATTTCACGCTCTATAGACCTCCCAACTCTTAACCTTTTAAGCCTCAATCCAGAGAAAAATGCTGCAGTGGTCTTGGAAAATGTCAATTTGCAGACCTAGAGTAGACATCTTTTGAAATTTTAACACTGGAATACACGTAACTGGCTTGATAAGAAAGCCAGTAATTCTAGTGGAAAATCGAAACTTTCTTGAACAAATTTGAGGTTTAAAGGGTTGATCAATGTTAATATTATAAAAAGCTATTTTAAGAGTAAAGTTCAATGTTGAAGTGAAGCGAATGCTGCCATCAGTAATAATGTTTATCAGTTATTTCTAATTTAACCTTTCACTGATGAAACTTTATATTATACATTTATAGCAATCATGCCAGACATTCAGCATATTCTTTATGAAGGAAATATTCTGTTAAATAATTTGAAAATAATTTGACTGGAAGTAATTTCTGCTAAGTTACGAGCAACTGCCAATCAAATTATTTTTAATATATTCAACTGGTTTTTTCTTGTTGTAATGAATTTGTCATTTGCTCGGTATCATTAGTAAATATTCTGTGAAATGTTTTGACACTAATTTGGCTGGGAGCTAATGCCGCCCATGGTAGCAACACCATTCAGTCCCATTACATGTATATCCAAAATATTCAAGAAGGTACCTTTGTTTAGCATATAAATAGAGGGAAACCCCACTACAGAAGTCGTATTTTATATTTAGGGAATACACAGCAAGTCCACCCTATATACATGTATGTAGCAAGCATAGGGTAATATTATAGTACATGGCTGTTCTCCCCAACTCCCTCCATAGCCACCGTGGATGACATTTTCGTATTAACATGTATGAGTACTCGTACTCAAGTACATTTACAATGTACTCGTACTTAACCTCAGTACAATTGCTAAAAAGTACATGTACTTGTATTCAGCCTCAAGTACTTTGCCAAAGTACTTGTACTCAGCCTCAGTACAGCTGCCTGTACCCGACCCCAACCCTGCTCTTGGTCTGCAAATGGACATTTTCTATGTGAGAAATTTTCTTGAACAAATTCTAGGGATAACGGGTTAATAGTAGTTGAGATGACACCATAAAGACTATATCTGATTAAACCATCACTAATAATGCACTGATGCTACTCAGTGCCATACCAGTTGTACATATTTATCATACAGATTTCTTCTTGTAATGGTCATTATCTGTAGTTAGTCAGTAATTAAATATTACTCGTGTTGCTTCTGAGCTGTTTAAGCTCATCAAAGCTAGCTGTGATATGATTTTAACAACCACACATCACAACTACTTTGATGACTCGCACAGCCATTCATTGACATACAGAATGATTTGTCACATCATGATAACCAGGGATGCATGAAAGTTCAGATCAGCCCTTTGGGTTAACTTAGCCATATTAGAAATTTCAAAACTGTCATACAGGAAACTATTGAATATCTAAATTGACTGGAATCCATTGCTGCTTGAGCCAGCAACTGCTTCTAGCCAAATTAATTTCAAAATATTTAAAGACGTAGCTGTTAATTGGGTTTGAAATTGAAATTCTGGATGTTTGTGTTGAAATGGACAATTGCTGTAGGTATGCTAACAGGAAATAAGATTAAACAAGTAAAGCATTTTAACCCATGCACTATTAAAACCCTCTTTATCTACCTTTCAAGGCAGTCACACAGGTAAACTTAATAATTTGTCTGGAAACCATAATCACTGCTTAAAGCAGCAAGACCACCAAATAACTTTCAAAATGTTCAATAGAATCTTTTTAGCAGCTTAACAATTTTCATTTCTACTCATTTATTATTGAAAGTGTTGAGAGAAGGGTGGATTAGAACAGAGCTTGTGCAAGAGCACAGTCCTTATGTCAACAAATACATGGCCTGGGCAATTATATGCCTACTGATAAGATACTGTTCATGCATGATAATCCTGACAATGAAATTGGACAAAGCCCATTATTTCAGGCTCTATAGACCTCCCAACTCTTAACCTTTTAACACTCAATCCAGAGAAAAATGTGTTCACCAGTGGTCTTGGAAAATGTCAATTTGCAGACAAAGAGACATCTTTTGAAATTTTAACACTGGAATACAAATAACTGGCTTGATAAGAAAGCCAGTAATTCTAGTGGAAAATTGACTTTCTTGAACAAATTTGAGGTTTAAAGGGTTGATCAATGTTAATATTATAAAAAGCTATTTTAAGAGTAAAGTTCAATGTTGAAGTGAAGCGAATGCTGCCATCAGTAATAATGTTTATCAGTCAAATTAATTTCAAAATATTCAACATTACTACATGATAAACATCTGAAATAAATTATTTCTAATTTACCTTTCACTGATGAAGCTTTATATTATACATTCATAGCAATCATGCCAGGAATTCAGCATATACTTTATGAAGGAAATATTCTGTTAAATAATTTGAAAATAATTTGACTGGAAGTAATTTCTGCTAAGTTACGAGCAACTGCCAATCAAATTATTTTTTAAATATTCAACTTGTTATTTCTTGTTGTAATGAATTTGTCATTTGCTCGGTATCATTAGTAAATATTCTGTGAGATGTTTTGATACTAATTTGGCTGGGAGCTAATGCCGCCCATGGTAGCAACTAGCAACACCATTCAGTCCCATTACATATCCAAAATATTCAACAAGGTACCTTTGTTTAGTATATAAATAGAGGGAAACCCCACTACAGAAGCCATATTTTATATTTCAGGAATACACAGCAAGTCCACCCTATATACATGTATATAGCAAGCATAGGGTAATATTATAGTACATGGCTGTTCTCCCCCACTCCCTCCATAGCCACCGTGGATGACATTTTCGTATTAACATGTACTAGTACTCGTACTTAGCGTACTTAGCCTCAGTACAATTGCTAAAAAGTACATGTACTTGTACTCAGGCTCAAGTACTGTGCCACAGTACTTGTACTCGGCCTCAGTACAGCTTCCTGTACTCGACCCCAACCCTGCTCTTGGTCTGCAAATGGACATTTTCTATGAGAGAAATTTTCTTGAACAAATTCGAGGGATAACGGGTTAATAGTAGTTGAGATGACACCATAAAGACTATATCTGATTAAACCATCACTAATAATGCACTGATGCTACTCAGTGCCATACCAGTTGTACATATTTATCATACAGCTTTCTTCTTGTAATGGTCATTAAATGTAGTTAGTCAGTAACTAAATATTACTCGTGTTGCTTCTGAGCTGTTTAACCTCATCAAAGCTAGCTGTGATATGATTATAAACATCCACACATCACAACTACTTTGACGACTCACACAGCCTTTCATTGACATACAGAATGATTTGTCACATCATGATAACCAGGGCTGCACAAAAGCTCAGATCAGCTCTTTGGGTTAACTTAGCCATGTTAGCCAGCCATTTCCGTGATAGATCTTAAAAAATAACCATCTGTTGGTCTGAAATGGAGATTCTCTATGAGAAAATTAAAATATTCTTGAACAAATGTGGTTATTAAAGGGGTAAATGTGTGTTATGAGTCTACAACATTCTATTGCTACTTTACCTTTCTGGATAGTATAAGCATAAAATTTGTACAAGACGTCAATTTCACTTAATTCGTTCGATGCCAGCACAATCAACTACTTTCCTGGCTAAAGCAGGCAATCATTAAGCTATATGTACATGTAATACCATCAGTGTCAAGTACAAATAAGAACAATCAGAGATTGCAGATCATCGCCATGTTTCGACTTTTCAGAGTGTACATTGCATACAAATTTTCTAGATTTTCTAAATACCCGATTAATCCGTTCTGGGTTCAAGTTTTTTAAGTTATACGGCAAGAGTCATTCTTATGCTAAAATTTTAGTCAAATGAAATTGCATTAATAATTTACGATTCCATAGATTCGGAATCTGATCTGATCTGGATTAAAGTCAGTTTATGGTAACAACCTTGTAACAACCTTTGTTATGTAAAGATTTCAACCAAGCTATATCATTAGTGTTTAGACACAGCTCCGTTGCTCCAGACAGACATATACACAGACAGACCTGAATGCCATACGCTCTTCTCCCCTATTGGGGTGATGGTAACTATTCATGGCACTGTTGAAGAATGATTACTTATTCTAGGCTTGCACGATTACGTGATTAAATAAAGAATTTTGATTATTCTTTAAATATTTAATTTATATGATTAAATGTTAAATAATAGAATAATCGTAAATAATTTCTACTGCATAAAATATTTCAAAACCTACAATTTAATTACTCTTTAATGTGATCGCTCCCGAACATTGTCATTTTCCTCAGTGAATGTGTGTCCATTTGCAGGCCAAGAGAAGGCAACTTTTGAAAATGTGTCATTGTAATGACTGGCTGGAGTATAATGGACATTTCTAAATACCATTGCAGCTTTCATCATTCATAGATACCTTTGTTGTTTTGTCTGACTAATTTTTACCCAAGCTGATTAATCAAGTAATGACGCTTATTCTTAAATAATCAATCGTGATCACTCAAAGCAATAATCGTACACGCCTAACTTATTCTTTGATGACTCAACCAGAAAACCAATGGCATACATGTAGCTGGCTTGCAAAGCTGGGGTCAGATAGAAGTGTTTATATTAGCTGCACAGAATGACAAAAACAATAAGGAACCAACAACACATGTATAGTTTATACAGTATACTTTACGCACATCTCCATATAAAGGACACTTTCCTTAGTAATAGTAATATAATCAAGAAACTATTCATATTTTTTATTCGAAAGTCAAACATGCCAGAAAATATGCCTGCTCAGAAATCACTAGAATTTGCAGTCGTAGGTCCAAACCTGTATCAGACATACAAAGAATGATGTGCAAGTGAACATCAGCTGGCTACGTGTTTTGCGAGCAGCCCTCAAAGAACGTAATCTAGCATCGCTAAAGACAATAAAGAACCTAATGGAGCGCGGGACGCTCACAGTGGCCAAGACATAGTGAAGAAGTCTGAAGAAAAACTGATTGCAGATGAAAGAAGTTTTCACTTCTTCAGCTGCAGAACACAGTCACTTATCATCGTCTTTCATACTTTACCCTCCCTATACATGAAAAGGACACCCGATTATAAAGCGCATTTTTATATGATCCCCATTACGTCCTTTAACCATTTATCCCTCATGTCGGCCAAAAACAGCTTCTGCAGTGTTCTTAACAAATGTCCATTTACAGACTAAGAGAAGACTATCTTTGAAAATATATCACAGGAATGACTGGCTTGATAATATCACCTGTCATTCCAGTGGTAAATTTTCAAAAATAGTCTTCTCTTGGTCTACAAATGGACATTTTCTATGAAGAAATTAGAATTTTCTTGGCCAAATTAAAGTGTTGCACCTCAGCTGTTTAAGCACATCAAAGCTAGCTGTGATATGATTATAAACATCTACACATCACAACTACTTTGATGACTCACACAGCCATTCATTGACATTATAACCAGTGTGTACCGGACTACCGGTAGATGCATCAGTCAGAAATTTTATATCATGGGCCAACTTGATTTGAAGGGTAGGCTTGGTGTCCCGAAGATGTGTAAGTCATAAGGCTTTTAAAAATCATTAACACCAAAAGTAATCAGACATTGTAGACCATTGCCCTCCAATTTTTTCACTTTGTGAAAAGTTTTCGGATTGTCTGGATTTTCTTTTGGATTTTCTGGATCGTACTCAAAGTTGTGGAATCCTTATGTATGCTAACATCATTTCCTGTACTTATCTCCACAGGTCCAGAATATGATCTGATCCCGATCCGGGTTCTTTTATTGGTGTGGTCATACATATTAGAACGAATATTAATCAGAATACTCTAAATACTGTACTACATACATGTGTATATATCATATATTTACATTACATATTCCAGTGTTGCTCCTCAGCTGTTTAAGCACATCAAAGCTAGCTGTGATATGATTATAACGTCCACACATCACAACTACTTTGATGACTCACATAGCAGTTTCATTAGTGTAGATGCCCAATGAAGTAGTCTCGGTCAGAAATGTATATCGTAAATATTTAATACTGTTTAGCAATGACTGCTTTGGCATCAAGAACTAGTGTCTTAATAACATTTATTTGGGCTTTTTTGCACGATATATTCGCTTAGCATATGGACATTTCCACATGTGACTGTGTAACAAACAGATTTATTACTATTGAAGAATGAAGGGACCCACTTTTAGCTAAGCTCCACCCAAACTACAACCGTGTTTGGATCGATCGATCATTGCACTCTCGGAATCTCAATTTCCCACTATACTGGTAAGCTGTTGACTATGGGATTAACAGCGCCCAGTCAAATAAGTTTGTTTAGATTAAATAGCAAAAACATACAATTCATACAACTTGATAGACTAATAAGCATTTATGACGGACTAAATTGCGTCATTCATGAGGTATTTGATTATGACATCAGTCTACCTGTGACGCAGTTGATTATGATGTCATATGATTGATTGATAAACTGGATCCATCACTTAGTTGTATCCAGATTATTTATTAATAGAGGGATCCATATCTAGCTAAGCTCTGATGTCTTTTTATGTGTATTGGAATCAATGTGAAACTTTAAAACTTCAATTTTGAAACTACTTTGACTGTGGGCTGTTCCTGTGGCAGCAACAGGTTCCTGTCAAATTAGTCTCAAAATAGTCAACATAACGTTTATTGATTTGTAAATTCTTTAAAAGACAAAATTCTTACATTAATGATGGGCTCTTCCATTTTCGTGACGGAGCTATATGTTATATTGAATTTTGATTGTGATGTCAGCTAACTAGTGATGTAATTGATTATGATGTCAGACACTTGAAGACAGATAGAATACATCCATTGTTACCAGTGTTGCTCCTCAGCTGTTTAAGCTCATCAAAGCTAGCTGTGATATGATCATAACATCCACACATCACAACTACTTTGATGACTCACACAGACATGATGGCGGCAGTTCATCTGTTCATAGGCATCTACATTGTAGCTGAATAAAATGACAAACACTAAGAAATAAAGACGACATGGAAACTATACAGTATTACCACAAGTAATGTCGACAGAATAACTGCATGATGAATGTGGACTAGAATTGTTTAAGCTCATCAAAGCTAGCTGTGATATGATTGTATAGTCTACACATCATAACTACTTCAATGGCTCAAGACACCCTTCACGCCTAGACTTAGGATTGAATCAACTCGTCACTAATACACATGTACTGTAGTTCTATTATAACAAGCATTCTGTAAGTATTGCTTTGCAATACATGTCCCCTACATGTACCTGGTGATATAAATCTTTAGAGATTGACAGTCAAAAATTTCATTAAAACTTGTCAAAAGCAGCTGAAACTCAAACTTGATCTCTAACTTCTCATAACATAGCAATAAACCAAGTCTCAGTTATATATGGTGAAGGAGAAGGAGTCTTGAAAGCTGATATGTTTGTATTTAATAAGTCGAAAGGGGACATAACCTCATCAAGAAATGATGCAAACGCCTTAAACCCGAACTTGGTCTGTAATTTCTCATAATAAAGTAATGTACCAATTCTCAGTTGAATATCTTGAGACTGCGAGAAAAAGGGCAGAAAACTAATATTTTTCGTATTTCATAGGTCGAAAGGGGGCATAACGACATGAAAAATTGACGAAAATGTCTGAAACTCAAATTTGCTCTGTAACCCCTTATACTAAAGCGATGGAATGGACTTTTCCTTAAATATCTTGGAGTGCGAAAAAAAGTGTGGAACGCTGATATTTTTCATATTTCCTAAGTCGAAAGGGGGCATAACTCCATCAAAAATTTAGGCATACACCTGAAACTCAAACTTGGTCTGTAACTTCTCATAACAAAGCTATGTAGAAATTCTCTGTATAATACCTTGAAAGACTGCGAAAAAAGGTGTGGAAAACTAATATTTTTCGTATTTCATGAGTCGAAAGGGGGGCATTAACTCGTTGAAAAAAGGAAGAAAATGTCTGAAACTCAAACTTGCTCTGTAACTCCTTATACTAAAGTGATGCACAGATTTTCGCTTAAATATCTTGAAGGAGTGCGAAAAAAAGTGCGGAAAGCTAATATTTTTCGTATTTCTTAAGTCGAAAGGGGGCATAACTCCATCAAAAATTTACGCATACACCTGAAACTCGAACTTCGTCTGTAACTTCTCATAACAAAGCAATGTAGCAATTCTCAGTATAATATCTTGAAAGACTGCGAAAAAAAGTGTGGAAAACTAATATTTTTCGTATTTCATAAGTCGAAAGGGGGGCACAAATCCGTGAAAAATTGACGAAAATGTCTGAAACTCGAACTTGCTCAGTAAGTACTTATCCTAAAGCAATAAATCAATTCTCAGTTGAATACCTTGGACTGCGAAAAAAAGTGCAGAAAACCAACTGCCACAGATGGACAGACAGACAGATGGACGGACAGATGGACGGAGTACAAACCTATCGCCTCGCCCCCCCCGGCTTTACCAGTAGGGGACTAAAAATAACAGGTAGAAAATATAACATCATCTCCAATTCAATCAGGTTAATTAGAATAACATGACAAGCTCTGTTTTTCAAGCATTAGTGTAGGAGCCTATGTAGCCAAAATATCTCCCGTGGGATTCTCTTGATAAAAGCAGACAACTTCTGTTTTTATTTCCTGTGACATCTAATAAAACAGACAAACAATTTTGTCACTCTGGCATTTTATTTTTAGTATCTGGAACTTGAGGTCAACAGTCCTGGTCACTAATCGAAAAACCTCGAAACCAATTAATCCATTTAAACGTAGACAGTGCTAAAAAAATTAGGTTTTTATGGTTACTGTCATGTTATTATTGTTCCAAAGTCACAGATACACGTATGGATAAGATGAGGGTCATATAGAATGGATCTAAGTTTGACATAGTTTCTGGAAATATAGGGCAAGGGTTAATTATTCTTTAGCATGATAATATTAGTAAAATGCTTAGTCAGTGGATTTTGTCAAATCATGGATCATTTTCAGCAAATCCAATGCATGTGCACTGTTCATATGCATCTTATATCTACATTGTGAAAACAAAGTTGAAAAACAAGTTGAATAGATGCAACATATCAGAGTTATGGCCCTTATGAAAGTATGGGCCAATACGGAAAGATAATACTTAGGTATTATAATCAAGTTTCATCCTATTTAGATATCCTAACATCTTACTTGGGTACGCATGTTTTGGTATAAACACAGGCCTTTGAAATTATACTCGACCCCATCCCTACCATACAGTACATATATATGCTAAGGATGGGGTCGAGTATGTGATAGGAAACAAATTCAAGGGCCTGTGTTTATACCAAAATCAAATTAGAAGTCACCAACTCTGTGTCACAAAGTTCGATATTTCCTCATTGACCCCATTCTATAGAAAATTGTAAAGGGCCATAACTCTGGTATATGAGGGCGAACAAAATTTGGACTTTAAAAGGCCAATATTAGATACCTATACAAATATTTTGACCATGTATCAATTGGACCAGACATAGCAAAACGTGTAACAGTTTATTGACCTGGCTGAAACGGAGATGGCCGGATGGACAAAAGTACGTCCGACCTATAGAAAATGATATGATCAAGTGACAACATGGGGTTTTTTTTTCAATTACTGGGATAGTAAGCAACATCAAATAAAAGTTATTTCACTTTTATCATGAAGATCCTACGGAATGACATAGGCTCCCGAACTACATGTGAAGCGACAAAATAATCATTCGCTATTTTTATTTAGTTTTCACCTATATGTTGTCTGACTTTCACTGCTACACAAACGCATCACACGCTCTATATACTAACAGTCTAAGCTACTCTGACATCTTTGGTTTACATTTCATTGCGGATAAGCATCTAGATCTGATACATCTGCCTATAACAGACAGATTTCATATTTGACTCGCCTTGAAGACAAAACTGCAGCGCTGTCATTAAAAATTGAGCTACATATATGTATTCATAATCCAAGCAGCTTCTAAAACACTTTAGCACTCATATCAACCAAAACAGCCTCTGCAGTGGTCTTGAGAAATTACCATTTGCAGACCAAGACAAGACTATTTTTGAGAATTTAACACTGGAATGAATGGCTCGATAATCGAGCCAGTCATTCTAGTGGTAAATTTTCAAAAATCGTCTTCTCTTGATCTGCAAATTGACATTTTCTATGAGAAAAATTTTCTTGAACAAATTTAAGGGTTAAAGGGTTAAATCCCATTACTGGTCAAAGCTGGTGTAGAAAATGGACATTGTCGCAAAGTGAATGTCAATTAAGCAGGCAAACACAAGACCATATTTGAAAATTTATCTTTGAAATTGCTGGTTCAGTCAAATAATCCAAGCAGCTTCTTAAACCCTTTAACGCTCATATCAACCAAAAATGGCCTCTGCAGTGGTCTTGAGAAATGACCATTTGCAGACCAAGACAAGACTATTTTTGAGAATTTAACACTGGAATGAATGGCTCGATAAGGGAGCCAGTCATTCCAGTGGTAAATTTTCAAAAATAGTCTTCTCTTGGTCTGCAAATGGACATTTTTTATGAGAAATTTTTTTTTCTTAAACAAATTTAATGATTAACGGCTTAAATCCCATTACTGGTCAAAGCTGGTCTAGAAAATGGACATTTTTGCAAAATGAATGTCAATTAAGCAGGCAAAGACAAGACTACATTTGAAAATTTATCTTTGGAATTGCTGGCTCAGTCAAAAACAGCCTTCTCTTGGCCTTTAAAGGGGTTTTCCTCAACACCACTCCAGAGGCCAGTTTTGGCCGACTTGACCATTAACCCTTTAACACTCATATCAGCCAAAAAAACAGCTTCTGCAGTGGTCTTGAGAAACGTCCATATGCAGACCAAGAGGAGACTATTACTGAAGATTTATGACTGGAATGACTGACTCGATAATTCCAGTGGTAAATGTTCAAAAACAGTCTTCTCTTGGTCTGCAAATGGACATTTTCTATGAGAAAATTTATATTTTCTTGAACAAATTTGAGGGTTAAAAGGTTTAACCCCACAAAGAGGAGTATATACATGAAAATTTATCATTGGAATTGCTGGTTCAATCAAAAATAAACTCTTGGTCGTTAAAGGAACATTCCTCAAGCCCACTGCAGAGGCCAGTTTTGGCTGACTTGACAATTAAAGGGTTAAATAAATTGTAACATGTCTAGCTGCTTGGACAAACAGACTTATCATTAACCTATGATTATTGAATGGAAATTCATTTTTGCATGCAGTGACTGTGACTCAGTTATTATGTTGTGTGTCAGCCGCTTAAGCTCATCAAAGCTAGCTGTGATATGATTACAAGGTCTACACATTGCAACTACTTTGATGACTTACACAGCCGTTCATTCATGTTTTGGCATCGCTGAACCGAATGGCAAACACTGTAAGCAGGGCTCAGGCCTGGGTTAGTAATGCTCTAAAAAGAGGAAATATGAAAGAACACTGTCATAATGTCATTATGTTCAGTACCCACCAAAAATTGACAAAAGAACAGATTTTCTGCTACCTTCAATGGTTTATTGAATTTTTAAAATATTCAACAGCTTCTCTGTATGGTTGCCTTGTCAATGAGCCATCGGTGAAAGGATTAAAGAAGTGATCCGCTTTGAGCTTACAAACATTGGGTTAGTGAAATTTGCTGCGGGATAGTAAATTCAATGATGCACTATCCCATCTGGGTTATTAGAAAAAATCCTTAAAATCTACCCCTGCTGTAAGGAACAAACAGTAGATGCAAATTAATATCAGGCTAGGGTACACGTAACTGATGGTTACTAGACCGCTTAAGCTCATCAAAGCTAGCTGTGATATGATTTTTAAGATACACAAGTCACAGCCACTTTGACTGCTCACACAGTAGTTTATAGACATAGCTTGGGAGAATGACAAACACTATACAGCAAAAACAACACATGTACGTGTACAAATTAAATTTAAATATGCTGCTTTAAAACTAGTGTATCTTATTATGCTTGCTTAAGCTCATCAAAGCTAGCTGTGATATGATTCTGGCATCCACACATCACAACTGCTTTGATGACTCACACAGCAGTTCATTGACTTAGCAGTCAGGGCGAGTCTCAAAACCAACTACTTTTACCATTTAATGGCCAAGCTGGACAACACCTTCCCTGCAGTGGTCAGGAGGCATGGCTGGCATGCCCATTTACAGATGAACACTATCTTTGAATATTTACCATTAACCGAGCCAGTCATTCCAGTGGTAAATTGTAAAAAAAATCTCTTCTCTTTGACTACACATGGACATTCAATAACCAGATATTTTGATTTCTGTGACCAAATTATACCATTAAAGGGTTAATATAATGGCTCAAGAAATTCATCACCAGGACAGTAAAAACACATACTTGACATATACATGTACATGATATCAATAAATAGCACACATCAGCGACTGGGTTAAATATTTCTAAAATAATATTTTCAAACCAAGATTTCTAAAATTCACAATGTCACATTTCTAAACTAGATGATGCAGATTGACCATATAGCATACTGTGTAATATCTAGGGCTGGTGCTTCAGCTAACCTGGGCATCATTCAGGAATCAGCCTATTTTTGGTGATAGTCTTGGATGGCTATGTCAGCCATATTAGTTAGTCAGTCTGAACTAGCACTAGGCTGGCTGGTGGTGAAGTGAGGCTCTCAGTTCATGCTTAGCTGGTAATCAGCTTTGACAGAGAGCACTTCTAGATATACAGTAGGTAATATAGCGGGTTAAAATAAGTGGTGCCTTAGTCTGCATGATTTAGAAATAAAAATTACTGTACTCTCCAGAAACAAAACCAAACAAATTGCATAATAATTAATAAAAGGTCAGATTGACCTTGAGCGTAACATGGTTAGTAGTAAATGACCAATATTGCCACCGATTAATAGTTACATACATGTAGCTTACAAGCCTCAACCACTAAATATTAGGGTTTGAAATTAAAGCTAGCCTGTTAGCCCAAGGCTAGTAGAATTTTCCCAGGACTAGCATGACTAGTACAATTTCTGAGTGACCAGCGCAGTGGGCCAGTAACTATTTGATATCTGAAACCATTATTATTTGCTGAGCTTGCCAAACCGGCCTCGGAAGTAGTCTTGGAAAATGTCCAGTTGCAGGTTATTTTTTTTAATTTACCACTCGAATGATTGGCTTGATAATTGAGCCAGTCATTCCAGTGGTTAATTTTCAAATGTAGGCTTCTCTTGGATCTTAAAATGTTTATTTTCTGTGAGAAAATTAAAATTTTCTTTGACCAAATCTGATCATTAAATCCTAAGGGGTACATTGTCATTTTTCTTACAAAAACAGATTGAATGACATAATCCCACCATTCTGTAACATAGGGGCTAAGAGTAATCGCTTTATCTCACAAGGCTTGTAAATAATACTGATCAGCAGAGCTAGTAGAATCTAGGGATCACTAGTCCTGCGGGCTAGAGGCACATACTGACATACACATTAATTTCAACCACTAAACATACATGAAATGAAGGAAATTTCGATTTCCCTTTCTCCGAGATCTAACAATACTCACCATTCTATTACTTCTGATACAAGCTAGCCTGGATATCTGGGCCCTAGGACTATAGACTTAGTAAGCTTTAACGACTCCTGGAACCGGGTACTCGGCTCCCAACTGCCGAGTACCCGTTTGCCATGAAGCTCATATTGTTTGCATAGCCACCAAACAAGAGATACCCATGGCTTGCCTCTGTGGGGCTGGGAGGCTGGGTCCGTAATAGAATGGTGAGTATTGTTAGATCTCGGAGAAAGGGAAATTGAAATTTCCTTCATTCTCCTTCGATCAATACTCACCATTCTATTACTTCTGTTATACACCAGATTTAGACAGAAACCTGGTGGGAAGGTGCGAGCCATCAATTGCTACTTTTGCCCCTTGGAGAAAGAGCTAGACGTAAACTTGATTAATCAAGACCTAAAAGGACCATCAAGTTAACGGAACCGAATCACATTCGCATCACTGCCCACCCGCCCTTTTTTCACCTAAGAAAAGGGAGAGAACTCACAAACATGCATCTCGACTGAAACACAAATATGCCAAGAGGGTTAACTGCTCTTTGCATATATTAGCCTGGGAATGAGTATGAATATATAAGATGAATGAACATGATATATAGACATAATACAAAAAACTCAATCTTGAATTACCTCATGGTATTTGGATTTCAGACGTGGAGCCTCCAACCATTCACTTGTCCGGCCATCAGTGACACAATCTGGTTAACATCCTCTCGCTCGATCATGTCTGCTTCTTAATTCTTTCGTACAAAAAGGGAGAAGAGCAGTGTGGTTGTATAACTATCGTTTCAAAACAGCTAAAGCGAGTGGATTGGTGGAGTCTGACACATCCCTCATATAGTAATCCGTGAAAGAGGACTCACAGTGCCATTGTGCAACAGCCATGATGTCCTCTAACGGAACACCATTGTAAAGGGCGGTCAAGGAAGCTATTCCTCTAACATCGTGTGCCCTTGCGCATTGCACCTGGTGCCCAGTCGCAATCTCATGGGTAGTCTGAATGCATTCGACCACCCAACGAGAGATAGAATCCATGGATGCGGCGCCATATGGCTTCTTATGGCAGATTCACAGATGTCTATCATTCGACCGTAACGAGTCTGTCCATTTTTTGTAGTTAGTCAAAGCACGGACTGGGCACCAGACACTGGCATCACGATCAAACCTAGTTAGTTTCGGTATAATGATCGGTTTGCCGGGATATCTCAAAGATTGATTCTTTGACATAAACTCTGCTCTTGGCAGTAGACGCAGACCCTCTCCGGAGACAATAAATCGGTCCCTCTCTGGTGAAAGTGCATGTATCTCACTGCGCCTTCTAGCTGAGCAAGCTGCCAATAGAAAGACCGCCTTTAGAGTCAAATGCTTTAGACTAGCTGAATGCAACGGTTCGAAAGGGTGCTTGGTCAGTACATTAAGTACTAAAGATAGACTCCAGGCTGGAATGACTGCCGGTTGTCTCGGTCAGAGATTGCTCATTCCCTTCACCATCACATTCAACTGGGCCACCTCTGGACTATCCCTGTTGGCTAGACATGGGATAACTGATGCTAAAGCTGACTTGTATCCAGCAATTGTGACAGGAGCTAGTCCTGAAAAGAACAGCTCACAGAGAAAGTCTGCTATTTGCTGAATAGTGGATTGAAAGGTATCAATACCCCTTCCTTCACACCAGTCTGCAAATCTGTTAACCTTGTTGTTATATGACTTGAAGGTTGACCTCCTTCTCGCAGCTGTGATGAAATTCGCAGATTGTCGAGAAAAGCATTCCGACGTGGAACGTTGTTTGATAACATCCACACAGTCAATTTGAACATTTCGGGATGCTCGTGTAGGGATCGTCCCGTGGCCTGGGAGATTATGTTCGGAATCTCGGGTAACTGCACTGGATTGTCCACCAGCAGATCTAGAAGATCCGTGAACCACGCCCTGCCGGGCCAAAATGGCGCTATTAGCAGGACCAGGCACGGTTCCTCCCTGATCTACACCAATATCTTCGGTAGAAGAATGGTGGGTGGGTACGTGTAAGCGTGCATCCCTCTCCAGCTTATCGCCAGAGCATCTGTATCGATGGCATTTGGATCTGGAATCTGCGAGACTTTGTGGCGAACAAGTCCACGTTGGGTTTGCCCCAATGCTCGAAGATCCTGTTAAGAACTGGAGGGTTGAGAGACCATTCTGTTGGCAGAATTCTCTGTCTCCGAGACAAAGCATCCGCCAGAATGTTCAATCACGCAAGAATGTGAGCTGCTTTCAAAACAACCGATTAATTCCTGCACCATTGAATCAAGTGGCTCACCCCCTCATCGCATAGGGACAGGACTTCGTCTTGGTGTACCTGAGACTTGTCCACCAGCGCTGGGGCGGGGCCACCCGCTCCAGCACTCTGGACACCCATCGGTCATCCTCGGTGACCGACGGGACAACACCATACCTGTTGTATTCCCCCCGTGGAATACGACACCTCGCCCGCACCTTCCTGGAGGCTGCAGGAAGCTGGCCCTTGGACAGGAGTTGTTTGCTATAAATAGCATCCAATAACTCCATACATTTTGGATCCAGTCCAATAGACTGTTTCCGGGCTGCGGGAAAGATCCCCGTCCTAATCAATGTCACCGATGGACGGGGTGCATCCTCCTCGGCCATGGTCGAAACCACAGACGGGTCTACCCTGGCTAGCCAAGCCAGAGCCCCTGACCAATCTGTCTCCGAGGAGGACACTCCCGTGAACATGTCACCCGATGACGTGTTCACGGCCCTACCAGCAATGGCCTCCCGGCTAGGAGCCATTGCTGATATGCCAGGAACTCCGGTACCGTACAGTTCCGCTGCCACCCCATGAAAAACACCAGTCCATGGAGTAGGCCCGCACGGAAAACCGTGCGGACCGGTAACGGTTGAAGAACTGTGGCCAAACACGGGCGCCAACGGCACCCCATGCCTGACCGCCGGACCAGGCGAGATAGGTGAGTACCACGCCTGGCCAGCAACATCCGTCACTGTCGGTTGGCGGCAAACCAACCATCACGGGACCGGTGCCTGGTACCGGAGTGGCCTCAACCACGGGCGGAGCCGCGGCCCTGGCTTGCGCCAAGCCAGACAGATGGAGGACGGTTCCGTCCAGGATGGAATCGACCTCGATGCTCTCCACCCGCGGCATCTCAGGCCGCAGCAATCTCTCCTCCTCGGCTTCCTCATCTTCAGACCCCGAAGAGTCGTCACTAGACGAGGAAACCGTGCCTGACAGACCGGCCACCGCTACTGGACCACCCAGAGGTGGCCGCAGAGAGACAGAGCCCATCAGGCCGGAGCCCGACGGGACTGCCAGGGGGCTGTATGAGACGGCTCCCTCGGTGGCCAGTCCAGAACCATGTCCAAGGACAGGGTGCGAATCAAACACGAGAAGAGACTGCCCTACAACCTTTGGCAGCAGGGACGACACCAGTGTAGGCAGAACGCTATGCAAGAAGCCTTGCATAGCAGGACCAAACCACGCCGGCGGTGCCATCTCCGCCACCTCCAGTTGCAGACATGGAATGCCCCCAAGGGCCGAAACAGACGCTCCACGATTTGCTTTCGGACTGCCTGACCCCACGTCAGACCCTGCCAAGTCCTTCTGGGCAAGGAACTTAACCATCATGTTGGACGACCACACTGCACAAACGTTACACCTACTGTCAAGATTACATTCGGTACAACGGAAACAGACATGGTCCTAGAATAGAACCCTCATGAATTTATGGCACTCGTCACATGATGGCGGGGCTGGCTTGGCCTATAAATAAGCACAAACCTACAACAAGCAAGCGGAACGAAACAGGAATGGAAGGCAGACAATTAATTTTCAAATATTTTGATCATAAATTAACTGTTAACCCTTCCGCACCCCACCCCGCAACGTTACAGCAAAGATCGCATTGATTATGACAACAAGAACGAAGTGGGCAATAATACACCCATACACTGATCCTCAAGGATGTATAACGGAACCAGGAATCATATCGCATAGCATTTGGGGTATATTTACTAATCAATATAAATTATACTCCTAACGAAGGCCAAAACGATATGTGAAGAAACAACAAAATGTAAACAAACTGCTGTAGCACACGGTAAACCTGCAGACCACACATCTAAATCAAGAATTTTGAAACCACCGATCATTGCAAACAGATCGTGATAACACGCAAAACTTGAAAATTCCAAAGTTTTTCTGGTACCAATAAAGTACGCAGCACCCAGAATCAGATGCGAGAATTAATGAAACATTTTCTTCACATACAAATCCGAGACAACACGGGTGTGACGTCACCCACTCGGATCAGCCGATTTTCGTGTTAAAACACCATAAAGCCAACACCTTATTTCATATCTACCGATCGCCTGTTGGGGTTAAAGGAAGGCGATCAATCTGGCATATTTCGTTGTTAACACACGTCCCAGATTCTTTGGGGTCAGAAATTGGAACATGCGATACAGATGAAATTTTGAAGAGCTAAGTTTTTTAACTATGGAATAACATGGAATTATACAACCTGGTTATTATAGGCTCCATCCATGGTAATCCAATATAATCCTTAGAGAGCGCACAAAGCTATCACAATTACACAGAAAAAGACTTAGATTAACTCAAGACTCCAACTGCACAAAAATGCATGTAGCTCTTGTTGCTATGCAAACAAGAATGAGCTTCATGGCAAACAGGTACTCGGCATTTGGGAGGCGAGTACCCGGTTCCAGGAGTCGGTAAAGCTTACTAAGTCTACAGTCCTAGGGCCCATGTATCCAGGCTAGCTGGTATCAGAAGTAATAGAATGGTGAGTATTGATCGAAGGAGAACTAAAGCACTCCGCAGATCTTGTAGCAATAGAATAATTCCGTAATCAAGATTCTACAATAACACGAAATTTACCTATAATCAACTAGAACTACATGATATAAGAGAAGAGCAACAAACGGGGATGCTAGAAGACCCTATTCAAGGCCAAGTTCAGCTGGCTAGCCAGTCAGTTTGCTGATTTACAGAACATGTGCAGTTGCTATGCCCAGTCAAATGGTTAATAGTTAACTATATAGTTCGATGCTAACCGATTCCCCATTGAATTAATATTGCAGAAAATCTGGAGCTGGGTACCAATCTCAATTAACTCTTTCTGTCATCTGTTTTGATGGCCTACGAAAATGGGTTATTTTTGTCTGCTAGGATGTCAAAAAGTGATAATAAGCAATAAAGTGGGAATGGATTGGACTTGGGAACATTGATTTACTGTCATGAGCCTGTAGAATATCATAATTTCATCAACCTCACATAGGTTAGGCAAATATTAATCATTTCAATGACAAATCTCCAAAAAAGTAAATTCTTTACGATATGAAACTTATTCTGCTGAATATTTTGAAATTAATTCAACTGGAAGCCATTGCTGCCTAAGGGACCTTCAGCTTCCAGTCAAATTAATTTCAAAACATTCAAGTTTCCCTGTATGGTTGCATTGAAAATGAGATATATGTGGAATTCATCAGGTTAACATGTTTATGTGCATTTACCCATGGCAAGCGAAACCTATTCGCCATTTTGGAATTTATGTCGATTTCTTACTAATCATTTGCCACCGAGCTCGGGTGGCTGGGTCGGCGATAGTTAACTAGATAGTTAACTATTTTAAGTTTGAATGGGATCTCGCCAACTATAATTAGCCAGTCGAACTTGACCTCTAGACTATGGCAAGTTACTATGGGATGTAGATAGGCTGGAATACAGCAAGATGATGTACACACACTACCACCACATAAAGCATATATATATACTCAGCTTTATGCTTACATACATGTACCATGTGATTTATGACTCTACCAAAGGAGCTTTCCACAAGCCAATATATAAACCCTATACATGGAATGAAATTGAAATTAATTAAGCATTACAGGCATGACAGATTGACAGGTATTCTGAGCAGAAGCTTCCCATACATAGCTTACCTGTAAATGTGTGTGACCTATCGTTGCCCATGCCCTCTGCTCCTCGATATCATTCTTACAGGAACGAGCAAATGTCAGGTATTTTTCATGCTGCTTCAATGCCTCCGTGAACTGTCCCATCTGACAATAGCACTCACCAATCTTGCGGTGAGCAATAGCGAGTCCTAGAGTATCCTGCAGTGCCTCGCTGAGCCCACGCTCTGTTTCATGTTCAGTAACCGCGTCCTCATAGTGACCTACAGCATATTCAAACACAATGGTAATGCACACAATATCAAGTATCCTCTAAAGAGCAACATCGCTATATAAAAGGCCACGTTGACATGCATATAGGCACTTTAATTAACACCTAAAAACCAAGGAAACAATATATCTGACTTAACACAGAAACACTGCCTGTCTATAAAGACCAATTTGCATGGTTCCAAGTGTCTTTTATCTAGGCAAGATTGATTGTACATCAATTTTGTACATCATTTGATGGTCAAGATTTGTCAAAAAGATTAAACACTTTCGAACATGTCTAAGTGTATATCAATTTGCAGGTCACTTTTTTAATAAACGTAGTAACTCATGTGATAATTATGATATTAAATGAGAATGACCTCTACTGGTTGTTGGGGAGTACAGTATGAAAACTATTTTATCCGCATGTCAATGGGATTGAGTCATTAAAACCTTTAATTGTTAAGCTGGTCAAAACTGGCCTCTGCAGTGGAGTTGAGGAATGTCCATGGATTTGCAGACCAGAAAACTATTTTTGAAAATTTACCAATGCAGTGTTCTACCTCCACCCTGCCATAATCTTGGAGCACCATGTCCCTAAAAATGATTCATTTGAATATGACAGAAAAACCCATAATTTTCTAGCAAACAGTACTCTGTCTTTTTCCAGTAAAAGCTGTCATGTTTGTCTCTTATACAGTTTCACTTCAAGGTAGAACACTGTGCACAGTAGAATTTGTTTATTGAATCAGTCAATCTAGTTGTACATTTTCAAAAGTACTCTTCTGTTGGTCTGTAAATAGACATTCCAAAAGCAGATTACTGTGATTTCCTTAACCAATTTTGACCATTAAAGGGCCACACAGTATGCCTGAAGATGTCCACAGGCTTCTTCCATGTCTACTGGGCATGGAAAAGATACGGCAAATGTAAGCGTTACATTTATCATGTTTAAATCTATGTGTTAGTGCCATGATGTCTCTTGCAAACACAGAATATAACCCAACCAATAACGAGGACAAGGTGATGTCATAACATGGCTGATATCACTCAGATAGCACTCATCATGTCATAACATGGCTGATATCACTCATCATGTCATAACATGGCTGATATCACATCATGTCATAACATGACTGATATCACTCAGATAGCACTCATCATGTCATAACATGGCTGATATTACTCAGCTAGCACTCATGTCATAACATGGCTGATATCATTCAGCTAGCTCACATCGTCATAACATGGCTGGTATCACTCAGATAGCACTCATCATGTCATAACATGGCTGATATCACTCAGCTAACACTCATCACATCATAACATGGCTGATAACACTCAGCTAGCTCACATCAGGGCTGGGTAACTGTAACTTGTAACTGTAACTGAATGTAATGTAGTTACATTTTTCATGTAACTGAAGTAATTTGTAACTGAGGAATTGCAAATGTTAACTGAAATTTCAGTTACTTTAGAGTTACAATTCAAACCTTTCTAATAGATTTATTACAATTTTCTCAATTTGCATAATAGTTACTCTTATACATGTGCCACTCCAAGTCTCCAATTGTAATCATTCAGCTAAGCTGTTGAATATATTGAAGCTAATTTGAAGATGTTGATGCCATGGGCAGCAACTTTATTTCCAGGTATCAGTGATATTTATTTTAGAAATTTACCATTGGAATAACTGGCTTGAGTATGAGGCCAGTCATTCTAGTGGTAAATTTCCAAATATTAATCCTGTAGCCTGCAAAATAGATTTGCTAGGCCAAAGGTTTGATTTTCTTGACCAATCTTGACCATTAAAGGGTTATTCTATGTCTGCATGTGATATTTACATGCTATTATTCTCAATATACGCTTGTTATCAATGATAATCTGACAGAATGGTATTGCTACATCAGGCAGTGATAACTTTAATCAAATTCTTATACAGCTTTTACATTAAGCTACCATAGAAACAGGTTGTTTACTAAATCATTAGAGAATTAAGTTACCTTTTAAGGCTCAAATTTGTTAAAGAAAATTTTAGTTTTCTCATAGCAAGTATACATTTGTAGACCAGGAGATTATTTTAGAAAATTTACCACTGGAATGATTGGCTTGGTTATTGAGCCAGTCATTCCAGTGGTAAATTTTCAAAAGGTATCTTATACATATTTGTCTGGAAATGGACATTTCTCATCACCATTCACCACTGCAAAGGTTGTTTGTCCAGCTTTAGTGTTAAAGGGTTAAAAGGATTAAAAACATCAAATGTTGAATTGTAAAGAAAGAGTTAAAATCTGCCACAATATGTGTTAACAGCATGTCCTGTTCTTTTCTTTATATGCTACTGATTAGGCCAGCTTAGGACATCATTGCTCAGCAATTATACTCAAGCTAGGGTCAATTCACATAAGTGTGCTGATAAAGATCAAAGGACAATGCCATTGATAAAAGTCACGCCATCAACCATTTTGGTATAGCAGACAAATTTATAAAGGATGTGGAATGAAACAGTGTACTGGAAAGCTGTTGCATATTTTGAATCTAATTTGACTGTAGAAAGTCCATGCTCTAAGGTAGTGTTGTTCCGATTAAACGATCATTGATTGGTTTGCATGTTCAACCCACCGATCGATAATGATTTCAGAAATCGACTTGGTTGTTTATAAATTGACTTTATTAATATATTTTAATTGGTCAAGCTAGAATACAAATACTTTTTAGAAAAAGAATTTAAATTTAATTGTTACAACTATATAGTATTACTCCTTAGTCTAAGACATTAATTCTTTCAGCACTGAAATAGTATGTTAATTTCAAAGCACCCATACCAATAACATGTTGAATATTTTGAAACTGATTTAACTGGAAGCTCAACAACTTCCAGTCAACTTAGTTTCAAATATTATTTCTTAAATTATTAAGAATCTGTCATACCTGCGGCTTGGTTTGAAAGGGGTAATTATCCTTGAACGCGCTATAATTACTGCATTCAAAATGCATTAATTGATCATCGGTTAGTATATAAAACCAATCATTGATCACAAAAATAGTACCAATTCCCAACACTACTCTAAGGTAATATGTTGAACATTTTGAAACTAATTCCACTGAAAAATGTTGATACCGATGACAGCAATCCTTTCAGTCAAATTCGTTTCAAAACATTTAACCAAATATTTCTTACAATAAAATTAATGTTTGTTATTTGGCTTGCATGGTTGAAAGGGTTAGAGGAAGATATCTGTATGCACATTTTTACAATGAAAGCATCTTATTATTTTGGAAACAAGTTGAATGAAATTTTTTATTGCATACTGTATCACTCAGCTAGCACTCATCATGTCATAACATGGCCGATATCACTCAGCTAGCACTCATCATGTCATAACATGGCTGATATCACTCAGATAGCACAACATGGCTGATATCACTCAGCTAGCACTCATCGTGTCATAACATGGCTGATATCACTCAGCTAGCACTCAATGCCACTCATGTCATAACATGGCTGATATCACTCAGATAGCACTCATCATGTCATAACATGGCTGATATAACTCAGCTAGCATTCATCATGTCATAACATGGCTGATATCACTCAGCTAGCTCACATCATGTCATAACATGGCTGATGTCACTCAGATAGCACTCATCATGTCATAACATGGCTGATATGACTTAGCTAGCTCACATCATGTCATAACATGGCTGATATCACTCAGCTAGCACTCATCATGTCATAGCATGGCTGATATCACTCAGCTAGCACTCATCATGTCATAACATGACTGATATCACTCAGCTACCACTCATCATGTCATAACATGACTGATATCACTCAGCTAGCATTCATCATGTCATAACATGACTGATATCACTCAGCTAGCTCACATCATGTCATAACATGGCTGATATCACTCAGATAGCACTCATCATGTCATAACATGGCTGATATGACTTAGCTAGCTCACATCATGTCATAACATGGCTGAAATCACTCAGCTAACGCACATCATGTCAGAACATGGTTGAAATCACTCAGCTAACGCACATCATGTCAGAACATGGCTGAAATCACTCAGCTAACGCACATCATGTCAGAACATGGCTGATATCAGTCAGCTAGCACTCATCATGTTATAACAGGGCTGATACCACTCAGCTAACACTTATGATTTCATAAACATAATCAAGAAAATAGAGTATCGTTCTGCCGAGGCAGGGCCCTTGCACCACTTGGCACTAAAAATTCACAATGTCCCATCATTAACGTCATACATGGGCCAATGACCCATACATGGGTCAATAGCCCATAGGATTTAAGGCCATATAGCTTTCTCCTCCATGTATGTAATTGACCTCAAATTTGACAAAATGACCCATGTTTTATAGAGGTAGTGTGCCATTTGACCCCACTAGGCACTAAGCAACTAGCTCGGCAGAACCCTACAATAGAGGGATCCATTTCTAGCTTTGCCTCGCTCATTTCCTCCCACTTGGTATGCATGTTGGAATCAATATTAACACATTGACCCCCGAATTCCACAAATCTCAATTTCAAGGTACCTCTCCAGTGAAGGTGTTCAATATTTTGAAACTAATTTAACAGAGAGCTGTTACTGGCTAGGCTATGGCAGCAATAGCTCCTAGTCAAATTAATTTCAAAATAAAATATTCAACCAAATATTTAATAGATTGTAAATTCACCAACCTTGCCAAAGACATACAATTTGTACACATTCACAACAGAGGATTAATTGATTTTCGTGAGAGAGCTACGTTATTTAATTTTGATCGTGACATTGGCTAACAAGTGATGTCGTGTATTGGTTATTACCTCAGACACTTGAGTGACAGATCGGATCCATTAGAGATAACTGAGTGACAAATTGCTAGGTACAGTACAGCTCAGAAATAAGATTACTAGTCTCCAAAACAAGAACGGTGAAGCGCAATGTCTCATCTGTAAACTTGGCATAGTTTGCAATACAAATATTCAGTCAGGCACCAACAAACAACTGTAACCAATCAACCATGAACTCATGCTAAACTTCAGATAGTTTGATCTTGATCAAATTTCCAAAAATGAAATTACTAACGATGCAGATAATAACTTTGCATGGTATATATCCGGTGAGCAACTATTGAAAAAGAATGGTATATAAAAAAATTAAACAAAAAAACATGTGAAAATTCCAGTCCAAAATCATGAAAAAAGTAGTATAAATCCCCCAAATCCTAAGCCAGAAATTGCTTCCAATCAAATGAAGTCCAAAATATTCAACAGAACATTTCTCAGTGTTCAAAATTGTACTACTTCACTAACATGTTTGTGCTTTAATTCTGGAAACATGTTAAGTTATTTCTGAGCGGCGCTGTAGTCTACTAATTACTATAATTTATCACAAGTACCATATTTTGCCAGAATCTCTCCAATCACATTACAACATTTGGCAACTTCTTTCAGATTTCCTTTTCTTTCAGCTTTTCTTTTATCTTTCTTCAGTTCTGAAACAGAGAATGAAATTAATCATTTCAAGATAGGTGCTGCATCTCATTTAGAACTTTGTTTGTACTCGTCTTTCTCTCATTCATGCTAAAATTAGAGGGTACAACAGGCAACAGGCAGGGCCCGACCAATTCACTCACCAATTCATTTTTGAGAACAATGAACCTCTGCAGTTTATCCATCAATCATATGACGTCATAATCAACTATATGACATTTAAGATGACATCATAATCAATACTGTCAGGATTGACATAGATAAGTGTCACAAACGCAGAATTGATGACAGACTAAGCATTGTTGCCAGATAGTAATGTGTTCAGAAATGCTATTACAACCAATTAGAGAACTAATTCCGAACACAATATCGCTACAATCTGGCAAGCCTGGCCAGATGTAAGCAACCACCATAAAATGATCCAAAGTGGAATCAAACGATCGAGAAAATTTGCTTGAACGCTACAGAATTAAAATGTGGGAGATTGCTTCTTATGTTGGCAACAAAATGACTCTTGCGAATGGAGGCGAATGACATTCTCGCGAGATTTCATACGCTAACGGGAGTATTGCCAACGTTGAGCAGATGAGCAAAACTATGTTGGCCCAACGTAGTGGTAAACGTTGAGCTAATGTTTGATATTATTGTTTTCGCGCCGATTCCATTTAAACATTGGAAAATGAGCTGTTAACACGATTGAGTCTAGATTTGTGTTCTAATTTGCACTCTAGAGGCGTTTTTGTACCATGAAAATAGGTAACTATATATACAAACTATACTAAACACGGTTAAGAGTCACACACAGTGTGGGTAGAAATGGCTTTGGATTGGACATAGACAGTATGATGATGTTATTGACTTGAAAGCTCTACTTAGGCGCCATATGTAAATACTTAAATAATGTCCCTAATCAATCTAAGGGGTGGGTGGGTGTTAGCAGAGGGGGGTTTGGTGGTTGTAAACCTGACCTACCCACCTGAAATCCTTAAGTTAATGGTGCCTGATACTTATATTTGTTAGCAAGCAAACACCATTCCCCACCCCAAATCTTCGTGCACAGGCATGCATGCGCACAGTTTAAAAGCAAGATGGATGGAAGGACAGCAACCACCACCCACCCACCCTCAAATAATCTTCCTATCCCCATGCCCATTGCCCATGACATCTTATCAAATTATTTGCTGATGGTATATATAGATAGAGAGACGGGGAAGCTATGTATTGACGCATTCAAAAATGTGGAAGTAGAATATTGCATAACTTATCTATCCCACCCCAGGATTCACATCTCTGCTCTGCTCCACCATATTCTAAGTATGCTTTCCAGGAAATACTTCTACATGAGCATTGAGCTGACACATTCTTGCATGTTGTCTAGTTCTTGAGAGAACACCTACCCACTTGGCAATTAGTTTTTGAGAATAACTTGTGATTGGCTAATAAAATCCCAAAATAGGCAAATTTCCTGGCAAAGAGAGTTAAATGAAAAGTAACCTCATGTTTCATAGACATAAGCTGTTGAATATTTTAAAATTAATTTGACTGAAATCTGTTACTGTTCTAGACAGTGAATAACATGGGATCTACATATTATATTAATCTATTCACCAACAGACTAAGATTTCACAACTTATTAGTCAATTAGCCAACAACACTTTCTTATCCAAATCTTAAGTCTTTCACTGACAAACCCCTTAAACGTATATTCCTTACGATATAAAACTTATTCTGTTACATATTTTGAGATTAATTTGACTGCTAGTCATTGCAGCCTAACTTCCAGACAAATTAATTTCAAAATATTCAACAGTTTTCCTATATGGTATCGTTGAAAATGAGATATGGGGAATTCATCGGTGAAAGGGTTAACTTTTTAGCCCATGTTTTGAAATGTATACAATCGAATGAATCCATCACCACCAAGTCTTGGTAACCATTTCAACTGAACACTCCATACCATTAATACAAGATTATTTTTAATATTTTGATACTAATCTGTCTGGAAGCTGTTGCTTCAAAATATTCAACAGCAGCCCTATATGAGTACTTTTAATTTGAAATATTAGGATTTCAGGGTTTATTACTATTCAACATAATCTTGTATTAATGGCATGTAGTGTTCAGTTGAAATGGTTACCTAATAGAGATGGACTGTATACAATGCAAAACATTGGCTATAATTGTTACGATTTGGCTAAGAAAAACTGTAGTTGGCTAATCTATTGGCTAATCATTTGCGAAAGCCAGGCCTGTCCCTGCAATAGGATGATTTTAACAAAATTTGGATCAAAGGATTCTATCATCCACGACTCCAGAATCTTCATTCAGAATTTTGATGCATCAATTTTTTGGGCCAAAATTTTAGATTTAATTACAAATTTACCGGATATTGTCAAATTGCTGCTCCTTATTATTTTGAGCAATTTCAACCAAATTTGTCAATTTTTCCGGTGGCCAAAAACGGCATCTGTAGTGGTTCTGGGAAATGTCCATTTGCAGACCAAGAGAAGAGTATTTTTGAAAATTTAAATAAAGTTTCAAAAATAATCTCTTGGTCTGCAAATGGACATTTTCTTAAAGAAAATTGAAATTTTCTTGAACACATTCAGGTTTAAAGGGTTAATGTAGTCGTGTAAATTTAAATGCAAATGTTTCAAATGCTAATGTTCCAGGTGAGCGTCACAGACCCTTGGGTCTTTTGTTATGTACACAGTTGACAGTCATCAGTTGCCTGGACAGATGTTTATATACTATTCCCTGCATAACACCTTCATTATCTGTGTGCAATTCCAATCTGATCTGCTATCTAGGAGTAATTGTTCAAGTATGATAGCAATTACTATTAATCATCCCCTTTTTAGTCTAAATTCTCTGAAGCAATGCTTCAGTTCAAGAGATAAATATGAGAATAAAATATTTTAAAACATGATTATTCAGCTGAAACAATAGTCATCAAAATCATTTCATCAATAAATAATATGCTGTTCAATGTGGATTACACCGAGTGGCACTTGTTATTCAAGATTTTCTCAAAATTAGACTGATAAACTAATTTAAATGGTACCTGAGGGACATTTACTTAATTTTTTCTTCTGGATTTTCTCACAATTGCACTGAAGAACAGTCCAGGTAGGTAACTAGAATCTGAGGGCAATTTAGTTAACTTTTTACTCAAGATTTCATGAAAAATTGTTGAAAAAAACTTGAGTAAATGGTATCTGGGTCCTTTATTTAACTTTTTATTGAAGATTTCCTGAAATTTTGTTGAAAACCTTAGGTAAATGGTACTAGCTGGTCATTTACATTCATTTTTCTTCAGAATTTTCTCAAAATTGGACTGAAAAAGTTGGGTTAGATAGTTAAGCAAACGGCCATCAGGTGCAATTTACTTAATTTTGCAGTCCATTTTTTTTAGAAAATAATACACAAAAAGTTAAGTAAAATGGCAGTCAGACACAATCCACTTAGGTTTACTCATCTAATTTTGAGGAAATCTTAAATAAAAAGTTTTGTAAATGGCTGTCAGGTCTCATCAGTTAATTGAGGGTTTTTTGCTCTTCAATAAATACTTAAGTAAATGGACCTCAGGTAACATTTACTTAAGCTTTTCAGGCCAATTTTGAAAAAATCTTGAATAAATGCATGTTGCATGTAAGCCAATGGCCCTCAGATACCATTTACTTAAGACTTTTTGATCTGTTGCATTCCATTGATTACTATTTGCCAGAGTTATCTTCCATGAAAAACTTACAATTCACGAAGGTTCATTTACAGTTCTTCAAAGATGTAAGTTTTGCAAGCCTATGTTGAGTTTCATTAAAATTCTTGTTTAAGGACAGCTTGAAAATATAATTGTTAAAATTGTATACTGTTATAGAGTTAGACTGAGGAGCTCATTGCTATTGTAGTCTGTTACAGGTTTAGATTGAGGAGCTCATTGCTATTGTATACTGCTATAGGCTTAGATTGAGGAGCTCACTGCAATTTTATATCCAAGCAGTCTGGTGTGAATGTGGGATATTACGACCACCTAGGAGCACAGAGTAACTGTCAGAATATGAATAGTGAATCGAGCCAAGGCCCAAGTGTATGCCCTAGGTGACAGATAATAGTTGGCAGAATTTTTTGAAAATAGATTGAGTGTTGTTGTTTCCTTAAGTTCTTTACTGTCAAATTGTTTTCAAAATAATCAGCCAGTTATTTATAGCCATTTTAGCCTTTATCCTTTGTCATAAATAACACAAGTTAATTCTCTTTTTCTGGTAAATGAATTTTCGAATACCAGCACAGCACTGCAGTAATTATAGACAACAATTTTTGTCAATTTACCACGAATGACTGGCTTCGTTATCGAGCCAATTCTTCAAGTGGTAAAATCTAAAAAATAGTTGCCGCCTCCTGCAAGCTTTCACAATGGTTTAATGAAAAAAGCTGTTAACCCTTTAATCCTCGAACTGAAAAATAAATTCCATGTTTTCATTGAAAATGTCCCTTTGCCGACCAAGAGATTATTTTTTAAATTTTAACACTGGAATGGCTGGTTCGGTTATTGAGCCAGCCATCCCAGTGGTAATTGTAAAAAATAATCCTCTTAGTCTGCAAATGCACATTTCACAGGACCACTACAGAAGCTGTTTTTGGCTGGCTAAAGAGTTAAAACAAGAATCATTTCCAGTGACTTCCATTTCCAGTGTTAAAACTAACCCTATGAACCTGTGGTCGAATAAGGTGGTGGCACAATATACACTCTCTGAATCTGAATTGCTTAAATCAGGTAGCCATATTGGATTTTGAATGCAGGGCAGTTGTCATAGCCACAATAGATATTGTCAAAAGGAACAAATGATGAAAGTTGTGTTCCATCATGCAAATGTCAAAATTGTTGACAGACAAACTGCCAGACCTGTGTACACTAGTAAAGTTTTTCCAGTATGGCTGCCTTGAAATTTAAATATTCCTCAAGGGAAAGGTTAAACCCTTTAATGGCATGGTTCATACACAAGTAGACAGAGTATGGAAAAGTGTGGAATTATAAGAAACCAATATAGTCAGGCCTTGAAAATTATGGAAAATTTTATATTTTCTCATACAGCTTTGGAAAATATTGATCTTAGTTACAAATTTCATAATTTTTCTGAAAAATTTTGCAGCTTTCATATGGGCACAGATTTGAGACATAAAATGGGACTAGAAGTAGATTAATTAGGTCTGGAAAAGGTATAAAAAAGTATGGAATTTCATTATGCAGAAGATGTATGAACCCTGTAATGAGAAAATGTAGTCAAGAAAAAAAATTGTCCCCTAGAAAATATCCATTTGCAGACCCATGTAGGGCTGCGCGATATACCGATACCATATTTAAAACCGATATCCTGCACTGACGGTTTCATAACCGATTATAAAAAATAAATATCGAAAAACCGAATATGAACATATTTTCGGTTTTTCGTATCAGGATTGTTAAAAATAAAAGATACTAACGAGCATGAAAATCGTAATGAATAATAATGGCCATACTTTCCATTAAGCTATGTTCGGGGCAACTAATAATTGAACGTGGCCCCAATTGCGCATATTGTGTAACTCCATGTAACTCGCTGTACGCCGAGAGAAATCAAGCAGTGAATTAATTAAATAAATATCCACTTGTCTTTTCTCTGGTAGTCTCAGATAAATTTGCAATATAAAACACAATACTAATGTGGGAATTTGTCATTAAAATTTGTATCGGGGAAAACATTTCTAAACAACGGCATCCATTTTATTTACGTCACCGGCTAATTAACATAATGCAAAGTCGTCCCAACACTAAATCGCCCGAATGCATCAAAATCTCGACAATAAATAAAATGCTGAATATATTTTGCTGATTAGGATATAATTTTAAATAAAATTATTACTCAAACCGTTTTTAAAACGTTATCTTCTAAACACAATATCATATTAACATATGAAATTCGCGATCGCAATATTACAGTTAATATTTTCTTCAAGGCATGATTTCGTCCTCGGGCCGAATTGGAAATGAAAGAAGAAAGGGAGATAATTACATCATAATTAATTACAATCTCGTGATTTACGTCTTTTCGCAACCTGTTTTGCTGATTTATGATTAATTTTGACAAAATAAACGATGTTTATTTAACTGTGCGATAATTTAGGCGGTCTAATTAATAATTTCACTCCCGCGATGATGAATATTATAAGGTATATTACGCTTTAAAGGCGTAAAACGTTACGAATGTATCAGGGCATGAAAATACGTTCTGTTTTCGTGCTAATTTTTATCATTTAAATTTTTTGTTTCATGTCCATAAAACCGATATTCGGTTAAAACCAATATGAAAAGTCATATCGAAACCGATATGGCTGTAAGCCAAACCGCGCAGCCCTAGACCCATGAGATTATTTTTGACAACTTATCACTAAAATGACAGACTGACTTGATGATTTAGCCAGTCCGCGATAAGATTTCAAGAATATATTGCCCCATAGAAAATGTCCATTTGCAGACCATGAGAAGACTATTTTTGACAACTTAACACTGGAATAACTGGCTTGGTGATTGAACCAATCATTGCAGTGATAAGTTTCAAAAATAGCATTCACTTGGTCTGCGGATGGATATACATTGCCCTATAGAAAATATCCATTTGCAGACAGTGAAAAGACTATTATTGACAACTTACCACTGGAATGACTGCTTGGTTCTTGAGCCAATCATGGCAGTTATAAAATTTCAAAAATAGCATTCTCTTGGTCTGCAAATGAATTATACATTGCCCATAGGAAATGTCCATTTGCAGACCATGAGAAGACTATTTTTGAGAACTTAACACTGGAATAACTGGCTTGGTGATTAAGCCAGTCATTGCAGTGATAAGATTTCAAAAATAGCATTCTCTTGATCTGCTAATGGATAAAGATTGCCCCATAGAAAATTTCCATTTGCAGACCATGAGAATACTATTTTTGACAACTTACCACTGGAATGACTGGCTTGGTGTTTGAGCCAATCATTCCAGTGATAAGATTCCAAGAATAGCATTCTTTGATTGCAATTCCAGGGGCCCAACTGGTGAATAATATATTATATGATTCAAAAGTACTTTCCTTTGTTTTGCATCCTGGGCCAGGGTGATGAGTGTGCACCAAATCAATGTCTAGTGTAACAGATAGAAGGCCTTGCAATGAGATGCATTCTATGATTTCTTCTTCATCACTCTTAAATGATTGGATGCAGTAAATGGAATAACATCTGTAATACCGGTACCAAATTCCCAAAAGACATTCTCAGTCAATCTCAGAATGACAAACACACATCCGTGATGGATGTGACCACAGTGTTTCTAAAGACTGTTTTCAAAGTCTCATACATACTTGTTATTAACAACACACTTATTTGTTCAAATAGAGTCGATCGGCCAATTTGGTCGGTGGCCATCTTGGATTTTGGCCAATTTGTAGAAATGTCTTTAAAAATCTCTGAAACCGCTTGGGATTCAAAACTCATGAAACATCATCTAGGGCAAGAGCTAAGCCAAGTTTGTTCAAGAGAACTTGATTAACCAAATGGTTCGGCAGCCATCTTGGATCATCTAGTTTTCGCGAAAACGACTTCTCCAGAACCGCTGAATGGATCGGACTGAAAATTGTATATGTGTATATGTAAAAAAACATGTCCGCCATGAATCAATCAAAACATAACGTTTTTGGCGAACATCTTGTATTTTCTGCTAAATTTCTTAGAAAATCATACTTATTAACTACTGGGCCAATTTTAATAAAACTTGGCTAAGCTTTCTTCACAGAAATTTGATCGGTAAATTTTACTAATGGTCATCTCGTTTTGTTCGGTTGTGTCAGCGGGCAAATATCTCAGGTAAACGATACAGGCCCCTTGGGCCTCTTATTAATATTCTAAACAACCCACATGCTTTGGCATAGAGACATGAACAAGCAATGTCTCATTTTGTGAGGTATTTGCTATGGTTAAAGGGAAATGGTACATTTTATCTTGTTTAGTTTTATACAATAGCAAGATAGAGATTGCAGACCCTCGCCCTGCCATTTTTATCACTTTGTACATCTTTCCTATTAGTCAGATTTTGTCATATTACGTCCAAAATTGTGAAACCTAATGTATGGTCACATCCTTTATGTAAAAATTTTGAGCTAAATAATTTCCAAAAATTTGATCTGGCTTTTTTATGGATCATGGCTAATGTTGGATATCTGCTTTGAAGGCTTTCGCAATAAAATTTGAGACAAATCTGATTAGTTTTTATGGGGAGCACCACACGTAAACAGACCAACAAACACACACATACACCCCCATCCCCCACATACCACCCCCACCCACCACCTACATAGACGCACGCACACACAAACGCACGAATAAAATGATGATGACAGTCTGAAACGCTGCTCAAACCCAATAATGCTTCTTTATGCATACGACAGTGTTAACAATAATTTGCTGCTTTATTTTAGCTCAAATTTTAACACAAGAATGTAGGGTTGGGCGGTATCTCGATATTATCGAAAAAATCACGATCTATCGAATATCGACATAATTTCAAAAAATCGTAAACATCGTGTATATCGTTATGAAGATATTTTCATTTTTCTCATTTTGATTTTGAAAGAGATTCAATATATACTACTTACCTGTGGTCTGCTCGGTAATATTCCCATCTTTACTGTATCACAAAAAAATGGCAAGCTCGCAAATTATTTCATTGCTTCGGATTCTAACACTGTACTAGTTGACACACGACTGCCGATCCACTCATTTTTATTGCCTTGTACTTGAACATGTTCAGAACCCGTATTGCTCAACAACAGCGAGATGCTCCCGGTAATAGGCCGTTTTCTATTGCAAGACGAGACCGGGACCCAATCGAATTAGATTCTGGCAAGATTGGCGGAAACGCGAGATTTCATTCGTAAACAAAAAGATTGCGGTCGAAAAAATTAGGATTGCCGATTTTTTAATTTTCCATTAGGTTTGCACGATTTTTGATTTGAAACATCGCAATCGATTTTATGAAAAAAATTGTGATTTTCGATTAAATCGTGGGTCCAAATTCCCAAAAGTATCAGAAGCGACGAATTCTTACCATCTTACATCTATGCTTAATGTATATCTTCTATCCATCATCGCCGGTGTGAAATTACTAATTGAAACCGCCTATAGCAAGAAATTAGAACACATGATGATGTTCATGCGACGAATTCTTACCATCCTACGTCTATGCTAGGCTTGCACGATTTTTTATTTGAAACATCGCGATTGATTTTTTAAATCGTAGGTCCAAATTCCCAAAAGTATAAACCAGGTTAATGTGACTCGTTTCTAGAAAGTTTAAATAAATCATACAAAAATAGCACGAAATTACGAGACCGCCTAAATATTGCGCATAGTTTAATAAACATTATTTAATTCATCAAAATTTGAGATAAAATGTCGCCGAGAAAAAAATATAAATTACATGATGCTTCCGCTTATAGCCTCCCTTTGTAGGACGAGTTTAGGTCATTACCGGAGTAACGCGAAGACGCTATTATTAGTAGCGCGGGAGATACTGCGCAATTCACATACATAGGACGGTAGCTTTGAGTAGGTACTAGTGTAACGGCGTAAACTCGTCCTATAGGGTGGTTTATAGTTGCTTTCAGAATGTACGATTTACATCTAAGAGTAATGAACAGAACGCACAGTTCAAAATCAAACAATCTGGAATGCTGTTGCTTTATTTTCTTTAATTTGACATGACAACCGAATCAAAAAGGAAAAATTATTAGACCGTCGGAAATTGCTAACTCTAAAATTAACCAGAATTATGTTCACTGATTGCCTAACACTCTGAAACTGCATATACTTGACATTTCACAACAGACTCAGGGTCTGCAGCGAAAGAAAGAAAATTATATGGCGATTCGCCGGAGTAACTAGCTGAATTTTCTCAATGACAAAGAAAGGCGTTACCTCGCTATTGTTAGCTTGTTTATTGCAGCGCTTTGTGTTGTGATTCGTAATTATTCGCCACATGCATGGCACGGCGGGATATACACACAATGAACACAGGCGTGAATCGATTGTAAGTGTAATCATATAATGCGACGGAAAAGTCCACATTAGGGTGGTAACAATAAAATGAGATCAAAACTTGGTCACTGGTTCGGCTAAACATGTCAGTAAATCTTCAACTTCTGGAACGTCAAAATGCACAAACCACGGACTCCGTCAGTCACGAAAACGAGCCTCTAATTAGTTTAAATTTAAAATCACGGAAACACATTACAATGAAAACTGCATATATGAGTCCCTGAAGAGGGATGTGTTAAATTAATAGGTGTGTGCATATGTGGGGATGTATACTGTCTAGTTCTCGTTCATCCTCTGAATCCATTCTCAATGAGTTTCGCTGATTTATAATTTAAATGTTCACATTTTAAATATTTTATTCCTGCCGCTTCTTCACTTCTTGTTACTTGTTGTGTAGATTCCGCCTCGCTAGCGCTTCTAGGTCAACCCCGAGCGGATACTTGATAGTTACATAGTCTTCTTCTGCTGTGTAGGCTAAACAGCCTGTAGCTGTTCTTCTTCTTTTTCACAAGAATTTTGAACTTGTTGAACATGCTGATGTGTTTGATCGGAAACTGAGTCACATATGTGCTGCTGTCGGTTCTGGGATGGTTCATACGAGGGACGATTCGCCCCGGGACGATTCGTCCAGGTTGGTTCGTACCATTTTTTTCTCATATGGGTTGATTCATTCCTTTTTCATGTGAGGGTTCATCCCATGAGCGTTTCGTACTAGGGGTGTTTCGTTCCGGAACGATTCGTCCTATTTATAGTCTCGTAATCATATCCAACTTATTTATTGATTGATCACATATAAAATCAATTTCCTTTCATTGTTCTTGTACAGACTGTAAAGACGTGATGATTAAGTATATGATCAAGAAAATATAGGCAAATATTTTGAAGATCGCCGTGAAAATGAGACGCCAACACATGGCTAAACAGCTCGCAGCCTTGTACACATTAAAGTCTATAATATGCATATTTGCAGCCTAAAGTCGAGCATATGCCTGTATACCCATCTGCACTTATGCCTAGCCCCCCCCCCCCCATACACACACACTCACGCACGTACGCACGTACGCACGCACGCACGCACGCACGCACGCACGCACGCACGCACGCACGCACACCACCAACACCCCCACCACCACCACCACCACCACCACCATCACCCACCCGCCATAACTGTAACCAATTAGTCACAAGGGAGTAATGTCCAGAGCAACACATGCGTAAGCGGTCAATACATAATCAATACACGGTAGGGCAAGACAGGTATACACCCTTTGTGGTGTTGTATAATTAATTGTTTGTTTGTTGGTTAGACTCACTCACTCCTTATTTTTATTCTTTAATTCATTCAATAATGTTTGTTTAATCATTAACCCATTCATCCTATAAATAAGTTACATTTCAGACGGATCGTAAAACATTACAACTGCCATTGCGATGATAGGCTGATGTTTGCTTAATCATTTACCAATTAACACTTTGAATGAGGATTTAATATGAAGATTTATTAATGCCATGAAACAATTTAAAACAATTAAACACATCTAGAATGTTAAATATTTTTAAAACGTATTTAATGGGAAGCCATTGCAACCATTGGCAACAACAGCTTCTAATCAAATTAGATGCAAAATATTCAACAAAATATTTGTCAAATTGAAAACTGTTTTTTTGTATTTCAGTATTTCGGATTCAAAGGGTTAAGGGAGCTTTAATTTCTGTAGAAAAACAATTGATATATTTCCTGGGTTTCTAAACACAACAAGCTTACTATAAATTGAAACAATTAAAATATTAGAATAACACCCTCTGCCCAAAACATCTATATAACCCAAATGAAAAAATAAAATGTGAATAAAGTGCTTTACATCATAATTCTTGCAGCTGAAGAATGAAGTTTCATTAATTAATTTAAAAATAGAATACGTTTGTAAAATTGGATAGTGCCAGAGAGACAAATTTTAAGTGTTAGGCATAGATTAGCAATGAAGTTTTGGTGTCTAGTTTGCAGTAGCGAAGTAAGAGCTACGCAACAAGCAGTGCAATGTGATAGGCCAAGAACGGCTCCTGTAGTGGTCTTGAGAAATGTCCATTTACAGAACAAGGAAAATATTTTTTTGACAATTTACCACTGTAATGACTGGCTCGATAACCGAACCAGTCATTCCAGTTGTAAATTTTCAAAATGTCTTCTCCTGGACCATTGACGCTTAAAATTTATAAAACCCATACAATGAAGAGACCCGATCTGTCACTCAAGTATATAACATCATAAACAATTACGGCACTAGTTTACTGATACCACAATCATATTGACATATAGTCCCATCACGAAAATGAAAAAGTCCGTCACTAGTGTACGAATTGGAGGTCTTTGATGAATTTATGACTTAATCAGCATTCTGTTGAATATATCTAGTCCCTGCAATCTCTGAATCCCATTTCCAGAAAACTATACAGGTAAGATGTTGAATATTTTGAAACCAATTTGACAGCAACAGCGCCCAGTCAAATTATGTTCAAAATATTCAGCAGCATGTCTATTAAATAGTACAGACACTGTCTAGTTGATTAAGCCTTGCAGACGGGCTAAATCGAGGTGAACCAGGAAATGCCCCATACACATAGTGTATATATAGTAACTGGGATGAACTGTCCCTCTATATAGGGATGAACCGTCCCACTAATGGCACGAATCGACCCATTTAGAAAGTGGGATGAACCGACCCGGACAAATCATCCCGGGAAGAATCGCCCCTGGCACAAAACATCTCGGGGACGAATCGTCCTAGGTACAAAACATCCTGATACCCTGCTGTCATAGTACTTGTCATATAGTCTTCCATTGAAAGCATTGAGAGTTGGAGCAGATGCAATATTCTTTGGTAGGTTGTTACAGTAGTTTACTACTCTTATGCTGAAGAAGTGCTTATGCATGTTGCTGCTAAGCCACTGTTTGTGAAGCTTGAAACTGTTTCCTCTTGTACGCTCGCCCCCATCTATTGGTAGGCGTTGCATGAGAAAAGATTAGAGGTCTACAAGAAAAACCTATTGAAGCAATTATTTTCATTTCATACATCTAACCCAGACCCAGCCATCTACCGGTTAACAAGCACACTGCCAGTCAAAGCACAGATTAATACTACGGTCATGGGCTTCTTCAATAACAGCTGTATCCAACATGAAATTAGTATAGAGAAACAGCTTGCCAGACGACAATACATACATACATAGATACATACATAGAGTTTAGTGTTGTGTAGGCTAGTTAGCGTGTGACAGGTAGCAGTTCAGCATAGTCAAGTTCAAGTTCAATATTATTTATTTCCTGATTTATGTACATGTAAACAGATACTACAGGCAGTCCATTCAAGGCAATGCCTGTAAAGTGATGGACCCCTTACAATTATACATCACCCTACATTACATTACTATCTTTTTGCAGATGATGGTGTAGCACGGATAGACCGGACAGGTACGGACCGTCCCAGCCAGGTTGGGTATGGGACAACCGCTCCGGGTGCGTTCAAAGCACGCACGCACCCCCCACCCCCGCCCGAGTAGGATAGTATGCATGTATAAAGTGCTATAAGAGAGGTTTCGCTAAAACGGCTAAGACCGTAGGAATGCATAGCGTGCATGTACACACGTCAGAGCTTCCCTGGCAACACGTGTCAGTATTGGGAGAGAGTGCATGCTTATAGTGTACCGAGGTGGTACTGGTGATTTCTTCAAATCACATTATTCTCTTCGTTCTTTGGTATCAAACAGGGTCGGAATGAGATGAGGATAACACCACTTTTTACCTTTTTAAAATCGGACCAGAAATGGCCGAGTTATCAATAAAAGGCTCGTTTAAATTATCTTCAAAATATTGCTTTGACATCGTAATCGCCTTTATGTATTAAATGACTGGGGAATGCGCTGTTCATGTGATAGACACGTCACCATTTCTAGTTGCACGCTGATTGGCTACTGCGCGCCCTCTGATTGGCTGGGGCGTCCTGCCTCTGATGTCATGGGTAGTATAAAAGGAGCCAGAAATCGAAAATCGAGAGCACTTCGGTGTAGTAGCTGACACAGTCAGCAAGACAGCTGGACCAGCGCAGTGTTAAATGTGGGAGAACTGCTGACTGACATGTGGTAGCTGCACCACAGCAGTGCCATTCGGAATTGAGATCTACTGCACCGGTGAGAAGTCTTAGACATCCGCGATACCAATTTTGGAAGCTTCCGGACGACCATCTGGGGCAAAATAAATTAATATAATAACTCCCATTTCCGGAACTTTCACAGAGGAGTTTTCTACGGATTGACCTTGCGGGCCTGATGTAATACAACAGGATGTAGAGCTGAGATGATTCTTAGTGGATAACTCACCGGATCTTCCGGACCATGCTGAAATGTGGTATGAAACTTCACGTGTGTTAATTAACTTTTAGACCACTGTCTGGTGGGACTCTACTCAGTGCATCACAAGAGCTATGCGTCATATCCCGCACCGTGTACCCAGTTTAATGTGCATGCATATTTAATTACAACTATAGCCCTCCATGTTAATGGGCAACTTTCAAACTACCGTCGCTGGACATAAACTTTATAACAAACTGTGTAAATTATGTATCGGTTATTCTGATTGTCTAATGGACATCTTTCTCTACCTGTTTTTCTTCACCATCTTGAGAATGATCCGCATCAACAGTCTGCTTGCGGAAAGCTTCCCTGCATTCAGAATCGTGCCATCTTGCGCTACACAACTGTAGCATTCCAATTTCCATGATTTATGGACTCTTACTGTACCGATGACCAATAGGTACTAAAGTAACTATACTATTGTAAAAGGCACTGATGACTAATAGGTACCTACCCGGTCTTTCCGACTGCATTTTTATGCTTTCTGTTTCTTATTGTATATATTATCCTTATTTCCGTGTGCTTACAACTAACAAGCACCGTAAGGTCTTTTGACCATATATACTGTCAGCATTGTATTAGTTAGCTATGTATATGGCAAGTAGCCATCCTAGTTATTATGTTTTGTTTATATGAAAACTTTAGGACGCCGTATGCTAGGTAATACTATGCAACAACATTATATCCGCAACATTATATCCGCATCACTATATTCCTCCAGCATCAATTTTACACTGAGGTCACTGATCATGCTCACCATGCTCGAGGCTGACATGTGACCAACTAAACCTGGCTATTCTAACTCGATAGGATAGGTTTAAAGTAGTTAGGGAAAATCTCTCTGTAAGAGACACATTGTGTACGCATCTTTTCCAGCTGTAGTGGATATGTAACACCACACACTGGCTAGATTGTGTAAAATTGACCAATTACCCTAGGGCCTCTTATTAATATCAAGTGATTGTCTCTTTCTGCGCTCCTCCAGCCGTCTGGCTTAATAATTGTCTGGACTCCCAATCGACACTTTGGCAGGATCCGACTCCTGGAAACTATTGTGGTTATCGAGCGGTGATAACTAAAGTGTCGATATACATACACCTCTCTCTCTGCATCTTCGGATACCAGTTAGTTTAGATTCCCCCGCCAATGTAGGAAGCACTGCGAAAAGAAATTATATATTATGTAACACCGGCCTGCAGTGTATCTCTGGCCATTCTGGAACATAATCCTAATGACAGGTGAAACGATAATTCCGCGACCCACGTGTGACGGACGAGACTCAGATCTCCATGCAACTCGCTGTAGTGTCTGGGTGAGGTCTCAGAACCCACCACGCCCTCACGGGAAAGTCACTAAGAACTTGCGTTTACGATCTGGATAAACACTTCCGGAGTTAGCTAGTCGTAATAGATGACTAGTTACCCATGCCTACACCATCACGAAGGCATGACACTCTTACATGTAGACACTTTCTTTGATGCATTGAGTGGTGAACCCGCCCTTAAAGACAAGTTATTGGAGCGGGAGAAAAATAACCACCGACAACTACACCCCATATATATATATAAAGTAAATGATGTGAACCTCGCCACCAACACCGACAAAACTACTGCATCTGCAACTACACAAGCATCAGACCCGCAAACACAATCGGAGCACCCCACCGGTCAGAATCATGCATCTAAAGGAAGAGGGCGTGGCCAATCCCATTACGGGGGGGGGGGGGGGGCACAACAATGCCCCAGGATGCGGGCACCAGCACAACAATAACAATAGACAGAATATGCATGACAGGTTAGAAAAGATCACGAAACAGATCTCCGCACACACAAATTTGGTCACCACACTCAGCACCATTGTCGCAACACAGTCGTCAACACGCCCAACAACGAATATGACTTCTACCCAGCCACTTAACACATGGTTTGTATGTGGTCAGCCAGGCCACTGGAAGGAGCGATGTCCTAATTGCCCTCCATCAACAACATCTACCGCTGACCGACATACACCATAGCCTGAGACACCTTTAAACTAGCAAGGGCACCGATTACAGAGCCACTTCGGTGCCCACTCTCACAACAACGTCAGGTGACTTAGACAACAGTTCATCCTCACACGACAGTATGCACACACATGCACGCATGCACGCATGTACGCACGCACAGATGCACGCACGCAAACAGACTGACTATATACTGCACCAAAAACAATCCCCCAGGTGGTATCATTGGAAACTCTTCCACAGGCGCACCGTAACGTAATATATAAGTGTGCTTGTCTGTTTAGTGGCGTTTCCACCAGTGCCACTGTTGACATTGGCGCTTCCATCACCGTTTTCAACAAGCGCTTATATGAGAGCATCCCACCTCATAGGAAGCCACCCCTTAGGCCTAGAAACATCTTTTTGCAAACAGCTATGGGAGCCGATGTTCCCATGGCTGGTACAGTAAACCTCGTAATACAGTTAGAGGAAATGCAATTCATACAGCGAGTTGTCATTGCCTCTATTCAAAACGATGCCATACTTGGTTCTGATTTCCTCAGTGCCAGCGAAGCCATCATACATTGCATACAGCAGGAATTAAACATACACGGTCGACATATACCCATTGGACTGGAATCATCACTGTACGACAACTGTGCAGTGATTTTGGCATCTACAGCCACAGTTGAGCCGGGACAAGAGAAACTCTTATGGGCCATCCCACCACAGTTAGGAAACAACACACATATAGCTATGCTGGAACCCGACCCTGGGTATATAATCGCCTTATGATGCGCCAGTCCCCGAATGATCATGGACACCACCAATAAGGATTATATATCGTTCCGGGTGTTCAATGGCACAATGGACCCAATAACTCTCAAACCGGGAGTTCGTTTTGGCCATCTGGTGGATGTGATATCACTGCCGACACCCCCTACTACACTATACCAGCAACAACATCTGATGATTTGCCGGAACACTTACATGACATATATCCGCATGTCACAGTTGGATTGATGCAATCCCATAAACGTGGCATACGGAAAATCCTATTCAAATATCGCGATAGTTTCTCGGCTGGAGATATGGACCTAGGAGAAGCTCATCTCATGCGACGGACTGATCTTTGCGGTTTTGTATAGACTACCGCTGCCTTAATGATCTTAGCGTGCTTTAGATTCCTTGTCCAGAGCCAAGTGGATTTGTACCCTTGATTTGGCTAGTAGATACTTGCAGGTAGTCATGGATGAGGCTGACAGGGAGAAGACCGCGTTTGTGTGTAGAGACTGTCTGTTTCAGTTCCGCAAGATGCCCTATGGATTGTGCAATGCTCCTGGAACGTACAAGCGTCTCATTGCACAGGTATTAACTGCCCTGCAATGGGAGATCTGTCTCTGTTACATCGACAACGTAATCTTCTTTGGCGCCTCGTTTAAGCAGACTTTGTCCAACCTGGACAAAGTTCTAATGCCCTTTCACACACCGAATCTGAAGCTCAAGCCTAAAAAGAGTCATCTTTTTAGACAGATCATCTAGTTCCTGGGAGACGTAATATGCGGCAATGGAGTGGCTACTACGAATGAAGCAGTAAGCCTCGTGTATGCGTATTCTACAAGCAAAACGTGAATTGTCTACCTATATCCTATATTTTCTTATGACAATGCATAGAATAGGGCTATGAAACTGGCGTAGGTGTGTACAACATCACGTAAAATTGTGGAAATCACCTGGTCTTTAAAATAAGCGGCCAGCGTACAGTAAACCTGGCAAACTTCGCCACTCAGGGTTAATTTCTCCACCTACACAGTAGATGATTGGGTGCAGTGCCGTATCTGTGTTAATTGGTAGTGTGGACGGTGGTATAAATACGATCCGTTTTTTACATGTGACACTTGTGAGGATTAACGCGTGGAGAGGTGATGTGTAACTTTCGAATTTTGGTAGCAAAATCAAACTATAACAAGAGGACGTATCAAACTGTTTATTGAGACATAATACTTAATTGTTTTCTGTAATGTTAATTTCCATTTTGTTAACACAGTTTTGAAAAATAAAAAACTGGCGATGTTGCAATACACCGTGTTCTTAATTTTGGCATTATTCCCAGTTTTTCCTAAGTGGCGAAATAACCCCAGATCTGTGGTTATTTCACTACCCACGAAACATGACACACATCTTTGTCTGTAAACAGCTGATTATTTTCAAACTATTATTTTCTTATTGTGTGGACCTCAAGTGCTCTAAACACCAGTATTCCAGTCATGTAAAAGAAAACATAACTCGTGTGCACCTGAAAAATGTCCTAAAACCTGGCGAAATTACCCCGTTTTACGGTATTACACTTGTACCATAATAACGATGGTAACTGTGGCTAATTGGCCCTGGGGCGAACACCCCTTGATGGGATTGTTTTCCGCTTCCAATCGCGTAAATACTGTTGAATTCTTATATTCTAGAGGACAAATATCTTCATATGATTCAACGTCAAGTGTCACCAAGACGTTGATACATGAGAACACGCTAAAACATGCGAGTAGGAGAAGAAAAATATGTAGTGTAACATTCACAAACTCCAAAGGCAGCTCTAGACAAACTCGATGCCTGCCAACGCAAACACTTATGCACCATCACTGGACATCGATGGCCAGACAGCATAATTTCCATCGATGCATTACACGAGATGTGTAATACGTCGCCGCTGTCTGTAAAAGTCGCCCAGCAAAGATGGTCCATGTTTGGCCATGTGCTAAGGATGCCAGAAGAGACATCAGCGCAGAGAGCCTTGGAAATCGCCCTACTCGGAGCCAGCAAATACAAAGCCAGGAGAGGACGGCATTGCATAATCTGCTAAGTGTGCTACGAGGTGATCAAGAAAGCAGGACTCGGTACACTCAAGTCAAGAATGGACCTGAGGAAGCTAAGGATTTCAGCTGAGGACGGTGGGCAAAAGTGAAGAAGGAATGATTGCAGCTGTAGGATGTTTCTACTACTGCATCCGCAGAATACAGTAATCATCATTCACAAACTCGTCACTGTCACGAGAGATTTGTTTATGTGTTGTGACATACTTTGCAATGGCGGAAGTCCTTCTTCTTATTGAATGGCTATTCCACCATTTCACGAGGCACAACCTCAACATTTTAAATAAAACTCATCCACGTTGCATAGTTCTTATGCACAAATCAATTTCAATGATAGGGTGCTCAACATGGAAAATCATTTCATATTCCATTAGATTGTATAAAAATACACTAAATACTCCTGGAATATTGTAAGATTTTTCATTTAAGACTACTTGGTGTGACATAGTACCTTTAATGGGAGTGCTAAGGTACTACTTAGTTCTTTTAATACTCGAGGATGAATGCCATCTGGCCCCGGAGATATTGATATGCTTAATTTCTGCAATTTTTTTTGGACAATGTCAGTGTTTATCTGTATCATATTTTGTTGTGGGACAGCCATGGCCTCAATTTTTGGAAGCTTACTAGGAGGCTCACTAGTAAAACCAGATGAAAAGTCAGTTAGTGCTGAAGAAGTGACCGAGATGGTCACGAAAGCTACACTCAAACAATTTCTACATCCCTGAGAGGTAACTAATTTTTCCTTATTATAGATGAAAAGAAGTTTGCTAGGACGTCTGCCTTTGCCCTCTCTGAAGCTGTGTGATTGTTCTTGTTATTGCCAATGTAGAGTTCAGGTATTTACCACTTAATTTTTGTTTTAGTCTGAACATAGGCCTAGAAATTCATTGGATTAGTTTTAATTTTGTCTGAAATTGTCTGCTCGTGTATTTTTGTTATCTTTCTAGTCTCTTGTCTGATTTGGTTTCTCAGTCTATTATATTCAAGTTTTACTTCGCCCATAGTCTTCGTTTTTGTCTTATTTTAGCAAAAACTTTCTGATTGAAAGGACGCTTATGTTTCCTGACTCTTTTACATTGTTGTTTAATCTTAATTTTTGGTATACAATTTTGGATAGCTATACACAATTTACTAGTAATGGTCTCCCACTGCATATATACATCCACATTTTTCAATGTTTCATTCCAATCAGTATCAAGCTTATGTTTCTTTTTTTAATCAGCCTTCTCATACACATATCTCGATTTAGGTTGTACACAATTTGTCATTTCTGCATGTAAATAAAAAGTGATTATTGAATGGTCACATTTCCTCAGTGGTGTGCCTTGCTCAAGTTGATCTATCATGCCCTCTTCATTACTGAACAGTAGATCTAGGCAGGATGAGCTATGTGTTCCTATGCATCTAGTTGGTTCCTGGATATGCTGGTGTAACAGTCGCTAATGGTCTCGATAAATTCATATTCTGTATCACCTTGGCCACCAATTAACAGTTGAATTGTCCCTACAATTCATACCAGGAAAATTAAAATCACCCATCATTATAAAACATGAATACTGTAAATTTGTTAAATATTCTAAAAGTAATCTTAGATTTTCATTATTTTCTCTTGTTGACTGAGGACTGCAGTCCAGTTGCGTGTGGTGTCTGTACCATGGGGGACATATAAGAACTCACTCTGAGTGTCAGGCCCTGTATCGGGAGCTCTGTTGCGAACACGCTCCGATAGTGTGAATGGTACTGTAAATAAGTTAAAATACTGTGCTGTATCTACGTCTCAGTCAACAGCTCAAGCGGCCGGTAGCTCCATATCTGAGCCTGTAAATAGCACATTGTATAGCACAGAATGGACCACACTGAACGTCTATAGGATGTTCAGTTCAGTTCAGTTCAGTTAAGAACATCCCGCCTCTTCATACGGCGCACCCAGGCAATCCTGGTGAGTTCTTGTCGAATCCTCTGCATAGATAATAGGCATCATTGTAGTGGTTAAGGAATGTTGCATCCACGAGATCGTTAAGATGGTGGTAATTCCATTGTGGTCACAAGTTCTGATATTGGAATTGCTACACTTGTTGGGTTTTATTAAGAATAGGTAAAGGCCCAGGTTGTCTTATCGCCTCACGCCCCTCTGTTGGCACCGTGTTACATGGATTTTAAAGAGATAGTCTCTGCTGCACTTCTCCACTTTCCAAATCACCTCTCACCTGCGAGATTGGTCTCTTCAAAGAATGAGAAACTGTCGGACGTCAGCTGCACTACCTGGTTTGATCTGTCTTCGAGTATCTTGCCTATATCTAGCTCCTTGTTGAGTGCCAGTTGTAGGATACTATTAAGCCTGGATGTATAGTAGCAATGCAAGTCATCATATGCTTTGCAGCTCATGATCAGATGTTGTCTTCGGCTTCTTCCTAGCACATTGGGCAAGTTGGTTCCACTTTCCATTTGATTAAGTTGCGCTCTGTTGGCTTGTGGAGTATAGGTACCAGTCAAGAATTTTGCCTTGATCGCTGCTTTTTCTACTCCCTTGGATCTGAACCTGCAGAAGAACACACATGATGAATCATTCCCATATGGATTATGGATGGGTTAAGAAACTGCGGGACACTTTCTCCTCAATTTCCACACGCCACTTGTCTTACCAGTATTCGCACAGAGCTTTCTGTACTCTCTCCTTCCACATCTGTTTGCTCGGTGGTTCTTTCAATAGGGACCAAGCTGTAGGGAGCTGATATTTCCATATAGAGTCCGCTTCACCAAGGAGAACCAGCTACAAGCGCTAATGGGCTTTATAGCTACCTGCTGCATTGCTAGCCCATACTCTCTGGACTCTGCCTTCCGACATATACTTCTATAGAGAGAGACAGTATCTTCTTGTCAATTGTGGCCTCTACAGGTTCGGCCCTCAATAGGCAGTAGACTGCAACACTGGCACACTCGCTATCTGGTAGTGCTTGCACCTGCTTCAGTTTGGTATGCTGGACCGTCTCAAGTTGCTGGACATCTACGACCCTCAGACAGCAGTCTTCCAGACCATACATCAATCTGGGGCTGACGTTCAGTGTCAATATCTTATAGATTAACTTCGGGTTCAGACCTCACTTCACATGAAGACGTGCCCCCATTAGGGCATACATAAGATTCAAGATTCAAGATTCAAGATTCAAGATTATTTATTCAATAATTCCAAGATAAACGAATTCACAAATCGTACCAGGTTGTCCGCCTAAGGCAGTGCCTATTGTTATGGCGGACACCTTACACACATATATACAGGTATATATAAATTAGACAAGACAGTACTTAAACAAACAATTATAAATTCAGACATTACATTTACTACTTCCTTATTAACCCTTTGACCCTTGATCCACATAAACAGTTTAAATTTCAAAGAGGAAATATGTCAATTCGCGGGCCAAGAGGAGACCACCCCTCCCCACACACCCAGCACCCTCCCATACCCACCCACCCCCACTCCAACCCCCCCCCCCACCCCCAGAGTTCACCACCGGTTCAATTATCTTGTCAGTCATTACAGTGGAAAGAAAAACTCCAGGAGTGGGCTTTTCTCAGTCCGCGAACCAACATATAATACTGTAACAGGGTGTGTGTAAGAGTTAGTCACTTGGGTTATTATTATTATTATTATTATTATTATTATTATTATTATTATTATTATTATTTTGCGATACATATGGGTAGTAAATAAAGACAAGACAGAACATAGTCAAGTTCAATAATATACATGGATGTCTATGATTATAGATACAACAATAAACATATATAATTTTTTTGGGTGAGGGTACTTTTACTTATAATGATGATATACTGTTTACAGGATGATGGCTAATGGGAAGGGGGATGGAGGGGAGGGGTGCTCATTCTCCTGCTCGTCCTGTAGTTTGTTACTATGGTAATTGAAATTAGTATTGGATATAATAGCAATTGGAATCATCTAGTCATAATTCTAGTAGTAGTAGTAGTAGTAGTAGTAGTAGTAGTAGTAGTAGTAGTAGTAGTAGTAGTAGTAGTAGTAGTAGTAGTAGTAGTAGTAGTAGTAGTAGTAGTAGTAGCAGTATTATTATTATTATTATTATTATTATTATTAGTAGTAGTAGTAGTAGTAGTAGTAGTAGTAGTAGTAGTAGTAGTAGTAGTAGTAGTAGTAGTAGTAGTAGTAGTAGTAGTAGAAGTAGCATTCTTTACCTTGTTTTGTAGACGAGTCGGGCCATTTTTTAGCTGTACTGCATGAGTTAGATAACACTAGTATGTGTTAATCAAGTAGTTTTTTTATTGTTTTCTTGCAGAATTTTGTTGATAGAATTTTCTCACGTGTTTCCTGTTTTGTGTTGTTCCATAGTTTAGTGGCTGCAAATGATATTCGGTGTTTTCGTTTGTCTGTCCGTGTGTATTGCTCATGTAGTTTATGTCTGCTTCTAGTGTTATGTTGGTGGATGTTAATATTGTTTATAAAGAAAGGGGCTATAGATTTGGGTAAAGTGTCGTGGTGGAAGTCTTTGACAATAGTTAGCATTTGAGATTTTCCTATGTCGGTGAGCTTAAGCAATTTTTCTGCTTTGAACATGTTTTGGCCCTCTGCTGGCCTAGAAAATAGTTTGATGCTTTTTTTGGAGACTTTGAATTTTGGATATTCTGTTTTGGTAGGTGTTAGTCCAAACAGCGTTGCAGTAAGTGAGGTGCGGGAGGATCAAGGTGCTGTACAATGTTTTAACCGTGGCCTGTGTCATATATGGTTTTAGTCTTTGGATGACACCTATTCCTCTTGCTACTTTTGCAGTAACTGTTTCGATTTGTTTGGCCCAGGTCAAGTTTTTATCTAAATATACTCCTAGGAACGTTGCATAAGGGGCCTCTTCAATTTCCTTATTGCTAATGTACAATTTTGGAACCTCTTTATTTATTAATTCTCTAGATTTTGAAAATAACATATAGTTTGTTTCATCCACATTTAGTGATAATTTATTTAGTGAAAACCAATTAGTAATTTCTTCCATTTCCTTATTTACATTTTTATATAATGTAGCTATGTCTTCGTCAGAGCACACGGCATTGGTGTCATCAGCAAATAGTATTAGTGACATATGTTTGCATATGTTAGGTAGATCGTTCATATACAAGAGGAACAGCAGAGGGCCAAGGATGGACCCCTGAGGGACACCGCAAGTTAGTCTCCTATTTTCAGAGCAAGTTGCATTGAATTGCACACATTGCATTCTGTCACTTAGATAACTTTCAAACCAAATGAGTGCACTTCCTCGGATTCCATCATAGGCAAGTTTTTCTAGTAGGATTTTATGATTGATAGTGTCGAAAGCTTTTGAAAGATCCAAAAAAAATGCCTAACATGTGCTTTTTCTTTTCAATTGTTTCTATTATTTTTTCTGTCATTTCAATTAGTGCTAGCCTTGTTGAATGTTTTTCACGGAATCCGTATTGTGATGTATAGAGGATTAACTTTTTATCTAAGTAGCTGATAAGCCGATTGTACATAAGTCATTCCATTAATTTGGAGAAAAGTGGATGTATTGAGACAGGTCTATAGTTTGTGAAATTAGATGAATCTTTTGCTTCGTATATAGGTGTTACTCGTGCTGCTTTTAATTTTGATGGAAATATGCCTTGAGTGAAAGATAAGTTACAAATGTGGTTAAGGGGTATTGGTAGCGCTAACGTGCAGTGTTTGAAAATACTCCACTTGAAACCATCCAAGCCTGCACTTTTTGCAGGATTTAGTTGGTTAAGAATGATAAAAATTTCTTCATTTGTGACTGGGTAATCGAGAAAAGAGGCTTGATAGTCGCCTGTGAGATAATCACTATATTTATTAGAGGATGTTGATTTGATTTTATCTGAAAGTGTTGGACCTATATTAACAAAATAGTCATTGAATCCTGTTGCAATTTCTAAATCATCAGTTGTTATCTTGTTATTATAAAGAAATTGTGTTTGTTGCGCTTTGCGGTTATTTTTATTCAATAGTGATTTAATTATTTTAAATGTTTCATTTATGTCATTCTTGCATAGTTCAAATTTGTTATGGTAGTAAGTTGTTTTTTGCTGTTTTGATTATTTGGTCCAACTTGTTTCTGTATTTCTTGAATTTCTGTTCATTATGCTTTGTTTGACATTTGATAAACGTCAAATAAAGTTTATGTTTTTTATGACAGGCAGCTATCAGTCCAGTTGTTATACATGGTTTAGTCGGGTTGTGTTTAAATTTCTTCTTTTCTTTCATGGGAAAGCTGTTTTCGAAGATGTGCGTGAAAATTTCATGGAACTTGGTGTAGGCACTTTCGCAGCACTGTATGTCTGTGACTGCATGCCAATCCACCTCAGACATGTATTTTTTAAATTGTTCAATATTGACCTGATTTATTTCTCTGCATTTAATTTTTTCATATTTGAATGGCTTTGTGCAGGTCAGCTGTCTTTCGGGAAGAAAAATTGGTAGGTGGTCTGATGTGTCAGTAACGATAATTCCTACCTCCGATTTATTACTGAAGTTAATGTTATTGCTGAATATATTATCAATAATTGTGGCCGAAACATCCCCTATTCTAGTCGGTTTTGTAATGGTTGGGTAGAATGAATGAGCATTTAGTAGTTTATAAAGTTGTGTGTATGAAAGCAAGTCTGTCTCATCAGGTCAATATTGTAGTCACCCATGAGGTAGACAGTTTTGTTTTCCTTTTGAATAGTTGCCAAAGTTTTTCCTAATAGTTCAATAAGACGTTCCTTATCGCCTTTAGGTGATTTATAAATTGTACCTACAATTTTGTTTTTTCCTTTCGGTGTTTGAATTTCGATAAACATTGTTTGAATATGTTCTTCAATATTAGAAAGGTCATCTCGCTCAATGAATTGGACAATTTCTTTAACATACATGCCTACACCACCTCCCCTGCCCGTGGTTTTGTGCTTTTCAACAAATGTGTAGTTCTTTATATTGATAAGGTTAGTAGGTGAATTTGCATGTATAAATGTCTCTGTAATTCCAATAATTCCAAATTCATGTGCACTCATATCTAGGAGATGGTGTAACTTGTCGATGTTCTCCATGAGAGATTGCATGTTGATAAATAGAAGTGAGAAGGCTATGTGTTCTTTGTTTCCTAGTAGATTGTCATTGGATGTTTTTGGGAGGATGTATTCACAGGTTGGTGCAGATATATTTAGATCATTTCTAGTGTCAGCATGGTTAAATTGGGATAGGATTAATTCGAATGGGTTTAGAGTGGGTTTTTTGTCGTCAGTAGCCTCAGTGGTAGTAGGGTTATAGTATGGATTTAGAACAGCCAGTGTGAAGTCTGTATTGTCATTGTAATGATTGTACGGGAAAAGCGACTTGTTGCAGTTGGTACACCACCAGCAGGTGTCGTCAGCTTCGAGGTTGCGATAGTCAGATGTTGTTAATTTGGAGCAACTTAGATGAATCCATGTGCTACATAAGTCACATAATAGTGCTCTCTGATTATTCTTAACAGGTTTCCTACAGGATGAGCAAGGGAATTTAGCGGGCATGGGTCAGGTTAGTGGGAATATGGACAGGGAGGAAATAAGGCAAGGGAACTACTGAAGAGAGGGAGGTTATTGGGGTCATTTGGAGGACTGAATAGATTTCTCTATTTGGCTGTAATATTGGTTATTATCGTGATTTAATTGTATATAACACCATCTAACCAGTGGATACACTGGATGCGATGGGTCAAGTGTCAAATTGCAATAAATAAGAATTGTGGGTTAGTTACTAAAAGTAAAATTGAAAACCTGTTATCATCAATCATTAATTGATCATTGGTTAGTATATAAAAACCAATAACATGTTGAGTATTTTTGCAACTTATCAGACCGGAAGACGTTGCTGCCTAAGGCAGCAACAGCCTCCAGTCAAACCAATTTCAAAATACCCAACAGATTATTTCTTGAATTATTAAGAATCTGTCATGCGTGCGACTTGATTTGTAGGGGGTAATTATCCTTGAACATGCTATAATTATTGCGTCCAAAATGGGTAAAAATGAGAACCTGTTATCATCAATCATTAATCGATCATTGGTTAGTATATAAGACCAATCATCGATCACAAAAATAGTAACAATTCCCAACACTAATACAGAGTACATAATGATACAAACACATTGACAAATGCTGTTCAACATACAGGCATATGACGTTACTTTTCATGGAAGCATATGTGGGACGTTTGGTGTCTAAGACATTAATTCTTTCAGCACTGAAATAGTATGTTATTTTAGTAGTATGAATATTTTTGCAACTGCCCGACTGGAAGCCATTGCCGCCTAAGGGAGCAACAGCCTCCAGTCAGACCAGTTTCAAAATACCCAGCAGATTATTTCTTAAGTTATTAAGAATTTGTCATACCTGCGGCTTGATTTTTTCTTTAGGGGTAATTATCCTTGAACATGCTATAATTACTGCATTCAAAATGGGTCAAAATGAGAACCTGTTATCATCAATCATTAATAGATCATTGGTTAGTATATAAAACCAATCATCGATCACAAAAATAGTACCAATTCCCAACACTAGTACAAAGTACATAATAATACAAACACATTGACAAACGCTGTTCAACATACAAGGCGTATGACATTACGTTTCACAGATGCATATGTGGGACGTTTTGTGTCTAATACAATAACTCTTTCAGCTCTGAAATAGACCTTAATTCTTCCAGCACTGAAATAGTTTGTTAATTTCAAAGCAACCATACCAATAACATGTTGAATATTTTGAAACTTGCCCATAATACATAGCCTAGATGGTGCTCCTATCAAGAGGAGCAATATCCGAATACAACAACAATGTAGGTGATGCTTCAAGATTCAAGATTCAAGATTATTTATTTTCATATAACACATAGATTTTACATTTACACAACAGGCAGTCCACCAAAGGCTGAGCCTATACAGCGGTGGACCCCTTACATTTAACATATAATAAACATATAATTCAGTAATAGTTGGATCATGGGTGAAGATAATATAATATTTACATGTATACATTTAAGACAATAGACAATTAACACACACGCACGCACGCACGCACGCACGCACGCACGCATGGGAATGGGGAAAACACATGCATATCTTGTTTACAATATTATTATTATTATTATTATTATTATTATTATTATTATTATTATTATTATTATTATTGTCATATATAATAACGGCCTAATTTGTATCAACATTTCTTTGTGCAGCATTATTATTATTATTATTATTATTATTATTATTATTATTATTATTATTAGTATTATTATTATCATATATAATAATGTGGCCTAATTTGTATCAACATTTATTGGTGCATTATTATTATTATTATTATTATTATTATTATTATTATTATTATTATTATTATTATTATCTTCTTCTTATTATTTTCGTTCGCTGATCATACCGCCAGTCCTGTAAGTGACTATCGACATGATCATAAGCGTTAAGTGCGTGGATCCATGGTTTATTAGAGTGTGCCATGCGGCCTGGAACCTCCGTCTTCAGCACTCGAGGTTTCTGTCAGGGTTACCTCACCCTTACCTCCTTTAGTCGCCTCGTACGACATGCAGAGGATACGGAAGGTGTATTCTAAACCCACCTACAGGGCAAATTATTATTATTATTATTATTATTATTATTATTATTATTATTATTATTATTATACACAACTGCATCATCCACATCAACAATTACGGATGCATTATTATTATTATTATTATTATTATTATTATTATTATTATTATTATTATTATTATTATTATTATTGCAGATGTGTATTTAACATTCTAGTTGTTATCCTGGCAACTGGGTACATACTTGTTTTTGTACTGCCATGGTGGTGACTTCTGCATTCATGTCATTGGTTTGGATTTTTAGTATCTTTCTAAGGTTATTTTTTTAATGTTTTGTTTAAAAGAGCTTTGTGTTAGAATTTGTGTGCGTATATTTATATCTGTGTTGTTCCAGAGTTGTATTGCTTGTTGAGATGGTTTTTGTGTAGCTGTCATTGTTCTGTAATAGGTTTGGTGTAAGTTATTCTTAGTTCGTGTGTTGTGCGAGTGTATATCGGAGTTGTTCCTAAAAAGGTTTGATAATGAGGAGGGTAGATTGCCATTATGGTAGTCCCTTAAGATAGTGTATAGTTGGACAGCTCCAATGTCTTCAAGTTTTAGCATTTTTTCGGTTTCAAAGACATCCTGGCCCTCTGCTGGCTGTGCGAATAATTTGATTGCCTGCTTTTGTAGTGATTTTAGATGTGCTAGTTTAGTTTTATGCGTGTTAGTCCATATTACATTGCAATATGTGATATGTGGAAGGATCAGTGTACAATATAGAGTTTTTAGAATATTAGGGGGAAGATATGGCTTAAATCTGCGCATGATACCTATGTTCTTTGCTACCTTGGATCTCACTATTTCTATATGCTTCTCCCAGGTTAAGCTTTTATCCAGATAGATGCCGAGAAATTTGACATATTGTGCTTCGTGAATTTCTTGATTATTTACATGCATTTTGGGGAGAGCTATTTGTTTTAAATTCTTAGATTTTGTGAAAAGTATATAGTTAGTTTTATCGACATTCAGAGATAATTTATTCACTTTAAACCAGTCTATGATTTTTTTTCATTTCATTATTTGCATACTTGTATACAGTGTCTATGTCCTTGTGACTACAAAAGGCATTGGTATCATCCGCAAACAATATTAGTGAGAGGTGATTACATGCTTTGGGTAGGTCATTCGTGTATGGCAAAAACAACAGAGGTCCAAGAATTGATCCTTGTGGAACGCCACAGACTATTTTCCTGTCTCCTGACATGGCCCCACTGAATTTTACACATTGTGTTCTTTTAGTTAAATAGCTATATATCCAATTTAATGCAATGCCCCTAATTCCATAGTGGGCTAGTTTTAAAAGTAATATTTCATTATAAATAGTATCGAATGCTTTGGAGAGGTCCAAGAATACACCTAGAGTGTGTTCATTTCTCTCAAGGGATGTGGTTATTTTTTCAAGCATATCCACAATGGCAAGCATGGTAGAGTGTTTTTCTCTGAAGCCGTACTGGGATTCATAGATTATAGAGTTTTTATTAAGATATTTTATAGTTCTATTGTAGTATAATCTTTCCAGAAGTTTAGAAAAAAGCGGAAGTACTGAGACTGGCCTATGGTTAGTAAAATCCGATGGGTCTTTAGCTTTGAATATAGGTGTTATGCATGCAGTTTTTAATCGGGATGTAAATATACCCTGTGAAAATGATAGATTGCAGATGTGATTCAGTGGAGTTAGTATTTCTCTAGCACAGTTTCTAAAAAATTTCCATTTAAAGTTATCAATGCCGGCACTCTTAGTTGGGTTAATTTTCATTAAGATTTTGTAAATTTCTTCATTGTCAGTAGGGGTCAGGAACATTGACGATTGGTAGTTGCCTGTCAGATAGTCTTGCACATTTATTCCAGTACTGGTCTGTATTTTCTTAGATAAATTAGGCCCAATATTTATAAAGTATTCATTAAATTTATCTGCAATTTCTTTTTTGTCAGTTAAAATTGTATTATTATAAATGAACCGGGATGTTTCTGAACTGCCTTTTTGTTTATTCAATAGTGGTTTAAAAAAAATTAATTTCCATGTTTCTTTTATATTGTTCTTTTGCTCTTCAAATTTATAATGATAATAGTTTATCTTTGCCGTCCTGATTATCTGATTTAATCTGTTTCTGTACTTTTTAAATTGTGCATCATTATTTCTTGTTGGAAAATTTATAAAATTTAAATACATCTTATTCTTCTTATAACAGGCAGCTATCAATCCTGTTGTTAACCAGGGTTTAGTATGGTTTTGTTTAAACTTTTTTAGTTTTTTTAGTGGAAAGCTTGATTCATAAATGTTAGTGCAAAGAGTATGGAATGCGTTGTAGGCATCTTCACATGTCTGGCACTCTATTATCTGATTCCAGTTTATATTTGCCATATTCATTTTAAATTTGTCTATGTTATCATTTCTAAAATAGCTGCATGTTATTTCTTCCTTTATGAATGATTTTTGTCTTACAGTAGTAGAAGTGCAGGTGGCGTGGCATAGCCAGATTGGATGTCACTGATGGCATAGCTGTCAGCCCGCTCAAATCACTACAACATAGGCGGCTCTCCTATAGGACTGTTCCGAGAGGCGGGAAATACAATACAATATAAGAAAAGGAAAATATTTAGCAGTAATTACTAAGTAACTACCTTGTGTAAGAAGATTAATCTTACTTCGCCTGCTAATAATTTGATATGGATCTATAGGTAGCAACATCTATGAAACTATGGTTATGTTGAGTACCGGTACTCTTGAAAATGGCTAGAATTACCAGTTTTCGATGTGGCATTTAAAGTTATATTGCGAATCATTAAATGTAGCTATTCTAACTTGTCAGTATCTTACATAGTCCTCTTCTGCTGTGTGGCGGCTAAACAGCATGTAGCAGTTCTTCACTATCTTCACATTTTGAACCTGTTAAACAGACTGGGTGCTGACGGGTTTGATCAGGAACTGAGTCATATGTGCTGCTGCATAGTTTACTTTACTTAGGGTTACCTAGGTTCCTTCTGACTGCAGGCCTAAGCCTCTATGTTCAGATCTTTATCATCATAATACGGTGCTCTGTCACTTCCGGATTTCAATGGTGCCGTGTAGTTATATATTAATGGTTGGTCTTTCCAATGTCTGTCGAGGCGAGCCTTAAATGTGTTGACCGATGGCGCGTCTACAACATGTTCTAGCAGCTTGTTCCAGACTTTTACAGCCCGAACCACAAAACAATTTCCCCTCAATTATAACTTTGCCGTTGGTTGGAAAATTTTCCTATTGTGCCCTCTAGCCTCATCTCGTTGCACAACATCATTTCTTAGGGTGAAAATACCTCTTGTTTCCATGTCATAGATACCATGCAGCAATTTATAAACTTCAATCATGCCCCCATGAACTCTTCGAAAAGCTAGTGTTGGGAGCCCAAGTTTCCTAAGTCTCTTCGTAACTTAATTCCCGTAAGCCTGGTATCTGCTTCGTAGCTATTCTCTGGACATTTTTTATTAGTGTTACCTGTTTTTTTCTGAATGGCCTCCACACCGATGTTGCATAGTCCAGGTGGCTTCTAACCATTGCCTTATACAGTGGTATAAACGTCTTCTCATTTAGGTTATCATAGGCACGTCTGATTATTGCAAACATACTGGTTGCTTTGTTGACCTTTTCACTAATGTGCTTTTCAAAATTTAGACCTTCGTGTATAGTGACACCTATATCATTTTCTTGTTCTGATCTTATTATGGTATGTGTCTTTGTATCAGCAATAATATGATAATTGTGTCCCTCTGCTTTCATCCGCCCAAAGCTCATGTTGACACATTTATCTGGGTGAAAGCGCAGAAGCCAAGTGTTTGACCATTCAGCCAGCGCATCTAACTCTTCTTGTAAAAAGGGCATGGACCTCTTCTTTAATAATTGCTCTAAAAATCGTTGTCATCTGCGAATAAGTATATATCTGACATTACATGACTTGGCAAATCATTTCTGTAGATGACAAAAAATAGAGTGCCTAAGACGTTGCCTTGGGGAATCCCACTTGTTGCATCCATAAAACTAGATTCTTCACCACTGTCACCACTGATGGTCACTTGCTGTTTTCAGTTGCTAAGAAATGTACTTGTCAAGTCTTCTGTTGAAGGCATTGAGAGGATACAATGTTCGGCAATATCGTCTTTCTATTCCCCCCACCCCCCTTACAAAAACTGGTAACTTCAGTTTTGGTAGGTTGTTCAAGTAGTTGGCTACTCTTATGCTGAAGAAGTGCTTACGGGTGTCGCTGTTAAACCGCTGTTTGTGAAGCTTGAAACTGTTTCCTCTTGTACGCTCACCCTCATCTGGTGGCAGTAGTTGTTCATGGTTCAAGCAGTACATATCATGGGTGTACTTGTATGCTTCGATGAGGTCACTGCGCAAGCGTCTGTACACTAGACTTGGAAGTTTCAGTGCTCTGATCCGCTCTTCATATGGTAGGTCTTTGAAGCCTGGTATCAACTTCGTAGCACGTCATTGTACATTCTCAAGTAGTTGTACATCTTTTTTATGCGGTGGTGACCATACCACATTCCTGTATTCTAAGTGTGGTCTAACCAAGATTTTGAACAACTGGACGAAAGTTGATGGAGTCATAAAGTCAAAAGATCTTTTTATCATGCCGACTAGTTTGTTGGCTTTGTTAACTGCAATCTCAGATTATTTGTTGAACCTTAGGGCATTGTCGACATGTACACGTATGGCCTTTTCACAGAGGGTTTCTTCGAGCTTTACAACTTGTTGTCCTTCTTCCATGCTATACTGGAGCTTGCTGTTGGATCTCCACAAATGCATGACTACATTTAACTGCATTGAAACCTAGCTGCCATACATCTGCCGAGTCTTTCAGATTGTTGAGATCTTTCTGTAGTATTTCTTGATCTCTCACGTAGGTTATTTTTGAGAAAAGCTTAGTATCATCAGCGAACAGCTTTATCATACTGGTTACTACTTCAGGCACTTCATTGATGTAGCAAATAAACAATGCAGGGCCGAGAACATTACCTTGAGGAATCACACTGAGGAGTGCAGCCCAGTTCAAAAAGGAGCCATTGACAACCACCCTCTGTTTCCTTTTGCGCAGAAAGTCCTGAATCCATCCCAACACGTCTCCATCTAAGCCATAGCTGCTCAGTTTGCTTAGTAGTCGCTGGTGGGGCACTGTATCAAATGCTTTTGCAAAATCTAGATAAATAACATCAACTGGATCTCCCTTGTCAATTGCTTTGGTACAGAAGTCTAGTGTGTCAAGTAACTGTTATGCAGGATCTACCGCTTAAGAAACAGTGCCGGCATTCTGAAATGGATTTCGCATGTGCTTAATAAGCTTGTCTGTGATGAAATGTTCCATTAGTTTGCAGACAACTGACGTTAAGCTCACAGGTCTATAGCTGCTAGCCAAAGATTTGCTGCCTTTCTTAAAGATCGGTGTGACCTGCCCATTTTTCCAGTCTGATGGAATTGACCTCTCCAGTAATGATCTGTTAAAGAGTGTTGTCAGTGATTTGGCAATAAGCTTGCTTGTTTCCTTCAGAACTCTTGGGTGCAACTCATCTTGTGACTTCGACACTTTGAGGTTCTATAATCTTTTACATGCATCTTCTTCCTTAACTATAATTTGATCTAATGTTAAGCTTAGGTATTTTTGTTTCATGCCTAAAATTTCTCTTAGGTTTCCTCACTTCTCCACTTAGTTGGTTTCTGTATTTGGTGTAGTCATTGTAATGAAATTCTTCTCGGGTCGATCTGAATTGATTGAATGCTTTGCGCTTGTTTTTTCAACCTAATCATTCAAGACCTTGAACACTATAGACAGATGTGAGACTGCTTGACTTCTCTAGAGCACTTGACAAAGTAATAAGCTATCTCAGAGTTCCGAATGAACATGTGCAGAAAATGTCATGTCAAAGTTTGGGATCAAAAGGTCATGGACAAGGTCACTGTGACCTTGGTAAACCCCTTTTTCAACTTTAACATTTTCCGTTTAGTTCAACTTTTCTTGTTATATCTCATATTTGGTTAATCATTATCATACTGGAACCAAACTTGGACACATGCAAGCAAATGTTGGCCCAACGTTTACCACTATGTTCGAACAACGTAATTTTGCTCATCGGCCCAATGTTGGCAATACGTTATTGAACCAACAGGCATAAATCTATGAGGATATTTAAAATAGCACACCAGAGAGCATAATTTAACAATTTAAAAATTAAAAGCTGAATATTATGTTGATTTTGTTTGATTTACTGTGAAATTGCCAATGCTGGCCCAACGGTGGCAAACAAGTGATACAGCCAATGTTGGTCCAATGTTGTAATGCCAACTGCGATCTGCCAACCTGTTGCCAATGTTGGCCCAACGGTTACATGCTACCTGGGCTCCTTGTAATGACACAGCATCACACAATGATGTTGAGGTCAAAAGGTCATAGTCACTGATACGCATGTTGACCGCCTGTCGTTCGTCGTCCCTCCGTCAACTTTTGTTTAAAAATGCGACTTCATTCACCGTTTGGCAGATTTCAACCTAATTTGTCTGGAAGGACCCTACGCAAGTGAGCTTCAGAACTTGTATACAGAATTTTGCTTGGTCACATTTTTTGGTGAAAACCGTAGATTTTGTGATAAATATACTGGAAATTGTCAAAACTTACTTTGGCTGAAAGGACCCTATGCGGCTTGGCTTCAGAATCTATATAATACAGAATTTTGATTGATCACATTTTTAAATTCTTAGATTTTATGAAAAATTTACCGGAAATTGTCAAAACACTACTCATCATTAACCGCTTGACAGATTTCAACCCTATTGGACTGGACAGACCGTATCGCGGTAGGCTCCAGAACATCTGTTCATTTTTTTTTTGTTAAAATCAAGTTTTATGAAAAATGTACCGGAAATTGTCAAAATGCTTTTTTCAACATTAACAGTTTCTTTCCATTTAGCTAAACCTTTCTATTTATATCTCAGGTTTGGTTAATCATATTTGACCCAAACTTGGACACATGTTTCCATATAAGGACATGACATCCCACACTGGTGTTGAGGACAGAAGGTCAAGGGTCACGGTCAGTGTGAGCTTGAAAAAAAATCTTATAAATCGAATTAATATTTAACAATCATGCAAGATTTTCAGGAGTCCCATGAGATCCACTACCACAATTTTGGGGGCCCCAGTTACATTTTTGGTGTCTAATATTGCAAAAAGAACCCTTATGAGAAACCCTGATCATGTACAGGATATACTACACAAACTCTCTGGTCACCCCACACACACGCAACGCTCTTTCTCCTTCGATCAATACTCACCATTCTATTACTTCTGATACAGCTAGCCCTGACAGCTGGGCCCTAGGACTATAGACTTAGAAAGCTTTACCGACTCCTGGAACTGGGTACTCAGCTCCCAACTGCCGAGTACCCGTTTGCCATGAAGCTCATTCTTGTTTGCATAGCAACAAGAGACACATGCTTTTTGCAGTTGGAAGTCTTGAGATTGTTCTAAGTCTTTTTTCTGTGTTAAATTGTGATAGCTTGTGCACTCTCTAAAGGATATTTGGATTACCATGAATGCTGCCGATGATAACCAGGTTGTATATTTCCATGTTATTCCATAGTTAAAAGACGTAGGTCTTTGAAATTTCGTCTGTGTAGCATGTTCCAATTTCTAACCCCAAAGAATCTGGGACGTGTGTTAACAACGAAATATGCCAGATGATCGCCTTCTTTAAACCCCAACAGGCGATCGGCAGATATGAAAATAGGTGTTGGTTGACTGTGTTTTATAACACGAATATCGACTGACGTCGTTCTCCGTAAGATCCGAGCGGGTGACATCACACCCGTGTTTCTCGGATGCTTATGTGAAGAAAATGTTTTCATTAATTCGCGCATCTGATTCTAGGTGCTGCGTACTTTAATTGGTACCAGAAAACTTTGGAATTTTCAAGTTTTGCGTGTTATCACGATCTGTTTGCAATGATCAGTGGTTTCAAAATTCTTGATTTAGATGTGTGGTCTGCGGTTTTACCGTGTGCTACAGCAGTTTGTTTACATTTTGTTGTTTCTTCACATATCGTTTTGGCCTTCGTTAGGAGTATAATTTATATTTATTAGTAAATATACCCCGAATGCTATGCGATATGATTCCTGGTTCCGTTATACATCCTTGAGGATCAGTGCATGGGTGTATTATTGCCCGCTTCGTTCTTGTCATCATAATCAATGCGCTCTTTGCTGTAACGTTGTGGGGTGGGGTGCGGGAGAGTTTACTGTTAATTTATGGTCAAATATTTGAAAATTAATTGTCTGCCTTCCATCTCTGTTTCGTTCTGCTTGCTTATTGTAGGTTTGTGCTTATTTATAGGCCAAGCCAGCCCCGCCATCATGTGACGAGTGCCACAAATTCGTTAGTGTTCTGTTCAAGGACCATGTCTGTTTTCGCTGTACGAAGTGTAACCTTGACCATAGGTGTAATCTGTGTGCAGTGTGGTCGGTCGACATGATGCTGAAGTTCCTTGCCCAGAAGGACTTGGCAGGGTCTGACGCGGGGTCAGGCGGCTTGAAAGTAAATCACGGAGCATCCGTTTCGGAGGTGGCGGAGATGGCACCGCCGGCGTGGTTTGGTCCGGCTATGCAAGGCTTCTTGCGTAGCGTTCTGCCCACGCTGGTGTCATCCCTGCTGCCAAAAGTTGTAAGGCAGTCTCTCCCCATGTTTGATTCGGACCCTGTCCTTGGACAGGGTTCTGGACTGGCCACCGAGGGAGCCATTTCGTATGGCCCCCTGGCAATCCCGTCGGGCTCCGGCCAGACAGGTTCTGTCTCTCTGCAGCCACCTCCGGGTAGTCCAGTAGCGGTGGCCGGTCTATCAGGCATGGGAGCCGTCCGCTAGGACGGCTCCACGGTTTCCTTGTGGAGTGATGACTCTTCGGGGTCTGAAGATGAGGAGGCCGAGGAGGAGAGGTTGCTGTGGACTGTGATGCTGCAGGTGGAGAACATGGAGGTCGATTCCGTCCTGGACGAAACCGCCCTCCTTCTGTCTGGCGTGGCGCAAGCCAGGGCAGCGGCTTTGCCCATGGGTGAGGCCAATCTGGTACCGGTCCCGTGATGGTTGGTTTGCCGCCAACTGACACGGTGACGGGTGTGCCGGACCAGGCGTGGTACTCACCTATCTCGCCTGGTCCGGTGGTCAGACATGGGGTGACGTTGGCGCCCGTGTTTGGCCACGGTTCCTGGACCGCTACGGGTCCGCACAGTTTTCCGTGCAGGCCTACTCCATGGACTGGTGTGTTCCATGGGGTGGCGGCGGAACCATATGGTACCGGAGTTCCTGGAATATCAGTAATGGCTCCTAGCCGGGAGGCCGTTGCTGGTAGGGCCGTGAACATGTCAACGGGTGACGTGTTCACGGGAGTGTCCTCCTCGGAGACGGATTGGTATGAGGCTCTGGCTTGGCTTGCCAGGGTAGACCCGTCTGTGGTTCCGACCACGGCCGAGGAGGATGCACCCCGTCCATCGGTGGCATCGATTAGGATGGGGATCTTGCCCGCAGCCCGGATCCAGTCTATTGGACTGGATCCAAGGTTTATTGAGTTACTTGATGCTATTTATAGCAAGCAACTCATGACCAAGGGCCAGCTTCCTGCGGCCTCCAGGGAGGTGCGGATGAGGTGTCGTATTCCACGGGGGGAATACAACAGGTATGGTGTTGTCCCGTCGGTCACCGAGGATGACCGATGGGTACTGGGTGTCCAGAGTGCTGGAGTGGGTGGCTCTGCCCCGGCACTGGTGGACAAATCTCAGGGACACCATGATGAAATCCTGTCCCTATGTGATGAGAGTGTGAGGGAAGCTATGAGTGCTGTCAACCATTCTTATTGTCTTCTTCAGTCGGTGTGGACTGAAGCGGGGGCAGGACACCCTGTGCCACCTGTGGTGCTTTCGTGCGTCAATGACGGCCTGGTGCTGTCTATGGACGCACTGGCAAGGGTGCAGGCGCATGTTACGAAGTCCAGGCAAGGGTTCTTGACCATATGCATCCAGCTACAGCCGTCAGGGAGCATCTTCTTGGGACTCCCCTGACAGGCCCTAGCATCTTTGGTGGCCAGGTGCGGGCCATCTTAGAGGACACGGCCAGCATTGCGCAGAATCAGTTGGCGGTTAACCTAGAGCTAGTGCGTCAGGTGCAAGCACTAGGGGCTGTAGTTAAGCCGTTGACCGTGCAACCTTCTAAGAAGCAGAAAAAGCACAAAGGCAAGGCGAAAGCTAAGCCTGGTGCTGCTTCTTCTGGGTTTTCCCAGCCGCCTCCGGTGAAGAATTCCAAGAAGGTTGTGGAGGCTCCTATCCTCCCCAATGTTGCTCCTGATTGCCCGAGAGGCGGAAGGGGAAGGGTAAGTCCTCAAAGGGCGGAAAGAAGGGAGCGGATCGTACCTGAGGGTATGAGAGCTCCCTTCGCATCTGCCTGGACCGCACCTATGCGACAGGAACAGCGGTGCCAGTTAGACCGGCCAAGCCAAGACCAAAATAAATGGTTCTCTCTCGTCAAGAGAGGGGGGGTGGGGTGGGGGAGCAGATCGCGAGCCAGACACCCCCATTAGGTGTTGAGGCGTCTATAGTGGGTGGAATGCTCATGCGTTTCGTCGAGGCTTTGCGAGGTGTGACGTCAGACAGTCTGGTCCTGGGGTGGTTATCCCAGGGATACATGTCAGAGTGGTGGGTGGGACTTTCCACCACAGAATCTGTCTTTGGCACCTGTCTGGACACCCGCTCCAAGGGAACCAGACAAGTTAGAAGCCATTCAAAACGAGGTGTCAGGTTTGATTCAGAAGGGAGCAATGAAATCAGCAAACCAGAACACTCCAGGCTTCTACTCAAACATGTTCCTTGTCCCCAAGAGCACAGGGGGATGGAGACCTGTACTCAATCTCAGGCCATTAAATTGGTTTATCCATACGCCTCGGTTTCAGATGGAAACTCCAAGGTAGGTAATAGCAGGATTGAGGAAGGGAATGTGGTGTGTATCGATCGATCTGAAAGATGCATATTTCCACATTCCAATGAACAGGAGTTGACACAGGTTTCTGAGATTTGCTTTCAGAATCAAGTATGGGAGTTTATAGTAGTCCCTTTCGGCCTGTCGACAGCTCCAAGGTTTTTCACAAGAGTGGTCCTTGCGGTGACAGCATTTCTCAGAAAAGAGAACGTGGTGCTTCACACCTACATAGACGATTGGCTGATCAAAGCAGACACATCAGCCAGGTTAGCGGTGGATACTGCTCTGACTCTGAAGTTGCTTTCAGATCTAGGCTGGATAGTCAACAAGGAGAAATCCGAATTGACACCCACTCAACATTTCGTTTATTTAGGGATGCGATTCGATCTCGAGGAGGACAGGGTTTATGCGGCAGAGCCCAGAGTGGTGTCTCTGTTAGCCATCCTCAAGAGTTTTCGATTGGGAAACCACATTCAGGCGAGGCGGTTTCTTCAGATGCTGGGCATGATGGTCTCCATGGAGCAGGTAATCCCGTACGCTGCTCTGATGCGAAGACCTATCCAGTTGTATCTGATGTCTCTGTGGAAACAGAGAACAGAACCCCTGTCAAAGCTGGTGCCAGTTTTGGAGCCAATAATGTCTTATCTTGTATGGTGGAAAAAGCGTCAGAATCTCCTAGTATGAGTTTCGCTGCACCTACCCCACCCCCAGATGTCCGTGTACACGGATGCATCGCTGGAGGGATGGGGGGGGGGGGTGCCTGCTTGGGAGAACACCAGGTCTCGGGCACATGGACTCGCCAGGAGAGCCAGCTGCATATCAATCTGTTGGAATGATGGCAGTGGAACTGGCATTGGAAAAGGTTCTTCCAAAAGTCAGGGGCATGGCGATATTGATACGGTCGGACAACTCAACAGTGTGTATCAAGGTGTGCCACTTGATTCAATTGTGCAGGAATTACTCGGTTGTTTTGAAAGCAGCTCACATTCCTGGGCGATTGAACATTCTGGCGGATGCTTTGTCTCGCAGACAGAGAATTCTGCCAACAGAATGGTCTCTCAACCCTCCAGTTCTGCACAGGATCTTCGAGCATTGGGGCAAACCCAACGTGGACTTGTTCGCCACAAGAGAAAATGCTCAAATCATAACTTTTGTCTTGCCGATTCCAGATCCAAATGCCGTCGATACAGACGCTCTGGCGATAAGCTGGAGAGGGATGCACGCATACGCATACCCACCCACCATTCTTCTACCGAAGATATTGGTGAAGATCAGGGAGGAACCGTGCCTGGTCCTGCTAATAGCGCCGTTTTGGCCCAGCATGGCGTGGTTCACGGATCTTCTAGATCTGCTAGTGGAAAACCCAGTGCAGTTACCCGAGATTCCAAACATAATCTCCCAGGCCAAGGGACGCTCCCTACACGAGCGTCCCGAAATGTTCAAATTGACTGCGTGGATGTTATCAAGCAACGTTCCACGTCGGAAGGCTTTTCTCGACAAACTGCGAATTTCATCGCAGCTGCGAGAAGGAGGTCAACCTTCAAGTCATATAACAACACGGTTAACAGATTTGCAGACTGGTGTGAAGGAAAGGGTATTGATATCTTTCAATCCACTATTCAGCAAATAGCAGACTTTCTCTGTGAGCTGTTCTTTTCAGGACTAGCTCCTGTCACAATTGCTGGGTACAAGTCAGCTTTAGCATCAGTTATCCCTTGTCTAGCCAACCGGGATAGTCCAGAGGTGGCCCAGTTGAATGTGATGGTGAAGGGAATGAGCAATCTCTGACCGAGACAACCGGCAGTCATTCCAGCCTGGAGTCTATCTTTAGTACTTAATGTACTGGCCAAGCACCCTTTCGAACCGTTGCGTTCTGCTAGTCTAAAGCATTTGACTCTAAAGGCGGTCTTTCTATTCGCAGCTTTCTCAGCTTGAAGGCGCAGTGAGATACATGCAGTTTCAGCAGAGAGGGATCGATTTATTGTCTCCGGAGAGGGTCTGCGTCTACTGCCAAGAGCAGAGTTTATGTCAAAGAATCAATCTTTGAGATATCCCGGCAAACCGATCATTATACCGAAACTAACTAGGTTTGATCGTGATGCCAGTGTCTGGTACCCAGTCCGTACTTTAACTACAAAAAACGGACAGACTCGTTACGGTCGAATGATAGACATCTGTGGATCTGCCATATGTCGCCGCATCCATGGATTCTATCTCTCGTTGGGTAGTCGAATGCAGTCAGACTACCCATGAGATTGTGACTGGGCACCAGGTGCAATGCGCAAGGGCACACGATGTTAGAGGAATAGCCGCCTCGACCGCCCTTTACAGTGGTGGTCCGTTAGAGGACATCATGGCTGTTGCACAATGGCAAAGTGAGCCCTCTTTCACGGATTACTATATGATGGATGTGTCAGACTCCGCCAATCCACTCGCTTTAGCTTTTTTGAAATGATAGTTATACGACCACACTGCTCTTCACCCTTTTTTTGGCATTTGTAAGAAAGAATTAAGAAGCAGACATGGTCGAGCGAGAGGATGTCAACCAGATTGTGTCACTGATGGTCGGACAAGTGAATGGTTGGAGGCGCCACGTCTGGAATCCAAATATCATGAGGTAATTCAAGATTGAGAGTTTTTTGTATTATGTCTATATATCATGTTCATTCATCTTATATATTCATGCTCATTCCCAGATGACATATTCATAATCTGGGAGCATGGCAAAACAGCCCTAGAAGAGTTCGTCACATACATGAATGAAGCGCATCTGGAGAACGGCTCTCAAAGTGTGATACCAGCGATCGAAAAGAAGAAGAAGAAGAAGAAGCTCACCAGAGCATCAAATTCACCATGGAATGCTCAGAAACACAAGTTTCTTTTTTAGACACACTGGTGAAACAGACACGGGATCATTCTATCATTGATCTCTACACAAAACCGACAGATACCCACGGTTACCTGCATTATGACTCAGCCCATCCCTCATACTGCAAGGACTCGTCCCCATACGGACAATTCCTCAGGTTGAGACGCATCTGCACGCTCATAGAAGACTATGACAGAAACAGTATCCTCCTACAAGGATATTTTGAAGCATGAGGCTACCCTACAGGCATCCTGAACAAATCCAGGGCCAAAGCCAGATCACAAGACAGACAACAAATCCTCCACCCACCACCAAAAGCAACCTCCAAAACTCAAACACAAAGACCAATCTTTGTATGTGAGTTCACCAGAACAGGCATTTTTCTGAAGAAAACCATAAAAAAGTACTGGCCAATTCTGGAAGCCAGCAACAAATGCAGGTTAGCATTTCTAGAACCACCGCTGTTTGGATACAGGAAGAACAAAACAATCAAGGACACGATTGTCAGGGCCAAACTCCCAACAGAGCACACCCCTGTAATACACAGAAACCCATTTATCGCATGCAAAACAAAAAACTACCACCTGCCACAGGATGGAGAAAAACAGATTCTTCTCAAGCTCCCACATGGGCCTAACCTACAAGGCCAAAATCATAGGTAACTGCCAAACTAGAAACATCGTCTACCTCCTAACATGTAGCAAATGCAACAAACAATACGTGGGAGAGTAGCAAATGCAACAAACAATACGTGGGAGAATCCCTACGCACCTTTAAGATCTGAATTCAGGAACACCTGAGATCTATATCAAACCTCCACAAAAGTGAGAGATACGACACCCCAGTCGCCAGGCATTTCAACAAACCTGGGCACTCACGAACAGACATGCAGTTCAGAATTATACAGGTTCTCTCATCAGACCCCGATGACGAAAACTCCACACCATGGAGGAGACAAAAGGAATGCCATTGGATACACCAGCTCCACACGATGGAACCTATAGGCATCAATCTAGCAGGTTAGGGAACACCCTTTACCTGGACCAGCACGCCCACTATAGGCGGACACGCCCAGTACGTTGTTATTACATTTTTTAAACTAGGAGCTCCCACAGCTCATCTTTTAAATCAGAAAAGGTAAACCACACACTTTATCGCGACGTCGCCATTTTCGCCGCTGACAACAAACCCCATGACGTCATACCCATTGTCATCACTTCAGCATCTTTTAAAGATGCCTTCAAAATAACGGCATCCCTATATGGATACAAGCGCAAATGCTCTGTCTCCCTCAATTCTTATGAAACAACAACAAAGACAGATACTCACCAGGCCTTGAGTCATCCTCTGTATTTATTTTTCATTCATTTTATTTACAATTTTTCATACATCATTGAAAAAATACATAATAATACATATTTATATCGATTTTGTAAAAATTTGATACTTATCCTTGGATTTCCCAATACTTCCAAGACCAATAGAGGACAACCAACATAACTTCTATTTTGAGATATCAAAAGCCTATAAAACAGATGCTATATCAGAAAAAAGTGGAGCACAAAAATGCCCACTCCCAGTTGACAAAACTTCGCCTCTGATGAGTTCCGCTCAAGGAACGAAACGCCATAAAGTCTGTATCAAAAACAGTGATGACTACACATGATCATTACCCACAATTAGGCCAAAAAATTCTCCACTAAAGGAGTAAGAGACCCACGAACTTGACCGACCGAGACCATTAAGACATTCACCACCAAAACAAACTCAACCGTTAAAAAACCTGAGCCGCCAAAATAAAGTTTTTTCCAAAACCGCCAAAATGGACACAACCGGTAAAAAATCCACAAACGGCAAAAATAACCACAACCGCCAAAAAAGTTATAAAAACCGGCAAAATGGGAGAACCGCCAAAAAACTCACAACCACCAAAAAATACCACAACCGCCAAAAACGGTCACAACCGCCAAAAATGACACAACCGGTAAAAAACTCACAACCTGTAAACTTGACCCCAACCGGTAAAATGAAGGTCAACTGGCAAAAATGTCTGACCAAACCGCCAACCCTCCAATGGGAAAACCGCCAATCTGGTTTTTCTCTGCCCATATATGGTCAAGATCTACTCAATCCACAGGCTCACCCAGGAAGGGTATAAAAGGGATGAAAATTCAAGTCCAGATCATTCAGACTTTTGGTCTCACATTTGCAACCAAGCGTCAGGCTAAAATCCCTACGACATTGGTTTCCCGATCTGATTACGTAGTTATCATCATATATATATATGTAGTTAACCCTCTTGGCATATTTGTGTTTCAGTCGAGATGCATGTTCGTGAGTTCTCTCCCTTTTCTTAGGAGAAAAAGGGCGGGGTGGGAAGTGATGCGAATGTGATTCGGTTCCATTAACTTGATGGTCCTTTTAGGTCTCCATTAATCAAGTTTAAGTCTAGCTCTTTCTCCAAGGGGCAAAAGTAGCAATTGATGGCTTGCCCCTTCCCACCAGGTTACTGACTAAATCTGGTGTATATCAGAAGTAATAGAATGGTGAGTATTGATCGAAGGAGAATGAAGGAAATTTCAATTTCATTCTATTACGGACCCAGCCTCCCAGCCCCATGGAGGCAAGCCATGGGTTTCTCTTGTTTGGTGGCTATGCAAACAATATGAGCTTCATGGCAAACGGGTACTCGGCAGTTGGGAGCCGAGTACCCGGTTCCAGGAGTCGGTAAAGCTTTCTAAGTCTATAGTCCTAGGGCCCAGCTATCAGGGCTAGCTGTATCAGAAGTAATAGAATGGTGAGTATTGTTAGATCTCGGAGAAAGGGAAATTGAAATTTCCTTCACTCTCAGGCAGTTTAACCATTTGGTGGTTAAGCTGGAAAATTTCTGAAGACCACTGCAGAAATTGTTTTTGGTTCATAATACAAATTTTGCTACTACGGTGAAAGAGGTTTCCAGACTTTGGCTGTTATTCAGATTTATTCCTAATACACAACAGACATTCTTTATGATGCCGGAAATATTCTCTTGAATATTTTGACAATAATCTGACTCAGAGCTGTTGCTGCCTATGGCAGGACCAGGTCCCAGTCAAATTAGTTTCAACGTATTCAACAGCTTTCCTGTATATTTTATTTGAAATTGAGACAACAGAATTTCGAGACTTAACTGTTCTATTACTAAGCCGGACAAAACCGGCCTCTGCAGTGGCCTTGAGGAATGTCCTTTTGCAGGGCAAGAGAAGACGATTTTTGAAAATCCACCAACAACTTTCAGTCAAATCGTTTTAAAAGTATTCAGTAAGTCAAGAGTTTTTGCTCCTGAAAATTATTGTCTGGTTGCTTGTAGCAGCGAAACAGTTAATTTTGCGCAACCGCCTATAAACTGTGTCCACGTGACCAAAATTCTTTAGTCGATGTAGTTATTCTACATGTGATCAGAACTCTGTCACTATTTGGAATTGCAAGCCTACACCCCCAACTTAAAGAATCATCAGAAAGTGATGGAGGTTGGCGTGTGTTTGAATCGGAAAATTGTCTCCCAGTGCATTTAAATATACATGTACTGTATTTGTTCATGTCTAGACTAATTAATGATTAAGTATAAAACATTGGTCTGTATATGTATGGATTCATATATTTGACATATTTCTAATTTATTCATTTATTCGTGTGACATGTATGAAGCATTAAATATGAGCTCTGTCTAATTTCAGAATTGTCATGGAAGTATCAAGGGACATAGGTTTGGAAACATGCCTTTCTGTATCATATACCCTCAGTGCGATAGTGTGCCATGGGTTTGGACCCAGTGCAAAAAAAACACTGATTCAGTCTTCAACAGGAAAGGCCATCGTGACGAGTGATGCTGTTACAATTGCTGAGTCACTTCACTTGTCACATCCAGTCTCACAGATATTGCTCAACTCTATGCGCAGGCTAAGTGACATTTATGGTGACGGTTGTAAGACATTTCTTCTCTATCTTCATGGAATGTTGAGATCAATTAAGCACATTCAGAGAAATGAGATTCGGTTACAGATCTCGAGAGATGTTTATACAACAGCTTTAAACCTTTACACAGACTTACATTGTCATGTGTTAGGTTACTGTGATAGACTGCAATGTCATGTTGATGTTGCGGATCTGAAGGAGGTATGTAGGAGAATAATATCTTCTAAATTGACAAACAATTCTCACACTGGATTATCGATGCACCTATGCAGTCTGATTGTTTCTTTTCTGTTAGATAATAAGGATCATACTAAGCTACATAAAAACATTTGCCTTTCTGTATTTAAACAGCAGATATCTGAGGTGTTAGATAACTTTGATGCAGTCTGTGTGAAGACAAACAATGAGGTATATCAGAAGTCGTGTGTAAAGCATGGTGTTTTATTGAAAGGTTTGCAGACCACATGTCAATCATCTAGTAAGCATAATGCGACGGCTAGTTTGAAATTTATCATTGTTCACGCTTCATCGTCAGAGTGTGAGACGGATAGTGATGCAATCTTCAACCTTAAGATTTCAGAAGATTTAACAAACATATTATCTTATAGACAGATGCAATATCAGCAATTTACTGATGCATGTAAACAAATTGGTCTTAGGTTAATTTTATGCACAAATAAAATTCCATCTTCATTGCAGTTTTATTGTTCCAAAGCCGGTATTGATACGGTGGAGTTCCTTGATGATTGTGATGCTAATCGGCTGGTGAGATTGACGTCAATACTACCTGTGGTCAATTTTTCACCAGACACTCCCATTGTGGACAGTGTTTGTCATGCTTCACGATATGACATGGTCATCCTGGGAGGTGTAAAGTATGTTCATCTGGAGTTTGACCATTTAGAGGATATCATGCTATCTAGGCAACTAGTGGTCTGTGGCCCTACACCTGAAATGTGCAGTCAAGTTTCGAGTTTATTGTACAAATCTCTTTTATTGTTACACAGCTCATTTCAGTCTAGTAAGTTATTACCAGATAAGAGTAGTTCAAAAGTGAATAATTCGAAGGATAACATGTCTGAACGTTATAAAGAGAGTGACTTAAGTAGCATAGCTTGTGAAAACAATGCAAATATCTCTATAGAGTTAAGTGCTACAGATGAGTCTTATGATTCCCCAGAAACTGGTGCTCATTCAGGGATGAGAGCATCAGACATACCTACTGAGACAGTATCTCATAATTCATCTGTGGTTGCCAAAACAGGATGTAAAGAGGATTATGATTTCTCATTATGTAACATAACACATGATAGGGATAGTGGTATAGGATTACTGAATCCTTATTTAGAACATGGAACCGGTAGATGTAAGTCTAATGCTGAAGTCAAATCACTGATGACCAATATAAATGAAGAGTGTCCAAATAGCGAGTGTGCATCAATACAGACAATAGTTATTCTTCCAGCTGGTGGATGCTTTGAGTTCGCTCTAGCGGATCACTTAGACGTCTTATCAAATAATTATTCGGATAAAGCTAATGTACCACCAACTCGATTCAAAATCTGCTGTGAGGTTTTAAAATCAGGGTTACTTCAGGTTCCACAGAAGCTGCTCGAATCTGCATGTGTGAAACCTGATGTATATCCAGGTATAAAACAAGAGGCTTTCCAGTGGCTGAGATCTGATCATATGCCTAGCATTGATTGTAGGAATGGAGCCCTATGTATGGCACATGACTGTGATGTGATTGAGAGCTATGATATGAAGATGGCTGTGTTCCTGGCCGCAGTGCAAACCCTATCTCAGCTGTTAAGAATTGATAAACTAGTGTCGGTCAAACAGATTGACAAGGAATAAAAGGTGATTATCAGACTGATCAGCAATAATGTAGCGGAACAAGAGACCATCTGCATTTTGAGGATACAGAATGATGGTTCTTTAGCCCTTTTCACCATTTAATGGTCATACCGGCCAAAACTATGGCCTCTGTTGTGTTCTTGTGGGGTGTCCATGTATAGGCCATGAGAATACAATGTATGAAATTTTAGCCCTTAAATGACTGGCTCGATAACCGAGCCAGTCATTCCAGTGATAAATTTTCAAAAATTGTATTCTCTTGGCCTGTAAATGGACATTCAGTAGACAGATATTAAAACTTTCTTAACCAAATTTAACCATTAAAGGGCTAATGGTCAAGGTTTGTAATAAAAACCTCATGCATTTTGGTATTGTGAACGCCAGTTTAAAAACCAAGTGAATACTATTTTTGAAAATGTACCGATGCAATGTCTGGCTCAATTATTAAGCCAGTTATTCCAGTGGTAATTTAAAAAAAATAGTCCTCTTGGCCTGCAAATGGACATTCTTTCAGATCTCTGGATGATCCATCTTTGGCCCGCTTGGCCATTAAAGGGTCATGACATGTGGTCATCTAAAGACCACTTGTTTTGAATAACCACCATCTTGTCTCCTCTCTCAGCACAATGATGGTGGTACTATGGACCATTTTAGATCGTTAATGGTCAAGATTGGTCGAGAAAATTCAAATATTTCCTTATTCAATGTTAATTTGCAGACCAAGAAAATACAGTTTCTGACAATTTAGTGCTTATTGAGTCAGTCACTCCAATGGTAAATTTTCATTTTCAAATATAGTCTTCCATGTCTAAGAATATGTACAGTATAATATTACAGACATTATTAGAATACTGGACTAGGTCTGAAGAGTGTTTATCAACATCAGTCGTCATCCGATCTAATACCTATCAGCTCAGTAGGTAGCTTCAAAATCATTCTGAGGCGTCTATACTATTAATTATTGTTGGAGCAATCTGAAATTTCAATGGCATATCAGTCTAAAGTCAATTTCGAGTGTCTAAAAATAGTCAGTTATATATTATAACTGCACTTATGCATTGGCTCAGACGAACACTAGATGGCAATCACAATGTAGTGCAGCTCTTTACCAGTGTTGTTTACTGCAACCCTTTCCATAGTAACAGAGTCGCTTGCATTGATGAGCTGTGAAAATGGGTACTTTTATTCAGTAAAATGTCAAGCAGTGTCCATACAAAATGTATGAAGGAAAATGGGAAGGGAAGAAGCCTTGACAATTAGTACATGTAAGAAAATATAATTTCATCACACATACACATGTTAATTAGTTAGTACACATTTATTAGCTCACCTGGCCTGAAGGGCCAAGTGGACTTATGCCGTGGTGACTATCCGTCGTCCATCAACTCTTTCTTTAAGCGACTTCTCAAGAACCACAGGGCCGATTTCAATTGTGGCCAAGTGAGCTTATGCCATGGCAACCATCCGCTGTCTCTCTGTCCGGTGTCCAGCCGTCAACTTTTTCTTTAAATGACTTGTTCTCAAGAACTACTGGGCTGATTAAGCAAGGCATGGAGATCCAAGTTTGTTCAAATGAAGCTGATTGGCCAGTGGCCATCTTGGATTTTGGCTGATTTTTAGAAACGTCTAAAAATCTCCAAAGCCACTTGGTGAATCGATTCAGAACTCATGAAACACCATCTCGGGCAAGAGCCAAGCCAACTACATGTATGTGCAAGTGAACTTGATTGATCTAATGATTCAGTGGCCATCTTGGATGGCCTAGTTGTCGTGAAAATTACTTCTCCAGAACTGCTGAAAGAATCGGGCCGAAATGTGGGAGATATAATTAGGGACTAAGAGCCATTAACTTTTTGCTTAAGGGAAGATGATACATAGAAAACATGGCTGCCATGGACCAATCACAATGTAGCACATTTGGTGGCCATTTTGAATTTTTTTGATGGATTTTGAAGTTAAAATTGGTTTTATATAGGTTTTTGGGTATGCTGATTTCAAATTTACCACTTTCAAAACTGTCAGATAAACAGTTGGGTGGCCATCTCGGATCACTTTCCAGCCAAAACCTCCCATACCAAAGCAATGAGAAATTTAGAATGTCTTCTCGAGAACCACTCCGGAGAGGGTCTGGGTCTTCTGCCAAGAGCAGAGTTTATGTCAAAGAACCAATCTTTGAGATATCCCGGCAAACCCATCATTATACCGAAGTTAACTAGGTTTGATCGTGATGCCAGTGTCTGGTGCCTGGTCCGTGCTAAGTACAAGAAACGGACTGACTCATTACGGTCGAACGATAGACATCTGTGGATCTGCCATAAAAAGCCTTATGGCGCCGCATCCATGGATTCTATCTCTCGTTGGGTGGCCGAATGCATTCAGACTACTCACGAGATGGCGACTGGGCACCAGGTGCAAGGTGTAAGGGCACACGATGTCAGAGGAATAGCCGCCTCGACCGCCCTTTACAATGGTGTTCCGTTAGAGGACATCATGGCCGTTGCACAATGGCACTGTGAGTCCTCATTTACGGATTACTATATGAGGGATGTGTCAGACTCAGCCAATCCACTCGCTTTAGCTGTTTTGAAACGATAGTTAGTGACCACACTGCTTTTCCCCTTTTTTCACTTTGGTAAGAAAAGAACCTAAAGCAGGCATGGTCAAGCGAGAGGATGACAACCAGATTGTGTCACTGATGGCCGGACCAGTGAATGGTTGGAGGCGGTACGTCTGGAGTCCAATTATCATAAGGTAATTCAATAGTGAGAGTTTTTTGTATTATGGATGTGTATCATGTTCATTCATCTTATATATTCATGCTCATTCCCAGGCTAATACATGGAATATGCAGGGAGCAGTTAACCCTCTTGGCATATTTGTGTTTCAGGCGAGATACATGTTCGTGAGTTCTCTCCCTCTTCTTAGGAGGAAAAAGGGGGGGGGGGGGTGGCGGTGATGCGAATGTGATTCGGTTCCGTGAACTTGACGGTCCTTTTAGGTCTCCGTTAGTCAAGTTTGAAGTCTAAAATCTTTCTCCAAGGGGCAAAATTAGCATTTATGGCTTGCCCCTTCCCACCAGGTTACTGATCAAATCTGGTGTATATCAGAAGTAACAGAATGGTGAGTATTGATCGAAGGAGAATGAAGGAAATGTCAATTTCCCTTTCTCCGAGATCTAACAATACTCACCATTCTGTTACGGACCCAGCCTCCCAGCCCCACGGAGGCAAGCCATAGTTTTTCTCTTGTTTGGTGGCTATGCAAACAATATGAGCTCTATGGTAAACGGGTACTCGGCAGTTGGGAGCCGAGTACCCGGTTCCCAGGAGTCGGTAAAGCTTTCTAAGTCTATAATCCTAGAGCCGCTGTCAAGGCCAGCTGTATATCAGAAGTAACAGAATGGTGAGTATTGTTAGATCTCGGAGAAAGGGAAATTGACATTTCCTTCAGTTTGTTCAAACAAGCCGATCGACCAATTTGCCTGGCAGCCACCTTGGATTTTGGCAGATTTTTTTATAGAGGTCTAAAAATCTTCTCCGAAACTGTTGGGAGGAATGATTTAAAACTCATAAAATATCATTTAGGGCATGAACTGAACCAAGTTTATACAAGGGAACCTCATTGGCCAAATGGTTTGGCGGCCATCTTGGATGACCTTTTTTTTTTAAATGACTTCCAGACATGCCAAAACCACTGAACGGATCTTGCCGAAATTCCGGCGATACCATGTGTATGATTAGGGACTAAGCGAAGTTGATAGGTAAAAAACATCAAAATTTCAAATTTATTATTTTTGAACCTGTCAGATAAATGGTTTGGCAGGCATCTTGGATCATTTTCCCGCCAAAAGCTCCCGCCCTAAAGCAATGGGAAATTTTGTAATGTCTTTATGGAACCATTGGGTTGATTTCAATTATATTTGGCTGGAAGCATTCTTAGGGCATAGAGATCCAAGTTTGTTCAAAGGAAGCCGATCAGCCTTTTTGCCTGGTGGCCATTTTGGATTTTGGCATATTTTTATAAACGTCTAAGAATCTTCACTGTTTGGGGGATTGATTTCAAACTCATGAAATATCAGTTAGGGTAAAAGCTGAGCCAAGTTGTTCGAGGGAACTTGATTGGCCAAATGATTCGGTGGCCATATTGGATGACCTAGTTTTCGTGAAAACAACTTCTCCAGAACCGGTGGATGGGTCGGGCCAAAATCCTTGGAATGCCTGGCTCAGTAATTGATCCAGTCATTCCAGTGGTAAATTTAAAAAATAGTCTTCAACTGCAAAAGGACAATTCTCAACATGGCAGCAGAATCTGTTTTTAGCGATTTCACCCATGAAAGGGTTAATTTAGGAATGATTTTTATCACATTTTGGCATATGTTGCAATGGAGTAATTCGGTTTTTGCTATGCCACGCCCATCTATCACTAAGCTCCACGCACACTTTGCCTGTTTTGAGATTGAGCGGCCCCTGAACTCCCTTTCTACTTCGAATAATACTTACCAGATGTACTATTATGATAATGTCTGTTATCGAAAGACTAGGTCAAAATAAACAACAAAACTCTCCACGATCCTGCCCAACCGGTGTCCGGGAATTAGCATAAGCGCCAGGTACCAAGCCAATTCCCGGGTACAGACAGATTTTTCAATTTTGCAAAAGAAAGTTTATTCAGTTTGAATTTTCTCCGCAAATTTAGTTCAATTTAAGCATTTAAGAGTGCTACGTGTACTTAGATTCATTTTCAGTGGCTCAATGGAAGGAAGAGGAAAATCATCCCAGGGGCAGGTTGTATCAATCAATGACAGTTTGAATTTTCCTTAAATTGTCTCATTGTTTTAATTCAATCTCCATTTTAGGAGTCGCTCCGTTACCCGCTAGCTTGTTAACCGTATTCAGGTACTCGTTTAATTTCTCTTGCGACTCGGTTCCTTCCAAAATGGATGCGCCCATAAGCCAAGATGGCGACGCCCAGTAGTAGCGTTTGTTTTGATTTTGCGTATCTAATCACTCTCAATCTTAGCCATGGTCATCTCTCGCTTTATTGCCGAGGGTGTTTGTAGTATTAGCGGTTATGTTATATCTAAGTTGATTAATTTAGTTAAAGAAAATATACAAAATTTTTAAATCCTGCTCTCAGCTTGATTAACGTTAATTCAAGAGAAGGTTAATGTTTTTTAATTATCATTGATTATAATCAAGCTTCTGTGCAGATGTACTCATCATTATTGCAAGGTAGGTTCAGTGTTTTAATTCTAAACTTGTATTTCGCAGAAAGTAAAGGTGTACGGCAAAGCAGCGCCTGATACCCTATGTGCGAAATGTAGCCGCTTCATGAAGCAAAAATATGTTGGTCACCACTGTGTTGCTTGTGCCAGATGCAAGATGAGAGCCCCATGTGATGTTTGTGCGAAATGCTCTTCCGAATTGGTGGCAAAATGCTCTTCCGAATTGGTGGCAGTATTTGATAGTGATAGGTGTGCACGTCTTGAACGTATCGCGATATGGCGGGTATGCAGGTTATGGAAGAGAGACTGAACACATGCAAGGATTCAGCACTGGCTGTATGAGCAGCCCAGTTCAAGGCGCTGTTCGAGTCATTCCAGTCATCCACTGGAACTCCATTCATGCAGCATGATGCACGGCAATCTCTCAATGGCCCGGTCCAGCTTGTGGAGGAGCCGGCACCTGGACTTCTTATCGCTATGGCTTACTAGCCTTCTGCGAAAGAGGAAGAGTTGCTGGTATCGGGAAACATCGCCATGACAGTGTTACCTCTTGAGACGTCGGGCAACGTTCAATCCCACGAGTATTCCCATCGATACTTATGGGTGACCCAGTTGGATGGTGAAGTTGATGTTCCGTCAGGCATACTTCATGCCAGATTTTGTGGGATCCGTTCCACCGGCGGGGCCATCTTTCACGGCTCCGATCAGGTTTCTGGAGATCACAGGAATGACAGCTTCCATGGGAGCCACTCTTTCTGTGCTGCCAGCGGCCACCATGCCGGCTCATGTTGAGAGCCTGCCAGATGGTGAAGAAATGATGTCTGTGGACTCCTTAGATGTCGAAACTTTGAATTGGAAGCTGGTTGCAGGGCTCTCAACATGGGTCGTTAGAATCAACCTCTTCATCTAAGGGTGAAAAGGAAGACGAAAATAATAGTTCATTGATGGACGAGTCTGAGTGGGTGCAGGTCAATAGCTGGCTGTCCAACTATCTTGGGTTGGCATCATATCAAGGGTCTCAGCATGATCCGGCAATGGAGCAGATGTCAGAGTGGGCGGCGAGCGCTCTGACTAGCGGTTCTTCAGCCGTTCCTGTCTTCCCTTTGAATTCTCATACTTCAAACTTGCTTGAAAGTTAGAGGGTATAGAAATCTACAAGCATCAACCAACCATGAACCGAGACGAGGGCTACTGTATACCAGCAGTCTACCAGTCCATGCTGTAACATGACTCCACATGAACTGACCAGAGTGACATTGCCAGCGACCGTCAGTTAGTGCTGAAGAAGTGACCGAGATGGTTGCGAAAGCTACACTCAAACAACTTCTACATTCCGGAGAGGTAACTAATTTTCCCTTATTGCGAATCATTTAGTTTGCGACCAAGCCTCCCTAGGCTTCTATTCGATGATGTTCCTCATTCCGAAATGCACCGGAGGTTGTAGATCGATTCTCAACATCAAGCCATTGAACAAGTTCATTCAGTCACCCAGATTTCAGATGGAAACAGTGGCTGCTGTGATGACAGGGTTGAGGAAGGGTATGTAAGCCATCTTAATAGATCTGACGGATGCTTATTTTCATATTCCAATGTCAATTCCTTTTCAGAAATACATGCGCTTTGCGTTTCAAGACAAGGTCTAGGAATTCAATGCGCTACAGTTTGGCCTGACAACAGCTCCCAGCGTCTTCACCAAATTGGTTCTTGCCATGACTTCATTTCTTCGCAGGAGAAACATAGCTGTTCATACATACATAGACTACTGGCTGCTGAAGGCAGGGAACCCAGTCCAATCTGCGCAACAATCTGAAGATTGTCTTCGCTCTATTAAAGGAGCTAGGATGGATTGTCAATCTAGAGAAATAAGTACGGACTCCATCTCAGGAATTTGTTTACCTGGGAATCCTGTTCAATCTCAAAGACGGTATGGACTTTCCGGTGGAAAGCAGAGTCAAGAGTCTCTTAGCAGTATTGGGGTCAATTTCTCTAGGAGCCTATCTGATGGCGCGTCAGTTTCTCAGAATACTGGGTTTGCTAGTATCTCTGGAGAAGGTGGTGCCTTATGCGGCACTCGGATGCAGGCCGATTCAGATGTATTTAATGTCCGTTATCTCTGAAGATTCCAGTAAAAGAACCATTGATATTCCTCCTTCAATGGTGGTTATCAAAACAGAATCTCCTGTGAGGTGTTCCACTACAGCCTCCTCAGCCGCAGATGTTCATGTTCATGGACACATCTGCGATAGGTTGGGGAGCAGTAATGGACGATCTGTGAATGTCAGGGGAATGGGATCAGACAAATGCGCAGAAACACATAAATGTCTTAGAACTAGTAGCGGTGGTTTTATCACTTTGAAAGTTTGAGGACTTAATCCGAGACAAAGTAGTCCTAATAAGGATGGACAACTCAACAGTGGTGTCTTATTTAAACCACCAAGGTGGGGCGCGGTCACCTGAGTTGTGTATGATTTGGAAACTTCTGTTGTGGTGTAAAGAGAGGAATGTAATTCTTTGAGCAGCACACATTGCAGATTGAACATCCTAGCGGTCACAGATGCGTTCAGTCGAAGGGCGGTTTGTCGTCCGACGGGAACAGCAGCTCAACCAATTTGTAGCAGAAGTCCTCTTCAATCATTGGGGCACGCCAAATGTGGATCTATTTACGAGGAAAGAAAATACAAAGATGATCACATACGTGTCACAGATTCCAGACCCATTAGCACTAGCAATAGATGCACTGGCAATCAGTTGGAAAGGGATGTACGCATACGCATCCCGCCAACAATTCTAATTCCAGAAGGTCTGGAAAAGATAAGAGAAGGCACATGCCAGGTACTACTCATAGCTCTTCATTGGCCAGGCCGATCATGGTTTACGGACCTGCTGGACCTTCTTGTCTGCAATCCGGTGCCTCTTCCAGACACACAGGATTTAATATCCCAGAACAGGGGTCTGTATCAGCACGTCAAATTGACTGCATGGATGTTGTCAAGCAGCAAACAAATGGGGGTGGCTTTTCTGAACAAGCAGCGAAATTTGTTGCTTCGGTTAGAAGGTGGTCAAACACCAAAACATATAATTGTCGAATCAACAAGTTTGCAGAGTGGTGCAAGGGAAGAAGTATTAATAATCCCTTCTCTGCAACTGTTCAACACGTACACATGTAGCAGATTTTATTGGTCATTTATACGAAGTTGTCAAGCTTGTACCGTCAACCATAGCAGCATATAAGTGTGCATTACCTGCAGTCATTCCCCGCCTGGCCAATGCAGGAGCAGAGAACGATACTTTAAATGAAGTTATTAAATGAATGAGCAATCTGCAACCTTGACAGCCTATGCCTATTCCTGCATGGAACCTATCCCTTGGTCTGCAGGTGCTGGTGCATGCTCCTTTTGAGCCGATTAGATCTATAGATATTAAACTGTTAACACTTAAGTCAGTTTTCTTGGTTGCAGCAGCGTCGGCGAGAACGGGAGGCAAAATTCATGCGCTTTCTGCCGAACAAGACCGCTTTGGCATTACGGGTGAAGGTTTAAGATTACTTCCACGCCTTTGTTTTTTGGCAAAGAATCAGTCACTTAAGTATCCAGGGCAACTGATCAATTTGCCAAGTTTAATCAGACACAATCCCAGCTCTTCTGCTTGGTGTCCAGGCCAATGCCTGAAAATGTACAAGAAATTGTACACAGGGGCGGAGGGATGATCCAAAGTCACTTAGGCTCTGTCTCAAGGCTCCCCATCTTCGTGCCTCAAAAGATACTATTTCCCATTGAATAGTCGATGCTATTAAAATGACGAGTGATAACAACGTACTGGGTCTGTTTGCTTATGGTGTGCATGTCGGCCCAGGGAAGACGGTGACCCCTACCCTGCTTGGTTGATGCCTGCCAGCTCCATAGTGTGGAGCTGGTGGATCTAGTGACATTCCTTCTGTCTTCTCCATTTTGTGGCTGCTTCGTCCTCGGGGTCCGAGGAGAGGACCTGGATTATTCTGAATTGCATGTCCATTCTAGAATTCCTGGGTCTGTTGAAATGCCGTGAGACTAGAGTGTCGTACCTCTCGTGTCTGTGGAGGTTGGTGATAGAGCGTAGGTGCTCTTGGATGCGAATTTTGAAAGTGCGTAGTGTCTCTCCTACATACTGTTTTTTGCAGACAGAGCATGTCAGTAGGTACACTATATTTCTTGTCTGACAGTTGCCGATGATTTTGGACCTGTAGGAGAGCCCCGTGTGAGAGCTGGAGAAGAATATGTTCTTCTGCATTGTGTTGCAGATGTTGCAAATTTTTGTGGTGCAAGCGGTGAGCGGGTTTCTGTGAGGTAGTGTTCTGCCTACCATCGGTAGTTTAGCTCTGACTATTGTGTCTTTGATGGTTTTGTTTCTTCTGAAACCAAATAGTGGCGGTTCTGGGAAGGCAAGCCTGCATTTGTGGCTTGCTTCCAGGATCGGCCAGTATTTATTGATCGCATTTTTGAGGAAGATGCCTGTGCGGGTGAAGTCACAGACGAAGACTGGTTTGGATGGGAAGGTATTCTTGGATGTGTGAGTTTTGGTGGGTGGGTGAAGGAGGTTGTTTCTGTTTTGTGCACGGGCTCTGCACCTGGCTTTGTCAAGGATTGGGTGTGGATACCCTCTGTTTGCAAAGTGGCCTAGTAAGGCTAGGCTGTTTCTGTCAAAATCTTTCAAATGGGTACAAATCCGTCTGAGTCTCAGAAACTGTCCATATGGGGACGAGTCCTTACAGACGGATGGATGCTCTGACTCATAATGGAGGTATCCGTGCGTGTCTGTGGGTTTTGTGTAGAGGTCGAAGGTGATCGGTTGGCCATCAATGTTTTTTGCCATGGTGTCCAGGAAGGAGACCTGTTCTCGTGAAGACTCCATAGTGAATTTGATACTATGGTGAGAGGAATTCATATATGTGACGAAGGAGTCTAGTGCTTGTCCGCCATGTTCCCAAACCATGAAGATATCGTCTATGTATCTGATGTAGAGGGACGGTTTGAATGGGGCTCCAGCTAGGAGTTTGGTTTCCAAATCAGCCATAAAAATGCAGGCAAAGGTGCATGCTGCTTTGCTGCCCATGGCGGTTCCCCCCACTTGGAGGTAGTGGTCGCTGTCAAACTCAAAGTTATTACATTCTAAAACTGGTTTCAGAAGGTTTAGGAGGCCTCTAATGTTAAGGTCTCCGGGGAGCCCATGTTTCTGGCAGAACTTTGCTACTGCTTTGAGTCCCTCGTTGTTTGGGATGTTAGTGTAGAGAGATGTGATGTCCATAGTGACCAGTAGGGTGCCTGGTGACGTCTTTCCGAAGCTTTCAACTTGGTTGATGAAGTCGGTGGTGTCTCTTCCATAGGATGCGATCTTTGTGATGTGCACTTTGATGTGTTCGTCCACAAAGCTGCTGATCAGCTCAGTGGGACAGCCTATCCCGCTGATGATTGGTCTGCCTGGGATAAGTCCCTCCTTGTTTTTCTGTTTGTGGACTTTTGGTAGGAGGTAAAACCTGATGGTTTTCGGTGGTTTCGGAATGAGGTTGTTGGCGGTTATGTGGTCTAATTCCCCGTCTCTGACCAACTGGTCCAGCAGTTTTTCCACTAGATTAGTGTGTTTGTGCGTTAGGTCTGTGTCGACCTTTTTATAGAACCTGGTGTCGGCTAGCTGGCGGTGTGCTTCAGCTATGTAGTCAGAGTTGTTCTGTACTACAGTTGCTTGTCCTTTGTCAGCTTTTTTGATCACGATTGTATGATTGTGTATCAAGTTGTTTAAGGCGGTTTGCTCGGTAGCAGTTAGGTTGCTCTTATGGGAGCACCGGTGGATATGTTTGCTGAAGTCATACCTAATTGCTTTAAAGAAGGCTTCAAATGGCTATTAAAATGACGCATAAAATGGCAAGTGGGAAGCAAATTGATCGAGTGAACACCCATCAAGTACGAGCACTAGCAGCAGAAGCTACCCTTTATAAGGGAGTCTCCTTAGAAGAGGTGATTTCTCCTTCGATCAATACTTATCATTACATTACTTATTGATAATACAGCTACCCTGATAGCTGTGCTCTAGGAATCTAACTTTAGAAAGCTCTGCCGGATCCTGGAACCGGGTACCAAGTTCCCAACAACCGGGTACCCGCCTGCCAGAGCCGTCCATTCTTGTTTGCATAGCTACAAGAGAATACAAGCTTTTTTGTCTTGGAGAAATCTTAGTTTTCTTTGTGTTTTTTCCCTGTGCTTTCTGCTGGTTCCTTATTACTGGATTAATTATGGAAGGAGCTACTGAACCTCAGGTCGTATTCTTTCATTTTATTTCTCTAGTTATATGGAGACTTATGTCTCTGAAATTTCGTCTGTGTTGCATGTCCCATTTTCTGACCCCGGAACTGGGACGTGTGGTTACAACGAAATATGCCAGATAAGATTGCCTCTTAATCCCAACGGCGATCTAGCAGTAATATGAAACTGGGGCGTTTGGCTTCGGTTTTTTAATACTAAAATCGGTTTACGTCGTTCGAACGGGTGATGTCACACCCTTTTATGGCTCGGATTGCTTGGTGAAGGAAATGTTTCCTTAATTCGCTCATCTTATTCTTCGTAGCTGTGTGCGTTTTTGTACCAGAAACTTTTGAATTATGTCAAGTTTTGCGTGTAATCACGATCTGCTTGCATTGATTGATGATTTCAAAATTCTTGATTAAGATGTGTGTTCTGCTGCTTTACCGTGTTCTACAGCAGTAGTGTTAATTCATTTTGTTGTTCCTTCTCGTATCGTTTGGCATTCATTTTAGTATAATTTTGAAATTAATTCTTAAATATACCGCGAATGTATCCGATATGGTTCCTGGTTCCGTTTTTGTACATCCTGCAGGATCAGTTTATGGGTGTATTATTGGCCTGCTCTCATTCTTGTCGTCAGCTTACGCGATCTTGGTTGTAACATTGTGGGTGTTTGGTACCAGAGGGTTAACTTTTAATTTATTGTCAAACTATTTGAAAGTTATTTGTCTCCCTTCCATTCCTGTTTCGTTCCGCTTGCTTATTTGGGTTTAGTGCTTGTTTTCAGGCCAAGCCTACCCCGCCATCATGTCCGGGGTGTCAAAAATTTGTAACGGTCACCTTCAAGGACCATGTCTGTTATCGTTGTGCCAACTGTACCATTGATGATAGGTGTAGTGTCTGTGCAGTGTGGCCCGTTGAATTGGAGGTTGAGTTCCTTGCCCAGGACTTGGCGGGGTCGGATGCGGGGTCAGGCGGACCGAAAAGAAATTGGGGAGCGTCTGATTCAGGCCTGGTGGGGCTCCTCATCTGCAGTTGGAGGGTTCGGAGGTGGCACCCCCGACATTGTTTGGACCCACCATGCAAGACTTCTTGCATAGCGTCCTACCCACACTGTTGTCGTCTCTGATACCAAAGACTGTGGTGCAACCTCTCCATGCCCAGTATGGACCCTGTGCTTGGACAGGGTTCTGGACTGGTTACTGAGGTGCCATCTTGTATGGCTCCCTGGTGGTCCCATCTGGCTCCGGCCTGGCGGGTACTGCTTCTCTGCGGCCACCTCCGGGTGGTCCAGTAGCGGTAGCCCATCTGTCGGGCATGGGAGTCATCCGCCAAAACGGCTCCATTGTCTCTTTGTCCTGTGACGACTTCGGGGTCTGTGGATGAGGAGGCTGAAGACGAGAGGTTGTTGCGGTCTGCGATACCGTGGGTGGAGCGATTGGAGGTCGATTCCGCCCTGGACGGAACTGCCCTCCATTTGTCTGGCTTGGCACAAGCCATGGCAACCACTCCACCCGTGGTTGAGGCCACACCGGTACCGGGCACCCGTCCAATGCTGGTTGGTTTGCCACCAACCAACACGGTGATGGGTGTGGCTGGCCAGGCTTGGTACTCGCCTATCTCGCCTGGTCCAGCGACCACACACAGGGTGCCGTTGGTGCCCGTGTATGGCCACAGTTCCGTAACTGCTATGGGTCTGCACATTTTTCCGTGCAGGCCTACTCCATGGAACAGTGTGTTTCATGGGGTGGCGGCAGAACTGTACGGTACCAGTGTTGTTAGCTATCCAGCAGTGGCTCCTTGCCGGGAGGCTGCTGCTGGTAGACCCGTGAACGCATCAACGGGTGATGTGTTCACGTGGGTGTCTTCCTCAGAGGTGGACTGGTCCAATACTCTGGCTTGGTTAGCCAAGGTGGACTCGTCCATGGTCTCGGCCACAGCTGAGGAAGACATGCCCCATCCATCAGTTGCGTTGATTCGGACGGGTTTCTTGCCCGCGGTTCGGATCCAGTCCATTGGACTGGATCCAAAGTTCAAGGAGTTGCGTGAGGTGATATATGCCAAACAACTCACGACTAAGAGTCAGCGCCCTGCAGCATCTAGGGAGGTGCGGGCAAGGTGCCGTATCCCAAGGGGGGAGTACGAGTGGTATGGTGTGGTCCCAACGGTCACTGAGGATGACCATTGGGTTCTTGCTGTCCAGAGTGCTTGAGCGGGTGGTCCCGCCCAGACACTTGTGGACAAGAGCCAAGCACACAGTGAAGAAGTCCTGTCCCTTTGTGATGAGGGAGTGAGGGCACTATGAACGCTGTCAATCACTCCTATTGCTTGCTTGAGTTGGTGTGGGCTGAAGCTGAGGCAGGCCACCCTGTGCCACCTGCTGTGCTTTCGTGCATCAACGACGGCCTTGTGCTGTCGATGGATGCACTGGCCAGGGTGCAGGCACGAAGACCAAGTCCAGGAGGCAGATGGTCCTTGACCATATGCGTCCGGCTATAGCTGTCAGGGAGCATTTGCTTGGAATGCCCCTGAAAGGCCCTAGCGTCTTCAGTGGCCAAGCGTGGGTCATCTTAGAGGACACGGCCAAGAAGGCGAGGAAGGTTGTGGAGGCCCCTGCCCACCCTAGTGGTGGCCCTGATCACCCAAGAGGCGGGTAGGGCAAGGGCAAAGGGAAGTCCTCTAAGGGAGGAAAGAAGGGAGTGGATCGTACCTGAGTGTATGGTAACTCCCTTCTTATCTGTTTGGAATGCGCCTGTGCGACAGGAACAGCGATGCCAGTTAGACCGGTCAAGCCAACACCAAAATGGTTCTCCCTCCCTCGTTAAGAGGGGGTGGGTGGGGGGAGCGGATCGCGAGCCAGACACCCGCATTAGGCGTCTATGCACCTATAGTGGGTGGAAGGCTCATACGTTTCGTTGAGGCTTGGCGAGGTGTGATGTCAGCCAGTCTGGTCCTAGGATGGATATCCCAGGGCTACATGCCAGATAGGTCTTTGGCACCTGTCTGGACTCGCATACCAAGGGAGCCAGACAAGTTAGAAGCCATTCAAAATGAAGTGTCAGGTTTGCTTCTGAAGGGAGCAATAACACCAGCAAACCAGAGCACTCCGGCCTTCTATTCAAACATGTTCCTTGTCCCCAAGAGCACAGGGGGGTGGGGGTGGAGACCCGTACTCAATCTCAGGCCATTGAATTGGTTTATCCATACGCCTCGGTTCCAGATGGAAACTCCGAAATCGGTAATGGCAGGATTGAGGAAAGGAATGTGGTATGTGTCGATCGATATGAAAGATGCATATTTCCACATTCCAATGAACGGGGGGTTGTCACGGGTTTCTGAGATTCGTGTTTCAGAATCATGTCCGGGAGTTTGTAGTCCTCCCATTTGGCCTGTTGACAGCCCCAAGGGTTTTCACCAGAGTGGTCCTAGCGTTTCTCAGGAGGGATGTGGCGCTTCACACCTACATAGACGATTGGTTTATCAAGGCGGATACGCCAGCCAGGGTAGGAGTGGATACTGCTCTGACTCTGAAGTTACTTTCAGATCTAGGCTGGATAGTCAACAGGGAGAAATCCGAGTTGACACCCACTCGGCACTTCGTTTATTTGGGGATGCGATTCGATCTTTAGGATGGCAGGGTTTACCCGTCAGAGCCCAAAGTGCTGTCTCTGTTAGCCATCCTCAAGAGTTTTCGATTTGGAAACCACATTCAGGTGAGGATGCTGGGCATGATGGTCTCCATGGAGCAGGTAATCCTGTACGCTGCTCTAATGCGAAGACCTATCCAGTTGTATCTGATGTCTCTGTGGAAACAGAGAACAGAACCCCTGTCAAAGCTGGTACCAGTTTTGGAGCCAATAATGTCGCATCTTGTATGGTGGAAGGAGCGTCAGAATCTTCTAATAGGAGTTTCGCTTCACCTACCCCACCCCCAGCTGTCCGTGTACACGGATGCATCACTGGAAGGGTGGGGGGCCTGCTTAGGAGAACACCAGGTTTCGGGCACATGGACTCTCCAAGAAAGTCAGCTGCATATCAATCTGTTGGAAATGATGGCAGTGGAACTGGCACTGGAAAAGTTTCTTCCAGAGGTCAGGGGCATGGTGATATTGATACGGTCGGACAATTCGACAGTAGTATCATACATAAATCACCAAGGAGGTCGCCCACACTGTGTATGAAGGTGTGGCACTTGATTCAATGGTGCAGGAAATACTCAGTTGTTTTGAAAGCAGCTCACATTCCTGGGCGATTGAACATTCTGGCGGATGCTTTGTCTCGCAGACATAGAATTCTGCCAACAGAATGGTCTCTCAACCCTCCAGTTCTACAAAGGATCTTCGAGCATTGGGGCAAACCGAACGTGGACTTGTTCGCTACAAAGGAAAATGCTCAAATCATGACTTATGTGTCACCGATTTCAGATCCAAATGCCGTCGATACAGACGCTCTGGTGATAAGCTGGAAAGGGATACACGCTTGCACGTACCCACCCACCATTCTTCTGCCGAAGATATTGGTGAAGATCAGGGAGGAGCTGTGCCCGGTCCTGCTAATAGCGCCATATTGGCCCAGCAGGGCGTGGTTCACGGATCTCCTGGATCTGCTGGTGGAAAATCCATTGCCGCTGCTTGAGATTCCGAACATAATCTCCCAGGCCAAGGGCTGCTTCCTACACGAGCAGCCCGAGATGTTCAAATTGACTGCGTGGATGTTATCAAACAACGTTCCACGTCGGAAGGCTTTTCCCAACAGGCTGCGCATTTCATCGCAGCCGCGAGAAGGTCAACCTTCAAGTCATATAACCACAAGGTTAACAAATTTGCAGAGTGGTGTGAAGGAAAGGGTGTTAATCCCTTTCAATCCACTATTCAGCAAATAGCAGACTTTCTCTGTGAACTGTTCTTTACAGGACTGGCTCCTGTCACTATTGCTGGATACAAGTCAGCTTTGGCATCAGTTATCCCTTGTTTAGCCAACAGGGATAGTCCAGAGGTGGCCCAGTTAAACGTGATGGTGAAGGGAATGAGCAATCTCTGACTGAGACAACCGGTAGTGATTCCAGCTTAATGTACTAACCAAGCACCCTTTCGAACCTTTGGGTTCTGATAGTCTAAAGCATCTGACTCTTAAGGCGGTTTTTCTATTGGCAGCTTCCTCACCTAAAAGGCGCAGTGAGATCTATGCACTTTCAGCAGAGAGGGACCGATTTATTGTCTCTGGAGAGGATCTGAAACTGCTGCCAAGAGCAGAATTTATGTCAAAGAATCAATATTTGAAATATCCCAGCAAACCGATCATTATACCGAAACTAACTAGGTGCAATGTGCTAGGGCTCACGATGTTAGAGGAATAGCTATCTTGACCGCCCTATTCAATGGTGTCCCGTTAGAGGACAGCATGGACCCTTGCACAACTGCTCTGTGAGTCCTCTGTGATGGATTACTATATGAGGGATATGCCAATTCACTCGCTTTAGCTGTTTTGAAATGATAGGCTAGTGGCCACACTGCTCGTCTCCTTTTGGTAACTTTGTAAAGCAAAAGTAGTAATAACAGAAATCGTCAAGCGAGAGCAATTCAACACGTTTGGTCGAAAAAAAGTGTGTTGGTTGGTGGCTCCACATCTGGAATCCATAATTCATGAGGTAATTCAAGTTTGAAAGTTTTTTATTATGTTTATATATCGTGATTATTCATCTTATATATTCATGCTCATTCCCAGGCTTATATGTGTCAAAGGCTGTTAACCCTCTTTGCACATTTGTGTTTCAGGCGAGATGCATGTTCGTGAGTTCTCTCACTTTTTAGGAGAAAGGGTGGGGGGAGCGGAGCGGCTATGCGAATGTGATTCGGTCCCAAACTTGTCGGTCCTTCTAGGTCTCTGTATGACAAGTTTTACGTCTAAGTTCTTTCTCCAGCGGCAAAAGAGGCTTTGTATGGCTTGCCCCTTCCCACCAGGTTACTGACTGAATCTGGTGTTATCAATAAGTAATGTAATGGTAAGTATTGACCGAAGGAGAATGAATCTCAGAGATCTAACAATACTTACCATTACATTACGGACCCTGCCTCCCAGCCCCACGCAGGTAAGCCATGGGTTGTTCTCTTGTTTGGTAGCTATGCAAACAATATGGATGGCTCTGGCAGCCAGTTACCCAGTTGTTGGGAACCGGGTACCTGGTTCCAGGAGCCAGTAGAGACTTCTAAATCGAGATTCCTAGAGCACAGCTATCAGGGTAGCTGTATTATCAATAAGTAATTTAATGGTAAGTATTGTTAGATCTCGGAAAAAGGGAAATTGAAATTTCCTTCAGTCTGTAGCACAATGGCATGCCGAGTCGCCGTTTACCGATTTCTACCTTGGCGATATTTCATGCTCGCTAAATCCAGTTGCCATCGCAAACTTACTTATTCTAAATTAGGTCACATAGGAGACCTCTTGCTTAAACATCACATGGACTCCTCGAGCACAGGCACAGGAAAAATACGTGACCAGCGTATCGGATATGGATGGCCACACTGCTGGGATGAACACTTGAGGAATCCACTAAAAGTCGTGTGTTTCTAGTTTATAAGTGACTAATCCATGGTTTTCACTTGCAGTCGAAATATCAGACTACATGTGGACTGTCTGATTAATGAGTATTTTTATTCTTCAAGTCAGGACTAAAGCCTCATTCCAAGTGAAAATTCATATCAGAATTTTAATAGAAATTGTAGTAGCTTCTCTGCACTCTCCAGGACTGTCCTAGCCGAGATGTAGGGCTGACACGGGTGTGGTTGGTGTTGCCTCCCTTTGACAGCCCTCATATTTGTGCCGACAAATGAGGGAGGTAGCGCGGTCTAGACTATAGATGCCTTCATATTTTATGTCAGATGGCAGAACTGAAGCGGGCCCTGGGGTTCTCATTCTCTTCCCAAACCTCTTTGGTTGGTAGATGGGTCCTGTTTCGAGCCTCACCTCCGCCCACCAAAATGCCTGGTTGTCGAAATCCGGAGTTTATCATAATAGTACATCTGGTAAGTATTATTTGAAGTAGAATAAAAAAAAGCTGCCACTTGTTTCTACAAGAATTGATAGTACTTACCAGATGTACTATGGCCCGCCTCAGACCGCCCGCTGATGTGAGGTTGAGCTGCTTTCAGTGTTTTGCCTAGGCAAACATAAGACAAATCTGTCTGTACTCGGGAATTGACTCGGTACCTGGCACTTATTGTAATTCGTGGACACAAGTTGGGCAGGATCATGGAGAGTGCAGAGTTTTCTGGTTTATGCTAAACCTAGCCTTTTGATAATAGACATTATCATAATAGTACATCTGGTAAGTATTATCAATTCTCGTAAAAACAAAAGCGGCAGCTTTTTTTAGACTATGAATTTCCAGAAAACTATACAGATCAGCTGTTGAATATTTTGAAACTAACTTGACTATGGCAGCAACAGCACCCCATCAAATTAGTTTCCAAATATTCAACAGCATGTTTATTAAATAGTAAAGACATACAATTCGTACAACCAGGTGGACTATTAAGCTCTAAGACGGAGTAAATCGAGTCATTCATTACATAATTGATTATGATGTCAACCTACACATCACATAGTTGATTATGAGATTATATAATTGCTTGAGAAACTGGAGTCCTCCATTACATTTCGCTTGTCAATGCCTTATTGCTCATGAACATAGATGTAGCTGCGCGGTGAGGGTATGGGATAATGGGAGACACAAAGTCTGCTATCTGAAATTTGCTCATTTCATCTGTCTTTCGCTTTGAATAATTTCAGAAATGTCAGGAGTAACCAATTAGTCATCACCATGGCAACGTTTTGTGTACATCAGACTTTCTTGAAAATAATCAAGGCCACTTCATGTCACAAACGTCCAGAGACAGTTCACAAATATTTATGGATCTGTGCTAATCATGTCTTTACCGGATCGGAACAGGAACATTGTAGTCACAATGTGCTACAGAATAAATGTTACCATCACCAAATAGCATATGATCATTTAAGCTGCAGAACCAGGCAAAATAAACATGGATTGTCGTCTAATTCGACAGAGTTGACTGCCCCTGTAAGTGCCGTGACGATGTGCCAAACAAGAAACTATTCAAGTGATTCCTATGATCATGACCCAGATATAACCGTGGATAAGCAGCTGTTGAACTATATGGATATGTGGCAGGTTGATGATGCTGTGAGTTATCTGCGTGCATCTGTAGACAGGGGTATTATTCCTAGTAGAAATGTTGTACATAATCTGTTACAACAGCTGGCAAACCTGGGTGAGGTGGACTGTCTGCTGGAGCTGGATCGCTTTCTCATTGATCATAGTCTTTGTTCCAGTACAGCATTCTACAGGTAACAGAATAAATATATACTCTGTTGTACGGTTTCCTGGTTTGGCTACCCTAACATGATGTACATGTATTGAAGTGTGCGTGTGTGCATGCGTGCGTGTATGCATGCGTGCGTACATACTTGTGTGTGCATGTACACATGCATGCACAAATGGGTTGAAGTTAAAGTAAATGTTTTGAGGCAATACATTTGCATGTAACTTGCACTTAGGTAAATGTATTAAAAATGTAATAGACATCCTGTTCAAATTGTCTTGTAATTTAGCATTGACGGTAATCTGTATTTAACCACATTTGTCAGTCATGTCAGTAAGCGAACTTAGATCTTATGTCAAAAGAATTGTAAAAATTTAAGACTTGCATTTAAGGAAAGCTTATTATTATCATTGTAGCACCTACAGCTACCAGTCAAATTGGTTTCAAAATATTCAACAGGATAGTTATTACATGATAAAGCATTAGTGTTACATTGTGCATACCTGTACATACGTTACATCACAGATGATCGCTTAAGGAAATAAAATGGCAGTGCCAATGAACCAACAGCCTTGTAGGGTAAAAAAAGCAAATTATTCTAATATAATATAGGACCTGTGAAACGTCTATATGCCATAATCTAGGAATAAAATGTGACATCTGAAATGAGATTTGTGTCCTTTTAACAACCTTTTATCTTATTTTGGTCCAAAAAGCCTGCAGTGTGAGGAGCATTGTCAAATACCACACATTGTTGTTCAGCAAAATGCACTGACCAGTTTATGATGATATAGTTCAGCTTTTTAGCTCAACGTTACGAAGTAAAATGAGCTATTGTGATATCATGCACGTCGGCGGCGTCCAATTTGCATTTAGCTCAACTTTTCTGTTTATATCTTGTGTTTGATTAAACATACTGGACCCAATCTTGGATACATGCTTCCTTATAATAACACGGCATCACACAATACCCTTGGGGTCAAAATATCACTGTAACCTTCGTAAAAACCTTGTCCTTTTCAACATCATTATCATTTTCCGTTTAGCTGAGCTTTTCTGTTTATATCTTAGGTTTGGTTAATCTTACTGAACCCAAACTTGGATACATGCATCCCTACATGCCTTAGTTGTACTTAGCGATTATAGAGCGTAACAGAATGACCGATAGAATTTATAGCTACCGTGGTAAAAACATTGTTTTTTCAACATTACTATTTTCCGTTTAGCTCAACGTAGAAGTTTATATTTCATCTTTAGTTAATCTTACTATACCCAAACTTGGATACATGCCTTCCTATAGCGATAGGGCATCGCATAATGACTTTGGGGTCAAAAGATCACTGTGACATTGGTAAAAATTGCTATTTAATAATAAAATTTTGCATTTGCCTCAACTTAGCAGTTCAAATCTCATCTTAGGCTAAGTATACTAGACCCAACCTTGGACACATACTTCCTTATATTTGGAGGCCATCAAACCATAATGTTGGGCAAACGTCAAGGTTATTGTAACATTGGTAAAAACTTTGAATGTTTTTTTTCAACATAAAAGGGGGTAGCCAGACCCCCTCTATGCTCAGCACCAAACTATATTAAATATCAGATGAAATAAATACACCTAGTCATTCTTACATTTTGTAGCGATAAAGTATCATTTTTCTTACAAAAAATGAGTTAATTGGAAATCCCCCAACAGACCCCCCTTTAGTGGGTTGGTCTGTAGTTTTATTAACCGCTATAAAAGCATACTTACATTCAATCACTACTTGCCAAATCAAATATCTGCATTTCGCTACCAGATTCAAATTTTTATGCTCGCTTACATACTCCCTTATGCCTATATCATCACCATGCATACCCTTAACCAGCTACTGGTGAGGGAACCCCCAGCATAAGCCTCAGTATAGACTGGCACTAGTCTGTATTCGCTCCTTGGTGACGCCTGTCACTAAGCGCGCCCGCTCATGCGCAATAGATCCCAAATGGGAAACAGATTCACTTTTCTAAATTTAAGTGCCATATATCCTGACTAGATACTCAAATCATTCCCATGCGGGGTGGCTGAGGCTGGGTCGTAGTGATTGAATAGTAAGTATGTTTTTATAGTGGTTAATAAAACTACAGACCAACCCACTAAAGGGCGGTCTGTTGGGGGTTGTTATTACACCACAAAAACATCTTGACCGTTCAATCACTACTTGCTAATCCCGTAGATTTCGTCAGTGCCCCACTGTGAACTTAGGTGGGTGGAGATTTGAGAATCCATAAGCAAGGATAAAAATCAAACAGAACGTAGCCAAATGTTAATAACATAACAAAATGCTACATATTAATTAATCACACAGTGATTAACAAGCAATGATTTCTTTAAACTTAAAGAAATAAATAACAAACCAATGAAAAAAATCACCATCTCATGCAGACAAACAGTCTTAACGGAAATGGAGTAGTGAGATTGGTAAATGGTCTTCAGCCTTTTAGATAGAAACATGATATATCTAAAAGGAGTGCTGCTGCACTCTGATATTATAAATAAAAAGGAGGTAAAAGAAGGCTCAGATTTCCATCCTACAACTTGCATTACCTCAAATAAAGAAGAGCCAGCAAAAGCGAAAGAGGGAGCCTTCCCTCTAAGTTCATGAGCTTAAATGTGAGAAAGATTAATATGATCAGAGGAAACCATCTCAAAACAACGGTCTCAAAATTCCATCTGGCCATAGAAAGCTAGAGAGTGGCCTAACTACCTCCTCTGCATACAGTACCCAGAAATGGGATAGATTAGATCTCTAAAAAATCAGTGCAACGGTTGAAACTTTAAAAAAACTCTGACAATATACTGAAGTCAGTCAGATGGTGAAAAGGAAAATACAATTTTTAAAGTAACTGGCTTAGCTGGGAGACGGCTAGATTGAATTTTTGATCAAAAATCCCTTCTAGGATATAAGACTAGACCGTCCCCAGAATCAACACCTAGGCATGGATGCCAAAAACAGGATCTGTCAAGAGACTAAGGTCTGCACACCATACTTCTAAAGTTTTAAGACAGACCTTGAAAACTCTGCGAGTTGACTCCCTCCTGGCAGAAATACTGATGTCCTGAGAACTCGCAGAAATTCTAGTCTCAGGGATCAAACAGACGAAACTCTCCAAAGATACCGACTGAAAAATCCTGAGACTGAATGAATACACTAAACTCTTACTTTAGACATGAGGTCTGGGGAGACTGGAAGAAGGCAAGTGAAGACTACCCGGAGAAAAAAGGAAATTTGCAACACAGATCCATTTTGGTCAAAAGGGAGCTATCAGAAGAACTTCTCAAATCTGATCCCTGACCTACCTCAAGAGCAACGGAATCAGGAAAGATGGAGGAAACGCATAATCAAACAACCCTAACAAGGACTGAAACAGAGCGTCCACCACCAATGCCTGAAATCCGGAAAAAGGGGGGCTGCAAGAGGAAACTTTAGCATACCGACAGGATGCAAAAAATCTAAGAGGGAACAATCCCTATGCTTGCGAATCGATTGACAACCAACCTTAGAAACTGGCCCTCTGAACAGGTGATCCCAGACTTACCCATCTCATGGGAAGCGTCAGAAAAACCAACACCAGAGGAGAAGACTTGACTTTTAAGAGAATTACAATCCGACCTAGGCTGCATTCCAGACTGCAGCTCTCTGGAATGAAACTGCTAGAATTAATAAAAAGCTCTGCTTATACTAGCCAGTCGTTTATATAAACGTGAAGCTGAATAGAACGACCATTAAATAAACCTGCCACGGAAGAATTGACGGCACCAAGGGTGGATGAAAACAAGTAGTAAAACGTCCAATATCTTTATGGAGAAGAATCACATGCCCGGATTCAGACTGGCGAAAACTGAGATATGTCCTCCATCTAAAATATTGAAGATAAGATAAGATGAAAAAACTTCAGATTGAGATCGGACGCCATCCCCCCAACTTCTTGGTGCTCCCAATTGGAATGAATTCTAAGGACTACTTAGAATCATGAACTCCAACTCGTCCTCTAGGCCTCCCATCTTCACCAGGAAGGAATGAAAGGAGACCACCTAGAAACGACGGACAAAGGATGATGAAAATCCAAAGGAGCGAAAAAACCCAGCGATGATCTCTGAATCAGGAGACCTGAACGGGGGTTACCAAATCTCCCAAAATTAGAGACAGGCGCCCTCCTAATAGACCGCTGGGAAAAAAGGGGGGGGGGAAGGAGCAACGGATCCTAAGGCAATGGAAAAGGAAGAGATAAAATCTGATAAAGAGAAAAGGATGGGCCTACCCAGGCTACCACCATCCTTTCAGGTTCTCTTACTCTGAACCCCTTAAAGGAACAACCTCTAAGAGTAGATCAGGAAATAACACAAGCCCCTTCTCATCTGATAAGAGGAGGCCTGCTGGACCTGGAATCTAGAACAATGAGCAAAAAAGGGGTCAGATTAATCCTCCTCAAATCGGGCTTAAAACCTGAAGACAGAAGAATTGGTAATTATCCTAGAAAGATAAGCACCAAACTCAACAGGCCTGAGACACTTCCTCTATGGAAGGATTAAAGGTTTTTTTTAAAAAGAAGAAGAGTCTACACAGAAAACGAAGATCCTTTGGAGGATCTACGACTGACAGAATCATCCCTAAAAATATGGAAGATGATTGACCAAATATATCATAGGCCAAAGGGAGGAATTGTAATAAGAATACTTCAAAGTTTTATTAACTTCGGATGGTTTTTCTATGTATTCTCTTAGAAGCAACGAAGTCAAACAAACTACAAACTGAATTCAAAAAGACCCTAAGGATAGTGGCTAGAGATTTCTAAAAACCTCAGAGGGACTAAATACCTCTTCCTGCTCCTAGAAAAAACATCTTCCGAAAAAAGAGCTAGAAGGATAGCTGATTTAAACTGTGCCTTACATACAGATTCCCAACTAAAAAGATCTGCAGAAGATTCAACCGTGGCAAAATTCTTCAGATTAGAAATAGACTGAAAGAACATTAGAACAAGAAAAATTGGGCAGACGAGAAAAAACTCATCCTGAAGAAAAAGAGAGAGACAAGAAGGAATCCAATAAAGAAACGAGGACCAATCGTCCGAGCAACCCCAGAAGGGAAAAAACCTTCTCAGGTTAGAACCTCGACTGATCCAAGAATAGAATCTAGAGACAATAGAAAAAACAACGGAAATAGAAAAGCGATTGAACGAGGAATCCCAGATTACAAAAACAAAGAGAACACTAAACCAAAGACAGCAAATAGAAAACTAATTACTGAGAATGAAAAGAATTAAAAGGAACAGATTAGAAAAAAGGAGAAGAAAGAAACGTTATACAAAGAGCAAGAATAGAATAAACTGGAAAAGGAAAATGAGAAACCCAGCGAAGAAGAAAAGCCGAAGAATGAAAGACAGAAGGTGAGCGATACAGGCCTCTTGGACCTCTTGTTTCAAGATCAGACTATCAACAGTTTGTTCAAATTGTCCATGTTTGATTCCTTACTGGTTTGTTGGTCCCTTACGGAATATATGTATTATGAACCAATCCAAGTTTGCTTTGGCAATCCACACTATCCATACCTTTACAGGCGAGACATTGTACACTTCAGTGTTCTTGTTTTAACATTAACATTTTGCGTTTAGCTAAACTCATATCTCATGGTTGGTTAATCTTACTGGACCCAAAGTTAAACATATGCTTCCTTATAATGAGAGAGCATGATGCAATGTCCTTTGGGGTCAGAAGGGTCATTGTGGTCTTGAGAAAAACATTTTCAACAATTACGTTTTGTGTTTAGCTGAACTTCACTGTTTATGTCTCATATTTGCATCTCTTGTTTGGTTAAGCATACAGGGACACATCATTCCTTATAATCAGATGGCATGATACAATCAATTTGGCATCAAAAGGTCAAGATCGTTGTGATAATGACAGAACTTAAGGGTTTTCTCAGCAATAACGTTTTGCTTTTACCTCAACTTAGCAGCTCATATCTTATGTTGTGTTAATCATACTGCACCCAAATTTGGACACTTGCTAAGTTGCTAATGAGAGCGGATGAGCCAATTACTTTGGGGTCAAAAGGTCAACAGTCATAGATAAGTGTATTGATAAGCTGTCTTTATTTTATAGTTGAAGTCAAGCTTCATAGTTCATTGCAGTCGTAAAGTCAAGCTTCATGGTTGCATTGCAACCACATTTCTGCTTTAATCCTTTATATTTGTGAAATTTATAATTTGCATCTTCTTGGATATTGGAATATGTAGGAATTGATTTTAAAATGATCGTATTGACCAACTGGAGGGATTTATGGACATGGCTCCGTATATTAAATTTATGGCTCTATCAGCAATAGCCTCTTGAATATGTTTCCCAAGCAAAAACAAACATGTTAGTTTATACAATTTTGAACACATTCTGTTGAAAAATTTGGGAATGAATTTGATTGGAAGCCAAATTTGTCATTGGCTTCCAATTACATTAAGTTCAAAATATTCAACAGTACGATTTGTCTCTGAAAATGGAGGAATCCAGTTTTAGCTATGCCCCGCCCAATTCTAGCTAAGATTCATCCACACTGCCTGTGTTGGGATCGCTCTATCCCTAAACTCCCTATCAATTTCCAGAAAACTAAATGGGTAAGCTGGTGAATATTTTGAAACTAAGTTGACTGGGTGCTGTTGCTGCCAGTGCCCAGTCAAATTAGTTTCAAAATATTCAGCAGAATGTTTAGTAAATAGTAAAGACATATAATTTGTATAATAACCCTTAGTCCGCCGTCAATTAAGTATTCGTGACGAACTTATCTACGTCATTCATGACATAATTGTCACGTAGTTGATTATGACATCATGTAAAGTGGGAAGGTCCATTGCCATCAATGAATGTGTTGTTTTTCTATTGGCAGGGCACTTCAGCAAGCTTATTACTACAGCGGTCGTATTGACGAGGGTGTGGCAGTTCTACGACTTTTATATCATCGTACACGGAAATATCAAGACATAGACGCATACTTCACGCTGTTATCAGTCATGGTAATCAAACACTTTCCACACAAAATCCCACTAATAGAAGATTTTATACGTGACTGTTTTCGAAATTCAGTGCCTGACAATGAACCTGGCGCAGCATTCTGGAAATGCTTAGTTCTCACCGGTGAATGTGGCCGCGCTGGTGCCTGGCTGGCGGAACACGAACAGATTCATCAGTTTCTGCCTGTGATGATTAATGACATCTACACCAAGCGTAACAAAGTTGATGTTGATCGCACCAAAGTTTTACACTCTCTGCTGGATATCAGTACTATTCGTCAAACACAGAGGATCCCGCTTTATGAAGCTTATCTCCAAGAGTTGGGTAAGTTTTCATGGCATACTTTGTCTGCAGAGAGACGGGTGACGAATATTGATATTTTCAGTACTACTTTTAATGGTTTTTCATACATTTGGAATTTCACTGTTCTTATTTACATGTATTTATTTATACTAGATGCTGACCACTTATGCTTAGAGCGTAACTCATTACTACTGAAGCCATCCAAAAACAACCTCTCCAGTGGTTTTGAGGAATGTTCATTTGCAGGAAAAGATAAGACTATTTTTTTAAATATACCATTGAAATGTGAATGTCTGGCTCAGTAAATGAGTAAGTCATCCCAGTGATAAATTTTCAAAAATATTCTTCACCTGGTCTGCATATGAATAGATAATCAATAAGCAAATATTTAGATTTTCTTTGACTATTTAACCCTTTAATGGTCAAATTTGGTCAAAACAATTTAAATATTTTCTTATTGAATATCCATTTACAGGCCAAGAGAATACAATTTTTGAAAATTTATCACTGGAAAGACTCGGTTATCGAGCCAGTCATTCCAGTGGTAAATTTTCAAGGATTGTATTCTCTTGGCCTGCAAATGGACATTCCACAAAACCATAGCAGAGGCCGGTTTGGGCCGGTATGACCATTAAATTGGGTTATACCACTGTCCTTGCAGATTCTCAAACTCCATACTGATAGTCTGATAGTTGGTGTGCAGGCTGGAAATAATGTTGCTGCATTAACCGTTTAACCCTCAAATTTTCATAGAAAATCTCCATTTGCAGACCAAGAGATTATTTTTGAAAATTTACCACTGGGATGACGGTTATCGAGCCAGTCATTCCAATGGTAAATTTTCAAAAAATAGTCTTCTCGTGGTTTGGAAATGAACATTTCTCAAGACCACTGCATAAGCCGCTTTTGGCTGATATGGGTGTTAAAGGGTTAACTCATTAACCCCTGAAATGCCAGTCTCAATAGAGGTACATGTATCCATTTCTAGCTATTTCTAGCTAAGCTCCATTGAACCATGGATTCCCAGAATCCCAATAGTATGGTAACTATACAGGCATGACAGGTAAGCTGTTGAATATTTTGCAGCTTAATTTGACTGGGTGGTGTTGCTGCCTGTGTAATGGCTTTCACAGGCAGACTGACAGACTTGTACTAAGTCAGAACTAAGAGTTTGTATTCAGGTATTCATCTGTGAGTTCGTGATTTAGATGCATTTGATCTGAAACTTAAGGAGCCATGATATTGATGAATACGTGCCAAGTTTGGGGATTCTATCTTCGTGTATTCAAGAAATATGCTGCTGACAGACAGACAGACATCCTTTGGCGGCTTGAGTATTAGTCATCACTAAATATATACTGTGTTAGCTAATTTCCTTTCAGTTGACGACTGTGACCATACAGAGTTCCGAGCCATGTTAGAGAAAGCGCACAGCCAGAACCTGAAGCTTCACCCAGAACGGATTCACGCTGCATGGTTGCTCATGCGAGACAATATTGAAGTCGAGCAATACATGTCGGGGGTACATGATCCCGAGGGATTACAAGCTCTAGACGACTCAATACAGAGCGTAATAGATTTGTTTGATAGGAGTGCTACAGATAGGACTTTGAAGACTGACGATGATGAAACCTTGAAAGATAATACATAGAACCTCAATGCCTGGTCTTTGTTAGCGTACTAAATTATTATATATTAATTGTCTGACTTCTGCAAGCCACCAGACTATAATTTCAATAGGCAATATCTTGGCACCTGCTGGATATTTTGAAAACAATTTGACTGAAAGTTGTTGGTGGCTTAGCCACCAACAACTTTCAGTCAAATTGTTTTCAAAATATTCAGCAGGTGCCAAGTAATTTCTTAATATTTCAAAATATTCAGCATATCCAGAGTTAAATCCCATGGAAAATGTAGATTGATTGCAGGCAGGCGTTTAATGGTAGTAACAGTAATCTGAGATTGTATATCCTCGCCTCACCATGCACATATTTCCCACTCATACTACCCCAACATCCTCTTCAAACATTTGGTAGTAGATGTTGAAGCCACACTGATACAGTCAAACACACATTCATTCAAACAATCAAACCATAGACAATTTCTGCACGTTGTCACACGCTTTCACACATGCACACCACACCTAGCCGACCCCCAGAGTCGTGGGTAATGATTTAATGATTATGATTGCTGCTATGACAAATATTAAATGTTAGAAATAACATCAGATTTTACATTTTTAGTGAATAAATATTAAATACTATAATTAAAATGTGTCAAGTCTTTGTAGTCAGTAGTGATAACTGCATACTGATTACGCAACCATCTCACAATTTGACCCGGCGATGTTTTCAGTGCAGACAGGTGATTGCTATTATGCCTGTGCCAGGCACATGCTCAGTAGCTGTGTATAGTAAAGTAATGGAGTATAATGGCCTCTGTTTGTTTACCTTGCTTTCTGTTGTAGGTCATGTGATTTAGGAGCTGATGGTAATAGATAGATTTGCCCGGTGCATTTTTAGTAATAACTCATAACTAGTATTATATTGAATCTGTTAGTTTGTCAGTCTATCACATTTCTGATATAGGCCCATTCCATGGAAAGTGGTCCCAAAATAAAAAAATAAGTTTTGTTTCTTGGCAATGAAATTGTTTTCTTAGTACCTGGGAATAGTCAAATGACAGAAATAACATCATGTTAACAGCGGTGGCAACGCCGTCATAAAATTATCAGCATTCAAATTCATTGCTTAACATTGTTAATAAATCATAGAGAACTATCTTGTGCTCTTTATATGATTAGGTTGTTCTAATTTGCTTGCATTTATATTTAGTTTTAAGAGATTTAATGTTATTTTGAGAGACTAACCTCAAATTGCATGGCAGTTTTACTATACAGCAATCGTGATCTTATTTTGAATAGACGCAACATTTGTAACACACGTGACACATTTATATAATATAGCTTTTCTGCCAAGTATACATGAATACGGTTAACATTTTTAATATAATATCTAAAGCAAAGTCATCTTGGGCAATCATTTGGCATACATTATAAAAACATTTTTGAAGAAATAATGTGAAGAATCAACATGAGTAAAATGTGACACACGTGACGTCACATGTGTTACAGGATGTGACTCGTCTATTCTCTAGTATAAATAGCTGAATATTCAACTCCATTATGGTAACTTTCCTAGGAAATGTAAGTTTCTTTCATCAATTAATCACAAGTTTTAATAGATATTCATTTTTTAATACTTTCTTCACTCTCTTGTCTCTCATCCATTTATTTAGTAAATTATGACAGGTTACATCATGCAAATTTAAACGTGTTAGCCGCTTTTCAGAGCTCTATGAATCAGCATGAGAGGAATTGTATCTTACTTATATGAATAAATTAAATATATGTCATTTAAAGTTTCCTGGACAATATACAAAGAAATTCAGGGTGGCGTCACGTATGTTACAGCATATGAAGGCTTGATTTAGCAACAATATATAATGAATAAAATCACAACATTACAGATAAAACGTAATGCAGAATAACAATACCCAGTAAAAGTTATTTTAAATCTATCTATCTATCTCGAGTCACACTAATCCCAAACAGAGCATGGCTATGCATACCTGCCATATGTGTGTCGACTTCGGCTATATGTACCATTTGCTTAGTGATGGTTTTATGGGCTGACATATCGTAGTAGAATGACAACAAAAGCTAGTAAATTCAAACACTAAGTTTATATTTTGCATGTATTGTTGCAACAGATACCGGAACTAGACAGCCTACTTTTTCATAGATTTTCTAACTTATCGTCAATCGATTTAGCTGAAACAAACCATGCCCCTAGAACAGTAAGTTTTTCATAGCACTTACTCCTGTATCAACAATAATGAGTCAATTTCCCAGGAACAGTAAATCAGTTACATTATGACATAGGACAATTACTCACTCTACAGCGTGTATGTGTCATTGTCTTGAGGTTGTTATGGTTTTTGCAACCGCCAAGACAATGCATAAATGTAAAATCTAAAACATGTAACTGGTCCTACTCTCAGAGGTGTTGAGTTCACCCGTTATTGTAGTATGGCGGGAATCTTCTGATATTTATCCAATGTAGTGTCAGCAAATTCAAAAAGACATTTGGATGTCATGAGCATCACCGTCACTCCAGGTATTACATGTAGTTTTCTGTAGTGCTGTAACTTTAGAAGTCTGAAATTCAGGCAGTATTTGAATCTATTCTTTTGCTCATTATTTGTGCACACACTAGTGATTAAATTGCTGATTCCTCATTGCCATCAATCACCCATATTCCATATGATGTTGTACATATTCTGTCGAGTGAAATACAGAGTACTGTATATAAGTAACCAGACTTACTACCAATTTGATCATACATGTAAATCATGTTGTAACTCTGATTATCGACCATCTGTGATGATTGCCAATATTTCTGATTATCAACCACTCGCTCTCTATACATGCCGCTCAAGACAATTGTGAACTGTGAGCTATATGCTGCCAGTGGCAAATCGTATAATGTATGCCTATAGTCGAAATGAACTTTTGACAATGCGCCAATCAGTTCAAAAACTGTCCATTGACTTCAGTGTATACTTAATGCTCAAGAACCTAGTCATATGCCAGACTAAGCCTACACACAGGGGACATCGTGCTAAAACCAAAAAAACAGAGATAACATGCACAGAATTCTGCGTCATGAACTGTCAGTCTGTCTGTAATAAAACACAGATGATCTCAGATTACATTGTCAGTCACAACGTAGACATAGCTGCCCTAACTGAGACCTGGTTATCAGATACAGAAGACCATATAAGGACTATAAACGACCTGGTCCCAAACGGATATGACTTCACGCATATAACCAGACCTACAGGAGGTGGAGTTGCTATTGTTCACAAATCCAGAATTAAATGTGGTCCATCAACAACGTACAATGCTACCACATTTGAAACTATCATCTGTGATTTAATTCACGAACACACCACAGTGAAAATAGTAATTTTATATCGCGTCCCCCCATCACCAATCAACAAATTCACAGCATCGCAGTTCTTTAGAGAGCTCGAAGATTTGATTGGAACTCTTGGAATTTGTCCAAATAAAATAATTATTGCAGGCGATTTCAATGTTCATTTAGACCTTGCTGAAGATCGGAGCACAATTCGTTTTTGTGATATTTTTATAGACAGTGCAAATCTACAACAATGTGTCACCGAAACGACACATGTGAACGGTCATATACTAGACTTAATTATTTGCCGACCTTCTGATAATATGATCAGTAACGTTCGCGTTGAGTCTTATTTAACCGACCACGCCGCAGTACACTGCAGCCTCAATCTTAAGAAACCACAAACGGCCATGGACACAAATTAAAGCCATAGATCAGAATACGTTTGCGATGGAACTCAGGGAAGGTGAATTGTTTTCCGATCCAAAGTGTGATCTAGTTCCGCTGATTGAGCAATACAATTCCGTGCGCGGTCGTCTACTTGACATACATGCCCCTGAAAAGACATGCACCATTGCGGTACGACCATATGCACCTTGGTATAGCTCTGAGATTTCATCAGCGAAAAAGACATGCAGGCAATTCGAGAGAAAATGAAGGCAAACCCAGCTAAAGTCTGATAGCCTGTCTTTTCAAATTCAGAGGAACCGTGTAGTTAACTTGTTTCACAAAGCTAAATCAGATTACTATTCCGGTCTCATTGAATCTACACCTGATCAGAAAGCATTATTCAAAGTTGTTGATGAACTCTTACATAGGAAAGCTAAACCTAAACTGCTAACACACAATGATGCTGCTAACTTAGCTAATCGGTTCAATACATTCTTCTCTGAGAAAATCGCCACCATCCGCCATAACCGTGACAATACATTTCCTGTAGCTACAAATGACGATGAGGAAATACACCAGCCACCATTGCTAGAGAGATTTCGCCTAGCAACAGAGCAGGAGATTACGAAGCTCATCATGTCGTCTCCCGAGTAAGACTTGCAAGCTTGACCATATGCCCACATCAATAGTAAAGCAGCATGTAGTTATTCTTGCACCAGTAATCACAAACATTGTTAATCTGTCCTTAGGGGGTGGAGTCTTCCCACCTCCAATGAAGAATGCCTTGGTGACGCCACCGCTTAAAAAGTCATCGCTGGACCCAGAGATATATATATAAACTGACTGAAAAGGTTGTCACAGTATGTATATCTGAGCATATGTAACAGTGTAAACTAGCTGAGAAATTCCAATCCGCTTATAGAGAGCACCATGGAACAGAAACAGCATTAGTTAGAGTTCAGAACGACATTCTCAGATCACCGGACAATCATAATGCAACTTTCTTGGTATTACTAGATCTATCAGTTTGATACGATTGATCACGAGCTACTCTGTCAGCGCATGAACAATAACATTGGTATTAGCGGTACAGCCCTGTCATGGATACGATCATACCTCTCAGACAGATATCAGGTAGTGTGCATCGCTAATTCGTGAAGCTCTAATATCTTATTAAAATACGGTGTGCCACAAGGGTCCGTACTCGGTCCGAGATTTTTCACAGTGAACTCTGCCCCAATTGCAAACATAGCTAGACGACATGACCTTAATGTGCATATATGTATGCTGATGATACTCAGCTGTATATGTCATTCAATCCTAATGTGCCTACACAGGAAGATTCGGTTCTTCAAAAGGTCAGAGAACAAGTTAAAGCTCAACCCAGATAAAACAGAGTTCCTGGTCATGTCAACAAACCAACAACGTAGTAAACTCGCCAAAATGGAAGTTCAACTAGTAGACAATAATATCACGGCAACTGCGTCCGCCAGAAACCTAGGTATTATTATTGACCAGGCTATGGACATGAATGCACATATACGATCCGTGTGTAAATCTGCATATTTCCATCTCCGCAACATCAACTCCATCAGAAATGTGTTAACACACCAAAGCACAGAGACACTAATACATGCCTTCTTCACGTCACGATTGGACAATGGAAATAGTCTTCTTTCCGGTATTACAGAACAGTCTCTGAATAAACTGCGGGGTCTTCAAAATGCTGCGGCTTGCATTATCATGAAGGTCAGGAAGGGGGAGCATAGAACACCAATTCTAAAACATCTCCACTTGTTGCCAGTCCGGCAGAGAATAGAGTTTAAGCTTCTCCTGACCTGGAAAAGTCTGCACAATAGAGCCCCAGAATACATGCAAGACATGCTAACACCCTATGACCCAGGCCGCATACTTCGGTCTAGAGACCACCAATTGCTCTGCATCCCACGATCAAACTTGCTCTCCTGTGGGGATAGAGCCTTCAGTGTTGTTGCCCCTAAACTATGGAATAAACTGCCTCTTGCTATAAGAACATGCAAATCAATAGAAAATTTCAAGAAAACACTAAAGTCTCACCTATTCACAAGCGCCTATGAAAATTAGTTTATCGAGATATGGAGCTATATAAATGCTGTATTATTATTATTGTATTATTATTTCTTCACTAGTTATGCTAGCTAAGTTACCCCACGATGTATAACAGCATACCACCATTCCTGAAGTGTAATAAGAGAAAAAAATGATATTAATTTTGCAGATGAGCATTAAATGTGTATTTAAAGACTATTTTAAAAGGAAGGTCCTTTATGTAACACACGTGACGTAACACATGTGACATCCCTTCACATTAAGTTAGAAGTATCTAAATGTTGGTGATCTAGAAACTATTCATTGACAGAGGTAGTTAACTATCCATAGAAATAAAATAATATTATTTCAAAGCAAATAATCCATACACATCACAGAGTTTAGAGTCAATAAAAGAAAACAATTTTTCAGAAAATCATCTGATGTAACACGTGACAGGCAGAAAATGAATCACATAGGAAAAGGTTCTGTATATAATCCAAAGCTTTATCTGTAATTCAAGACTCCATACCTCATGCGAACATATGGTACAATAAATATTTCTTATCTTATTCTAAAAATATTTTTGTGACAAATTATATGATCAAAATTTTCTCTGAAATGTAACACACGTGACATGGAATGGGCCTGTAGCTACCCGAGTTCTAAGTATAGCATTTTACACTTGTTTGTTTTATATTAAGCAGATGACATGCTACCATGATAGGAGACTGTGGAAGGATCCGATCTGTTACTCAAGTACGATGTCATACTCAATTACACCACTTTTTACCTGATGTCACAACCAAAATGATGTACATAGCTGTCATGAAAATAGAAAACTGTCACGAAAGTGTAGTACCGGTAATTCACCTTTCCAGAGTATCCATCTATCATCTGATGTCATAATCAGCTAAGCGGCGTGTAGGATGTCATAATCATTACGTCATAAATGATTCTATTTGGCCCGTCTGTAACTCTTAAAGCGATTATAAATGAAGCCAGATTTTTGTATTGAAATAATAGAGTGTATGCCACACTCTATTATTTCAATACAAAAATCTGGCTTCATTTATAATCGCTTTAAGGGTTGCAGACGGGCCATGCGATATAACTGTCTTCCAGACACATTCATTTATTGACAACCCTTCAGTTACCCTTTGGACATAGCATTATTTTGTCATTGAGAGCGCGTCCATCTTGTCTCTGCGCAGTGGTATCTGACATCATTCACAGTCAAATGACCTGAATTTAGTGGCGACTGCAGTGCTTCGGTTACAACTTGTTAATTGCACACACACACCGTCAGTTATGGACTGCTTTGACTAGATTTCATAGACAATTCTTAACCCATAATCGCTGCAATATAAAAACTAATCTGTTAAATATTTTAAAATTAAATTTGCAAAACGTTGCTGTTCAGGACAGCAACACTTTTCATCAAGCTTACTCTCAAAATATTCAACAGTTTTCCAACAGTCTCACATATGATTTTCACGTTCTGAGTTTATTGGGATTTCAATGTAGGGCATAAGTGAAATTGACACGCAATCATATTACGGCCATAAAGCATATTGGCCTATAGATGGCTTTATCGCTACGACGAGAATATAATTTACTAGCTTGCTTTTACACCTGAGCCAGAATGACGTCTTGGCTATTGGGTGAAATGGCATGCAATGGCGGCTTCTGTAAACATGGGGAAAATATTGAAATTTCACAATCAAATCGCAAAAACCTTTCTTGGATGACTAAGTATGTATATGAAAACTGCATCTCTTGCTTACAAACGTCGCACTCGAAATGCTTGCTCCATTTAGAATTGCTTTAATAGTCCGACAGGTATGAATTGTATGTCTCTACTATTTAATAAACACACTGTTGAATAATTTGACTGGACGCTGTTGCAGCTATAGGCATCAACGGCGCCCAGTCAAATTGGTTTCAAAATATTTAACAGCTTGCCTGTATAGTCTACTGGAAATTGATAGTTAAGGAGTTCAGGGATCAAGCGATCCCAACACAAGCGAGGTATGGGTGGAGCTTAGCTAGAGATGGGCGGGGCATGGCTAAAAATGGAAAGGTCCATTGAACATGTATGTCTTGCATCAATTTATAATTTAATAAACATTTTGTTGAATACTCATAGGCAGCAACAGCCCCCAGTCAAATTAGTTTCAAAATATTTGACAACCTACCTGCATACATACCTAGATTCTGGGGATTCAGGTTTCAAAGTTTCAAATCGATTCCAACATGTATAAAACATGGGCAGAAAATAGCTTGAAATGGGTGGGGCATAGCTTGAAATGGGCGGGACATAGCTAGAACTAGAATCCTCTATTTGATGTCTCGCCTATTTTTGATAAACATCAGAGATTATAGCAACTTCATTCATGTCATTTGATAGATAAACAGAATATTAGGTTGGTTGAAATATGCTACGGTACAACTCATAAAGAAGTTACCGCGTTTCCAAAACAAAAACAGAAGCATGTTAGTTAGGACAATTTTTGACAGGGTGTAAAAAATGTTCTGTCAAATATTTTGAACATAACTGGATCGGAAGATATTGCTACCATAGGCAGTAATGTTTTCTGATCCAATTATGTTCAAAACATTCAACAATACATTTTATTTTGTTTTGAAAACATTTTAACTTCTGTCTTAGCTGTATTGTAGAGTGATGATACTAATGTTGATATTTGTACCAAGTACAGCATGATCTTGATCTGTAACCGTGACAACTAAAAAAGAACATCCACCTCCTAAAACCTAATATGTTTGAGGTTTCTTAACAATTCACCTTTCCAGTTTTAGCTATGCCCCGCCCATCTGTAACTAAGCTCCACCCACACTTCGCAGTGTTGGGATTCATCGATCCCCGAATGCCCTAAATATCAATTTTCTGAAAACTATACAGGTAAGCTGTTGAATATTTTGTAACTAATTTGGCTTGGTGCTGTTGCTGCCTATGGCAGTTGCTCCACAGTGCACAGTCAAATTAGTTTCAAAGTATTCAATAGAATATTTATTAAATAGTAGATGTACAATTTGTACCAACAACGCAGTCTGTCTACAAATATGCATTTCGTGACATACTTATCGATGTCATTCTTTATGATGTCATCCTACACTAGAGCTGGGCAGTTTCCCGATAATATTGAGAATATCGCTAGATTATCGTTATCGGCATCGTCTGATTTCTGAATATCGGCAATATCATCAGTTGTCTAAGTTGTATTTATGAATAAAATCAATATAAAACAGATCTGACTAGTCTGTCGTATTTATTTTAATACAGTACTATGGTAACCGGACTCAATTCAAACAGTTTATAATAATTTTAGTTACACAATCTTACTCTATAATGGGCCGTGTGCCGTATCAATGTATATTTTTCATGCTATCTTTATTATTCCCCGTTTTTATATCCCATGTTTTACGGTAATAAATGCATATCCACAGATTATTTCTATTTCTGTGAAATATAAAGTGTCAGCCATTTTGATAGATAGACTACATTTAGCCCCTTTCATTTCTCAAATCGGAAAATACCTTCAGCATGCCAAGCTGATGACGTAATTACTAAACCACCAGGCGTGAGTTCTCCACGCATTGGTACAACTTAACCATTATAACAGTACTAAATAGACCACACTGCTGAGAATATGAACTCGCCAATTAATTGAGGACCATATCTTTTTCATCTAGCAACCTGCCACCATAAGAAGCGATTACAGGGGTTGAGTATTTTTTTCTCATTTCATCCACGCCTCTTTACTTGGGTGGGCGGTCATTACAAAACTTCACTAACTCAAAATATTCATTTGAAATTGTGATTTTGTAATGAATAACGGGCCGAAATTATACAATATTACCGCAGGAAAAGCTACACCTGATACATTTTTAACCACCCTCAGTTCTGAGGCTAATTAAAATTATTTTTTTGCTTTTTTTGCGTGAAGTGCATTCTTATCAGTAATCATTAATTTATCAATTGCTCTGACCTTCCATCAACAAATTGATAGGTCTGGATAAATAAATTTACATACCCTGTTCACGTTCCAATCTGATGATGTAATTGCAAGGTCCACAGTTGCCAGTAATAATAAACTGGCTTCATGATTTGATGACAAAAATCGTTCATGATGAATAGGCATACAAGGTCGATATATCGGAATTTAGGAAGCCACAAATATGACCTTTCAATTTTAACATCTGTTAAACACGAATCACAACACGCATCTCGCTATAATACACAGCGCTTGAGAGCATTAGTCGTCCAACAATCGGCAACCACAGGCACTGTTATCCTGAATGCGTTAAATGTAATCTCCAAAAATAAGACCAGCTGATTAAAAAAATTTTAAGAAAGATTTTAGTATCTGTGACAACTTTCCATCAAATTACATTCAAATTAATCAGTTTAAATTGGACTAATTATTTCAACAGTACACATTTCAGCTTTTAGAGTGAAATATGTTATATTCACGCCTTTGCGGTAAACCTCTATGACCACACCTATGTCAAAGTATGGCCAAGTTTTAATTGGCCTTGGATGATGATGGTGGTGGGGATGGAATAAAAGCATAAATTCCTTGTAAAAGCTAGAAAATTACTAACTAGCCTGTTCCCTAACAGGCCGCAGCCTACAGTATATAGCTGTCAAAGTGAATCTTAACCAATCAGACAGCCAGATTTACTGGAAACGCAGATCTAGGGTGTCTTCAACTGGCAAACTATGGATAACTAGCTGATTACTAGCCAGCCGAAAATGAGAAAATAATGAGTTCGCCTGTAAAATACTATATTTGGCTAGTTGAACATGACTGTAGACCTAATTCTGTTTTAACCAATCAGATTTGAGCTTTAAGAGTTCCCTTTTGCAAATGGCGAATGTCAGGTTTACAACAAATGTGTTACCTAGTTGAATAAAATGGTGAGCACGGCATAAAATACAAACTTTATGCTTGGGTAATATTCACGAGGGAATCAGATCAATTTAATCTATGCTAGTAGATGATCTGTTAGTGGTATGAGCCGTGACCACGGTGATGGTTGGGTTTTCATGGCACTTATTACAAGTTTTAAGACACCTTATCCTCAAACCCAATCGCCTAGACGATATATATCGGGATATCGTGATATTTTCCTAGATATCGTTATCGTCCTCTAAAAGCCAATATCGCCAAGCACTATTCTACACGGCGTGTAGTTGATTATGACGTCATACGATGGATGGATACAGTGGAAATGTCCATTGCACACGCTAGTTCAAACTAGACCACTGACATGACTGGAATATTAGATTCTAAAACTAGATTCTGTGTCATATGATAATTGGTTATCATCGTGTACACTTGACAGTAAGAAGTTCCAGCAATATTGTTTCCAAAATGTACGCCTGCCTTTATACTAATTGTAACAAGTAACATGTTGATAGCAGCGTGACAAGGGCCAAGTTAGATGGAACATACAAATAACAATATATCGCTTAATATATAAACAATGCTTTTATTTGTTTTTTGACTAGGCACCGACACAAAAAGATAAACAACTGAAAATACTATATATACACAGCAGGAACAGATCGTGGGTTATTGCATAAAAACGGAAAAAACTAATTCAAAAATCGTAAAACATTGTATTGGTGTTGCATATATGTAATACTGGCCTTTAGATAGATTTGACCTTAAAGCTGATAAAATAATCAGTGTTTACCCCCTTAGCAATAACATAGTGCTATCAATAACCAGGCATCTCTGAAAGAGTCTGAAAATATTCTGAAAAAGTCTGAAATGACTCGATATCACCCGTTTTTAACGCTTAATAGTCCTACATGTTGTACGAATTTATGTTTTTGCTATTTAAGAAACATGCTGTTGAATATTTTGAAACTAATTTGTGTGCGTGCGTGCGTGCGTGCGTGCGTGCGTGCGTGCGTGCGTGCGTGTGTGTGTCCACAAGAGCATCCAGTCAAATTAGTTTCAAAATATTCAACAGCTTACATGTATAGTTTTCTGGAAATTGATAGTCAGAGAGTTGAGATCGATCGATACCAACATGTATGTGGTGTGGGTGGAGCTTAGCTAGTGATGGGCGGAGCTAAAACTGGAAAAGCCCATTATCTACACCTACCAGAAAGTTGTTTTGAGCTTTTCTGATGGCATAAACGAAATCACGGATTTCTTTTTTCACGAGAGTTGATACTTACCTCCCTAATACTCTTTGATATTGCCAAATATTGACTTTCACTCAATAAACACTCAGATTAAAAAGGTTAGGTGCCCTTACTGGGCAGGTAGTCAGATGTCAGTCCGGCGGATGCCAGCCCCAACCTCGTGCATGCGCAGACTAGTACTTCCTCTGACTAAATTTATTGGCTGACACTATGCAACTTTAAGAAAGCCTGAAGACCGAGCCTTTGTGGGGTGGAGAGGCCGGGTCCATATTAGGGAAGTAAGTATCAACTCTCTCGTGAAAAAATAAATCTGTGATTTCATTTATTTCACTTCAAGAGTATACTTACCTCCCTAATATTCTTTGATATTGCCAAAATTCGTCAGAGAATTCGGTGGGAGGGAGGCGAGGTCAAAAGACCAGCTCTTCCCTATGTGCTTTTCTGCGTTTAAAGCACTTAAACTTCTGAAATTGTGTGAAAACAGAACCAGGGATAGATTTGAACATCGGCTAACACAGCCGATGGCTGAGAGATGAACATATGTCATATGCGGGCCCCCCCCCCCCCCCCTCTTCTTTGGAGGAAGACTGAATGACCTCAATGTCCCATATGATCTCTACGTACAAGTGCCATGTACTATAGGACATTAAACGAAAAGGCTTCATTTTCGTATACTCCCAATAATGAACCACATAAAACATGTACCATCACCATATTAATAACGAAGGGTCACATGACAATACAATTAACAATGAACAACACATAAACAAGACTGACCTTGTGGAGGTTGGCTGCTGTCATCATCTCCCCCTTGGTGAAGACTGATGCAGTCCAAATAAGTGGTTGTTTCCATTGATTAATTGTAAAATATATAAAAAATGAGGATACCTCATCAAAATATGTACACCTAAATTAGTTTAAAAAAATCGATAAGGCGAGAGGATTCGAGGTGTCACTGAGATAATGGTCGGTAAAACTTGACTCAGAGTGCCACTGGGCTACTGACAATGTCATCCACAGGAACCCCATTAAACAGGGCAGAAGCTATGTAGAAGCTTAAGGCCTTCCCCTGTAACCACAAAATGGTCTGCCTCGGCTGATAAGGCATGAATCTCGCTTCTTTGCCTAGCCGAGGCCGCAGCAATTAAAAATAGTTTTAAGTGTCAACATTTTCATAGAAATGGAACTAAGTGGTTCAAAAGGCTTATCAGCTAATACCTGAAGTACTAGTGATAAATTCCAGGACGGAATCATTGGGGGATTCCTTGGTCTTAGATTGCCCAAGCCTTTAATTAAAGTATTTAATGTACTTGCTTCATCACTTCCCCTATTAGCCAAGCAAGGGATAACTGGATAACTGTCATTAAAGCTGACTTATAGCCAGCAATAGAGTTAGGCTTGAGGCTATATGCATCATACAGGTGACAGAGGAAACCGGTTACTACCTGAATAGATGCCTCCATTGGATTAATACATCTTTTTGAGCACCATTCTGCAAATCTGTTGATTTTATAATCATATGCTCTGGAGGTTGACCCCCCCCCCCCCCCCTTCTGGCTTTTGCCATGCGCATGGCTGCTTGCTCAGAAAAGCCCTCCTTAATTCTAGATTCCTTGACAACATCCACACAGTCAATTGGAACATTGACGAATTGTTGTGAAGGGCCTTGCCCTGGAAGATAATATTGTCCATCAGAGACAGAGGAATCGGATTGCAGACCAGAAGGTCCAGCCGATCCGTATACCATGATCGGCTTGGCCAATTTTGGGCCATCAGAAGCACTTGGCACTCCTCCTGTCCGATTTTCTGAAGAATTTTTGGAATAAGGATTTCTGGAGGGAATGCATATGTATACATTCCCACCCAGCTGATAGCTAACGCATCTGTTGCGATAGCGCTCGGATCTGGAATCGGAGAGACATACGTCGTCATCTTCGCATTCTTCTTCATTGCGAGTAAATCTATGTTGGGTTTCCCCCAGTGGTTGAACAGACGATCCGCCACACATTGATTTAGTTGCCATTCCATAGGTAAAACACTCATCCTTCGGCTCAATGAGTCTGTTAGCAGACTTAACCTTCCCGGAATATGAACTGCTTTCAAGGTAATCCTGTGATTCAGACACCAGCAAAGCAGCTTCCATGTCATCATACAGAGACTGGGCGACTTCGTTCCGCCATAGCGGTTTATGTAAGTCACTACTGTTGAGTTGTCTGATCGAACTAGAACACCCTTGCCCTGAACCTTCTCTAAGAAATGTTCCAGGCCCAGGACTACTTCTCGTAATTCCAGTAGATTTATATGTTTTTATGACTGATCCAGATTCCAAAGCCCTGATTGTGGATTCTTCCAGGCAAGCTCCCCACCCCTCCATCGATGCATCTGTATACATCGTTAACTGAGGGTGAGGCGGGGTTAGCATCACCCCCGCCAGGAGATTCTCTGTCTTCAACCACCATTGCAGGTGGTGAATTAGAGGCTCCAGCACTGATGCGTTTGAGTCCAGTGAACCTGTACTCTGGGTCCATTGTGTCATGAGAAATAACTGGATAGGTCGCCTGCGTAAGGCTGCCTGATGAATGACTGGTTCCAGAGAAACCATCAACCCCAGCATTCTCAGGTAAACCCGTGCCAGATTACGACTGTTGCACACTGACTGTATTAATGAGATGAGTACTTGTACCCTCTCCTGAGTAGGATAAACATATCTTATCTCCAGATCGGAGAACATTCCCAGGTAAACAAACTTCTGGAATGGAGTCAGCTCTGATTTTTGAAAGTTAATTATCCAGCCCAAGCCTGTGAGAGTTTTCAAAACTATCTCCAGATTTGCTGATAAACTTTCCTGATTGTGTGCTTTTAACAGCCAGTCATCTATGTACATGTGGCCTGCTATACCTCTGCTGCGGAACTAAAACGCTAAATTAGACACATATGTATTGGAGGTCCTGATAACTTGATCTTGGTCCTTCCTCAGAAGCTTTGACACGATCAGACATGACTTCTTGATGGATTAAGTATGAATTTGAGCGTAAAGAAAATTTTCATTGCAGAAAAAAGCTTATAGCATATGTCTCTTTGAGCCAATAAATTGGTAAAGAGGAAGTACTAGTCTGCGCATGCGCGGGGTTGGGGCTGACATCTGAATACCTGCCCAGTAGGGGCACCTAACTTTTTTAATCTGAGTGTTTATTGAGTGAAAGTCGATATTTGGCAATATCAAAGCGTATTAGGGAGGTAAGTATACTCTTGAAGTGAAATAACATTTTTCAGATTTTCGAGTAAAAGGTCTGAAATCAGATAATAGTCTGAAGATTGTCATGCGTGAATAACTATCTCTTTTCGCTAACTGTTTTTTTGAGTCCAAGCATTGACCATGTGATTCTCTAGACAAGACCCACCTAACATGCCGTGTGTATTATAAGAGATTCACAGATTCGCTCAGTACACGGAGCTCCGAGTCAGTCGGTAGGTGTTGGTGTAAGCATTTGACTTCTAATTCATACATAGGTGGCACTGTGTATTGCTTACCCGCCAAATGCTCACACTACACACCTGCCGGCTAAGTCATAACTCGCTGGACTGAGTGACTCCTTTTATAGCAGCTGAGAACTGTTGTGTGGGTCTTGTATAATGAAACAATCCCTGGACATAGAGTTATAGAAAACTGAAATTAATTGATAGCACTATTTTACTGTTAGGCCTAGGGATTAAGGTTGATTATTTTAGCTCAGCTTTAAATTGCGTCTATGATATTGCTAGAAATCAACAAATTGTAGCCGACAATAAACGCCTGGTTACAAAGATATACTACAGCTAAATCTGCATAAGACGCTACCTGTCATTTGGTAATAAAAGGTGGTTCTTTAAGACGGGTAGTTGCTTTGACATGAGTCAGTTTTAAAGGACCACTATGCTTATGTGGTTGCTTAACCCTTAAATTTGTTAAGATAATTTCAATTCTCTCATAGAAAATGTCCATTTGCAGACCAAGAACCTTTTTTGGAAAATTTACCATTGCAATGACTGGCGCAGTTATCGAGCCAGTCATTCCAGTGGTAAAATTGTCAAAAAGTCTTCTCTTGGTCTGCAAATGGACATTTCTCAAGACCACTGCAGAAGCCGCATTTGGCTGATATAAATGTTAAAGGTTTAAGACAAGCTTGCCACTTCTTTTGAGAGCATCAAACAAAGATTTTCAGGCATGGTCTGTCTCCTGTGCATGGTTCATGGGATTATAATCACTTCACAGCTTGTTCTGATGTTGGGGCTCACAAAACAGAGGATAGCCATCTGCAGAGCTCTGGCTCCAGCATCAAACATATTTTATGACTGTAAGGAGAAATTGACACTTGTTACTGGCTTCTGTCAATGGACCTTTCCAGTTTTAGCTATGCCCCGCCCATCACTAGCTAAGTTCCACCCACACTTCGCTGTGTTGGGATTGATCGATCCCCGAATGCGGCGCCCAGTCAAATTAGTTTCAAAATATTCAACTGGATATTTATTAAATAGTAGACATACAATTCATACAGCAACGCATAGTTCGTCTTCAACTACGCATTCATGATGTACTTATCTATGTCATTCATGACGTTATTGATTGTGATGTCATTCTATACGTCACGTAGTTGATTATGACGTCATATGATGGACGATACAGTGGAAAGGCCCATTTGTTGTGTTCATAGTGATTGAAGGCATTTTGAAAAAGTAGTTGCAGCAATCGGATATCCCTCTTACAGTAAGCGCATCAGAGAAGACATGTTTGACGCTGGCACCGGAACACACCAGGTCTCTCTCCATGCTTTATGTGCAGCAATGTCTGGAGGGCAGTCCAGCAGTCATACCTTGTGTTCTTGTATTCTTCGGATAAGGAAGTTGTTTCACTTTCTAGATGATGATAAAATGATGATGATGATGGTGGTAGTGGTGAGGATGATGTTGATGAACATAACTCGTAATGTTCATCATCGTCATGATCATCACTACTACCACCATTATAATCATCATCTGCATCATCATGATTTTGCTGATGAATGAACATGACTCATTAGTACGTCAAAATATCATAAAGGTGTTTGGCTAATTCACATTAATCTCTGCCCACATGGAATGGATGAATGTAACAGCGTTCAAAATAGATTTTAACCCTTTAACACTCAAAATCGTCCAAAACCGTCTTCTGTAGTGGTCTTGAGAAATCTCCATTTGCAGACCAAGAGACAAAGTATTTTTTTTAATTTACCACTAGAATGATTGACTGGCTCGATAAATAAGCCAGTCATTCCAGTGGTATATTTTCAAATATAGTCTTTTCTTGCTCTACAAATGGACATTCCTATGGAAAAAATTTAAATTTTCTTGAACAATTTTAATGATTAAAGGGTTAAGACCTCATTCTTGACATTAAAGGAGGTATTCTCATACATAGAAACTGTGTCGCTCACCTGGAGCAGGGTGGTTTAGCAGTCTTTTAAATGAGTTTGTGGACATTTTTGCAAGTGCAATATGGCCGCCAAACACACTACATTTTGATTGCCCAATGGCGCCCATGTTTTTTTGATGGATCAACTTCCTTTGAACAAATTTTAATGGCCCAAATTTCAGCCCGATCCCTTCAGCTGTTCTGGAGGAGTCATTTTCGTGAAAACCTGGTCATCCAAGATGGTCGCCGAACCATTTGGTCAATCAAGTTCTCTTGAACAAACTTGGCTTACCTCTTGGCCTAGATGACGATTCCCCAAGTGTTTTTGGAGATTTTTAGACATTTCCTGGAATCGGCCGAAATCCAAAATGGCCGCTGGGCAAATTGGCCGATCGGGTTCATTTGAACAAACTTGGATTAACCCTAGCTTAACCCTAGCCCTAATGATGCTTCCTGCCAAATATAATTGAAATCGGCCTGGTAGTTCTCGAGAACATATTTTAAATTTCCCATTGCTTTAGCATGGGAGCTTTTAACGAGAAAAATTATCCAAGATGAGTTTCGAAAATTGCAAATTTGAGCTCAGAATACCCCAAAACATATATAGAACCAATTTTGGCCTCGAATCCATCAAATAAAAAAATCCAATATGTCCGCCAAACACGCTACATTTTGATTGGCCCACGGCGGCCATGTTTTTTGATGGAGCAACTTCCCTTGAACGAACTTTAATGGCCCTTAGTCCCTAATCATATCTCCCAAATTTTGGCCTGATCCATTCAGTGGTTCTGGAGGTCGTTTTCAGGAAAACTAGGTCATCCAACATGGCTGCCGAACCATTCGGTCAATCAAGTCGTTTTAAACAAACTTGGCTTACCTCTTTGCCTAGATGAGGTTTCATAAGTTTTGAATCGATTCCACAAACCGTTTCGGAGAACAAGATTAGCCATTTCTAAAAAGCGGCCGAAATCCAAGATGGCCACCGGCCAAATTGGTCGATCGGCTTCGTTTGAACAAATTGTAATCTCTATGCCATAAGGATGCTTCCTGCCAAATTTAATTCAAATCGGCCCAGTAGTTCTCAAGAAGACATTTTAAATTTCCCATTGCTTTAGTATGGGAGCTTTTGGCAGGAAAATTATCCAAGATGGCTGCCAAACCATTTATCCGACAGTTTCGAAAATTGCAAATTTGAGATCAGAATACCCAAAAACCTATATAAAACGAATTTCGGCCTCAAAATCCATCACATAAAAAAATCCAATATGGGTGCCAAACACACTATATTTTGATTGGTCCACCACGGCCATGTTTTTTGACGAATCAACTTCTCCTGAACAAACATTAATCGGCCTTAGTTCCTAATTATATATCACAAATTTCGGCATGATCGCTTCAGCGGTTCTGGGGAAGAAGTTGTGTTTGTGAAAACTAGGTCATCCAAGATAACCGCTGAACCATTTGGTCAATCAAGTTCCCTTGAACAAACTTGATTCAGCACTTACCCTAGATCATATTTCGTGAGTTTTGAATCGATCCCTCAAATGGTTTGGGAGGAGAAGATTTTTAAAAACATTTCTAAAAATCAGCCAAAATCCAAGATGGTTGCCGGACAAATTGGTCGATCGGGTCCGTTTGAACAAACTTGAATCTCTATGCCTTAAGGATGCTTCATGTCAAATATAATTGAAATCGGCTCAGTAGTTCTCGAGAAGATATTTTTAATTTCCCATTGCTTTAGTATGGGAGCTTTTGGGAGGAAAATGATCCAAGATGGCCGCCAAACCGTTTATCCGACAGTTTCGAACATTGTAAATTTGAGATCAGGATACCCAAAAACCTATATAAAAACAATTTCGGCCCCCAAATCCATCAAATAAAAAAAATCCAATATGGCCGCCAAACATGCCATATTTTGATTGGCCCACGGTGGCCATGTTTTTTGACGAATCAACTTCTCTTGAAAAAACTTTCCTGGCCCTTAGTCCCTAATCATATCTGCCAAATTTCGGCCTGATCCCTTCAGCGGTTCTGGAGAAGTTATTTTCGCTAAAACTAGGTCAACCAAGATGGCTGCCGAACTATTTGACCAATTAAGTTCCCTTGAACACATTTCGTTGAGCTCTTGCCCTAGATCATATTTCATGAGGTTTCCTTCAGTCCCTCAAACGGTTTCGGAGAAGATTTTTAAAGACGTTTCTAAAAATCGGCCCGCCGGCCTAATTGGCCGATCGGCTTCATTTGAACAAACTTGGATCCCTATGCCCTAAGGATGCTTCCTGCCAAATATAATTGAAATTGGCCCAGCGGTTCTTGAGAAGAAGTCGTTTAAAGGAAAAGTTGACGGACGGACGGTCGCCACGACATAAGCTCACTTGGAAGGCCAGGTGAGCTAACAATTAAGCCATAAAACAGGAATTAAAAATAAAGATCCACAGAGGATCTGTAAAGCTCACCTGCAGTAATAGTGCTAAACAGTGACTGAGCTTTCAACAGTATAAGGGTTAATCAGTGATGGCCACTCTAACTTTCCAAAATGGTTAATAGACACTGAAAAATTAATGGGATAGTGTTCAAATAAAATTTGGTATTTTGCAATATAAGGGCATTTACCTTTAGCTTGATATTATACATCAACATTCATAATTCAATGGCTTAATACTTTAACCCTCAAATTTGTTCTAGAAAATTTCTTATAGAACAGGTCCAGTTATAGATCAAGAAACTATTTTTGCAAACTTACCACTGGAATGACTGGCTCGGTTATTGAGCCAGTCATTCCAGTTGTAAATTTGCAAAAATAGTCTTCTCTTGGTCTGCAAATGGACATTTGTCAAGACCACGACAGATGCCGTTTTTGGCAGATAGGTGTTAAAGAGCTAAACTGACCATGTGGTGGACACAAATTAGATGGCCAAAAAAATAGATGGCTTAGCATCTGCAAGGCTAGTGAATAAGTACGCAAGAGAAAATAAAAAATTCAAATATCTCTGCTGCTTTCCAATGGATCCCAGTCATTTTATCAAACTCTGCGCAATGTCAGCCTGCTGTCCTGAAATCAGTCAGGTCACTCTAAACTCTGTGGTTCGGGGAAAAAAGCCAATACAAAATAATTCCATGATTGCTGCCAAACCAGTCGCCAGCCATTTTGTAGTGACAAATTCAAATTTAGTAGGCTAAAACACATTTGTGTAGCCACGTTAGCCCTCAAAATTCATTAAGTAAAAAAATTCAATATTGATTGGTTGCTGGTAGACATATCTTTCAGGTATTAACTTCTTGAACAAACTTAATGGCCCTTAGTCTGTAATCATACTTGTCCAATGGAGGAAGCTAAGCTCCACCCATGCTTTGCCCTTGTTGGGATCAATCGATTCATGCACTCTCTGAATCACAATTTCCAGATAACTATAAAGGTAAACTGTTGAATATTCTGAAACTAATTTGACTGGGTGCCGTTGCTGCCTCTGGCACCAACAATGGCCAGTCAAATTACTTTCAAAATATTCAACAGAATGGCTATTAAATAAGACATACAATTCATACAACTTGACAGACATGTGACGTAGATGATTATGATGTCATGATTGACTGAGAAACTGGATTCATAAATTGCCGCTTTATCCACTCAGCGCTTCAGTCATTTCTGCAAAAACTATGTCATTCTATATAGCTGTCAGGCAAATCAACCATCCATACCATGTTTTCTCAAACAAATTTGTCTAAAATCGGTAATCCAATTTCGTACGAACAATCTTGGGTCTCTATGCACTAAGGATACCTCCTGTCAAATTTAATGGAAATCAGGCCATTGGTTCCTAAGAAGTCACTTAGAGCAAAAGGTTGACAGACAGTTTAGCCATGACATAAGCGAAAGGCCAGGTGACCTACTGATAATAACAATTATTTATTAAAATAGGCTAATTTTCACTCAAAACATTCAAATTACATTATAAGCGATTGTGCAAAAAGACATACAACTATTTGTCCGACTTATGTGTCTGACTGATATATTTTGATCATGACCTTATGCTGGAGTGACATATCAGAGTCATGACCTAATCCAGCTTATATTATATCTTACATAGTCAAACCTCTATAATAGTCATTTGCTTTTTGGGCTATAAGACGGTGGCCTTTTAAGATGGCCATATGACCACCCATCTTCACACTTTAACACTCATATCAGCCAAAAACGACTTCTGGAGTGGTCTTGTTGAATATTTTGAGATTAATATGACTGGAAGGCTTAATATAACTGAAAGCCATTACTGGTTAAGGCAGCAATGGCTTTCAGTCGTATTAATCACAAAATATTTAACACAATATGCTTTCTTTCGTAACGGATTTATTTTAGCAGGGATGTCATTGAAAGGGCTAACCACTTAATCCTTGAAAGGCCTGTATCACAATTTCAAGACAACTACACGTATCATGCACGAAAGCTGTTGAATATTTTTAAACTAATTTGACTGGTGCCTGTTGCTGCCTATGGCACCAACAGCTTCCAGTCAAATTAGTTTCAAAATACTCAAGAGCAGATTACCTAGTACATAATAAAGAAGATGTTGCTTCTGCTATGTAAGGGCTAATGTGTTAGCCCTTTACTTGTCAAATTTCGTCAAGAAAATGTTTCTTATTGAATGGCCATTTACAGGACAAGAGAATACAATTTTTGAAAATTTATCACTGGAATGACTGGCTCGGTTATAGAGCCAGTCATTCCAGTGGTTAATTTAAAAAAATTGTATTCTCTTGGCCTGTAAATGGACATTCCATAAGACCATATCTAAGGCCAGTATAGCCATTAAAGGGTTAAACAATGAACGCTTTTGTTCCGCTTTAGAGAAATCTGATCTGCTATTCTGGGACATTAATGGCAAGGTAATGGCAAATAAAAATTCAAACAAAGACAGTATTCTAATCTCAAAAGACTGAAGAGCTTTGAAAACGAGGAAAATTGAGCAAAATTCTATTCATACTCCTGATGCCACTTTCAGATGCCTAAGTACAAGACAAGTTTCAATAAAATCTGATGAATAATAAGCTTATATACTGCATAATAAATAAACTAATCAAAATGCCAAAATGTAGAGCATGGCATTGTTTTTGACATGTATATAATATTGCTGCTATCACATATATAGCAAGTGTTCTTGTGCTGCTTAAGTTTATATTTACCCATTGTAATATACCGATCACAGAACATACAGTGCAACTTGTCTGTAGAATAGGAAGAGTGTCTCACAGGCCATTTGATTCATAAAGACAACCTATATTAACCCTTTAACACTCAAGGCAGCCAAAACTGTTTCCTATTTTGAAAAAAATTACCACTGGAATGACTGGCTCAATAACCGAGCCAGTCATTCACGTGGTAATTTAAAAATAATAATTATCTCTTGGTCTGTTAATGGACATTTTCTTTGTGAAAATTGAAATTTTCTTGAACAGATGAGGGTTAAAGGGTTTTAATCGTTTAATAGAATCAAAATTTTTATAAAACACATAAAATATTCTCTTGTGCTTTGTGAACTGATTGTCTACAGTACAAAGTCTGACTAGATATCACATTCATATATGCAAATTACACAGCATTTCTACACACATTTATTGAATATTTATAAGGGGGGGGGGGGGGTGATTATATCGACTTAATGTGAGACGTCGACATTTAACCCTTTAACCCTCATATCAACCAAAAATGGCTTTTGCAGTGGTCTTGAAAAATGTCCATTTGTAGACCAAGAGAAAACTCTTTGAAAATTTATCACTGGAATGACTGGCTAGATAACCGAGCCAGTCATTCCAGTGGTAAATTTTCACAAATAGTCTTCTCTTAGTCGCCAAATGCTCATTTTCTATGAGAAAATTGACGTTTTCTTGAACAAATTCGAGGGTTAAAGGGTTAAGAATGTTGACAGTAGTCAATGGTGAACTGAGTGCCTATGCAGTCTCTAAAATCACAATCTCAACGTATGATTGTAACACTAGAGCTTGTATGGAATAGTGATAAGTTTAAACAGTTCTTATTGCATTTCTTATTTTCATTAGTGTCAACAAATTAACATATAACGATACAGAATAAACTCTTTGTACTTCCCAAACAGCCATAATATTATGCACCTCCAATCACACATCCTTATACCAGCTTCAACACACCTCAGAAACTCGCAATGTTTTTTTTAAACAAATATCTAATCACAGATCTGGTTTTCATCTGAATGTGTGTGAGCATACACCATCCATGTAGCTGTGACCAGGGAGTAATCCAGAGCACATTTCTGGACACCTGTACCATCTACACGCACATAGAATAGATCTGTGAAATACGCAGTTCTCTTGTCTGCCAACTTGTTTTATTTAAAATTGGCAAGTACCAATATCACAAGTCCATAAAATGTTGACAATGAATGTAACTATATAACATCCATTCTCAATATTTACCATCTGCTTTTAATTTAAACTTTTTTAACATGGAACAAATTTTCTTTAACATTTCTCTGGCAAAAAAACATTTCTGATTAATCACAGCTTCTTCATTTGGCTTCCTATCTGTATACATGTACCAAAACCATTTTAGAATACTCCCTGGTGACATGTGACTTTGGCACAAATGTAACGAATTTGACAATACTAGCACGGAGTCAAATCTAAAAATAAGGTTAATCTGCACAGATAACAGAACAGTATGGCATAAACAACTCGACAAGCATTGTGAAATCATAAAAGTAAATCACAACCAATTCTCATGCAGAAGTTCATATATCACTGACTCTGCTATGAAACATGATAGTCTCTTAACTCCTCCCACTCTGATGTCACTCTTAAATTTTCAAATTAAATTAAAAGATGAACCGGTGTTCATTTTTTAACAAATTTGGTGGAAGATGTTGCTGTACGCAAAATTCTTCGCTGTCAAACAATAAAAAATAGAATTTTGACATCGGAGTGGTAAGGGTTAATAATTGTGGAATGCATATAAATTACATTTTATTTTATATACATGTACAAACAAGACAAGCTCAAACAGTGATTCTTTCACATAACACCTAAACAAGTATTCAGCCAGACATCCCATTGACATAACCCATGTTAATAGTCAGACCAGCCAAAACTTACCGTTTCAGTGGTCTTGAGAAGTGTTTATTTGCGGTTGAAGAGAAATCTATTTTTGAAAATTTACCACTGAAATGGCTGGCTCGATAATCGAGCCAGCCATTTCAGAGGTAAATTTTCAAAAAAAGGTTTCCCTTGGCGTGCAAATAAACAGCGACTAACCAAAATTGGTGATGTTCTTGACCAGCCTTCAGCATTAGTGTTAAGCCCTAGACGACTGTAATTTCTGACTTCTAAATTCTTCTCACATACCGTACGTATAACTGGCATTCATAACGGAAAGAATGTTGCCGTAACCTATTGAGTAATGACTAACATAGGCTAGCAACAGATTCCTGCAACATTCCTTTCATAATGTGCACCAGGCTTTCTAATACCAATTCTGTAACAAATAACATGTTGACATTAATCCATGTAATAGGGGCAAAAAAAAGGATCTATTACACATAAACTTAAAAACAAACATTTTACATCCTTTTCTTTTTAAACATATACATAGCACATGGGAAAGCAAAACAATTAGTAGAAAGACTGGTGTGCAAGTAACGAGATAGAAAAAGATGGCCTGTTTATTAGGCCTTCTATGCTAGGACAAGATGTTTCTCATAAATGAATTATTCAAATAGAATGATACACAGGCCACATCGGAAGCCAGTCTGCCTAGCATCTTGCTCTGTAAACAGCTATGGTTATATGTGAAGGTGCGAGCTACTTATAAAACACATCCATCTTCTCAGACAAAATTGAAAAGCAAACAGAATGTCCCACAGCAACAGACTAAATTATAAAGTCAAATGTTTTCAAGCAGTAGGCTTTAGCATGCATATCAGCATCCATTTTCAGATTTACATCTCACAAATAGTGTGTGCATGTGTTCGTCTGTGCGTGACGGTGTGCGCGTATGTGCGTGCATGTGCCAGCAATGTGATATTACATTGTCATACCTGTTCTAAAGGTCTACAAGTATCATTACAAGTCCTTATCAAGTGAACAATTTGATGGCACATTGGCAAACAAACTTGCCATTATTCACATACAGTACAACTCATGAATAACTTAGTATGTTTCCAAAACAAAATAAAACGTACTGTCGAGTCTTTTGAACATAATTGGATTGGAAGACATTGCTGCCTAAGGCAGAAATGTCTTCCATTCCAATTATGTTCAAAATATTCAACAGAACATTTCTTACTAATGAATATGTTTCTGTTCATTTTGGAAACATTTTACCTTATTTCTGAGCTGTGCTGTACACATTGATTGCTGCATGTTCAGAATAAGTACAGGTCTGCTATAAGCATCACAAGATGTCACTGATTAATTATGAATTAGGTGTGCGTGTTCACTGAGCAAGAATTAAACTACAGTAAACAAATAGACCTTTCCACTTTACCAATCCATCCTATGGCGTCATAATCAACCACGCGATGTGTAGAATGACATCATAATGAATGATGTCATGAATGACGTCGATAAGTACATCACGAACGCATATTTGAAGACGGCCTATGCGTTGTTGTACGAATTGTATGTCTTTACTATTTAATAAGTACATGTATTCTGTTGAATATTTTGAAACTAATTTGACTGGGCGCTGTTGCTGCCTTAAGGTTACCTATAAAGTTTTCAGGAAACTGATAGTTAGGGCATTCAGGGATCGATCAATCTCAACACGGCGAAGTGTGAATGGAGCTTAGCTAGAGATGGCCGGGGCATAGCTAAACAATGGAAAGGTCCATTGCAAAAAGTTCTATTCATTGCAAGTATTTGTCATCTTATATGAAACATAGTATCTCAAAGATTAACACTCACTGTTATAGAGCAGATAGAACCGATTCTTTACAACCATGTTCACAATGTGTCCATTATATATGCCATGAGTATAAATAAAAGTATAATATTAATAGCTATTACTTTCCCAACAAAGGCTAGATAATTATGAGATTTTCTATCTAATATTATATTCATGAAAGAACAATGGTGTAACTATATCATGAGATAACATTCTCGTTTTTATAGGAATGGAACCATCTTTTGTTTGTATAAAAATGGAACCAAATAATAGCGATATTCTGTTGCTAGAATAACAATGGAAACATTCAGTTGCTCGAATAACAATAGAAACGTTCTGTTGCTCCAATAACAATAGAATATTTCTCTTGTTTGAATAACAATGGAACCAGTCTTTTGGTTAAATAACAATGGAACCAGTCTTTTATTTGAATAACAATGGAACCAGTCTTTTGGTTAAATAACAATGGAACCAGTCTTTTGTTTGAATAACAATGGAACAAGCCTTTTGTATATAAAACCTCAGATCGTGAAAAAGCTGGATATTACAGTTGGTCTGGCAATGACTGGCAGTCATCGTATTAATCTCATGTATATTATAAATGCAGCTTAGAATGATGATGACTAGCAGTAGCGTTGTAGTATAATGACACTTGGCCTTAAAAAGAATATCGTAAACACTTGTATCTATGAAATCTTGTACTGTATGTTTGTCATATATATCACAACATGGAAACGACCACATCTAGTTCCGTATGTCGCCATAACGTGGAGGGGCCAAGCGAGGGTTGAAAGGAAAGATCATCTGTTGTGATGATCTCATTGACAGTCCACTGATATGTTGATCGGGTAGTAATGAATACGTGTCTTCATCAAGTCCTTCATAATTCTCTGCCTCAAAGTAGATTGTCTGTCAAAGATATAGCAAGACAAAGTACATAATGTGTCAAAACTAAAGCAAGACAATGTACATAATGTATCAAAGTTAAAGCAAGACAAAGTACCTAACCTGTCAAAGCAAGACAAAGTACATAATCTGTAAAAGCGAGACAAAATACATAATCTGTCAGAGCAAGACAAAGTACATAATTTGTCAAAGCAAGACAAAGTACATAATCTGTCAAAGCAAGACAAAGTACATAATCCGTCAAACGAAGACAAAGTACATAATCTGTCAAAGGAAGACAAAGTACATAATCTGTCAAAGCAAGACAAAGTATCAAAGCAGGACAAAATACATAATCTGTCAAAGCAGCACAAAGTACATTATCTGTCAAAGCAAGACAAAGTACATAATCTGTCAAAGCAAGACAAAGTACATTAATCTGTCATAGCAGGACAAAGTACATTAATCTGTCAAAGCAAGAGAAAGTACATAATCTGTCAAAGGAAGACAAAGCACATAATCTGTCAACGGAAGACAAAGTACATAATCTGTCAAAGCAAGACAAAATACATAATCTGTCAAAGCAGCACAAAGTACATAATCTGTCAAAGCAAGACAAAGTACATAATCCGTCAAACGAAGACAAAGTACATAATCTGTCAAAGGAAGACAAAGTACATAGTCTGTCAAAGGAAGACAAAGTACATAGTCTGTCAAAGCAAGACAAAGTATCAAACAGGACAAAATACATAATCTGTCAAAGCAGCACAAAGTACATAATCTGTCAAAGCAAGACAAAGTACATAATCTGTCAAAGCATGACAAAGTACATTAATCTGTCATAGCAGGACAAAGTACATTAATCTGTCATAGCAGGACAAAGTACATAATCTGTCAAAGCAGGACAAAGTACATAATCTGTCAAAGCAGGACAAAGTACATAATCTGTCAGAGCAAGACAAAGTACATTTATCTATCAAAGCAAGACAAAGCACTTAGTCTATCCAAGATAAAGAAATACAACATACCTAATCTGTCAAAAATAAAGCAAGACAACGTACTTAATGTTAAAAATAAAGCAAGACAAAGTACATAATATGTCAAAGATAAAGCAGGACCAAGTACATTATTTGTAAAGGCCAACATTCACACCAGAAGCATAAAAATGTGTTAAAATTGTATATTTTAATCCTATTTGCTTATTGAATGACCATTTGCAGTCTAGCAGAGGACTCTTTTTGAAAATTTACAACTGGAATGACTAAATCGGTTATCGAGCCAGTTATGCCCGTAGTCTCTCTGGGCCTGCAAATGGACATTCCTAAAGACCACTGTTACGGCTGGTTTTGGCCAGCTTGACCATTAAAGGGTTAAGAGACTTAAATTGTCTACATCAACATGATCAATGTAATGAAATTCTAGTTGTAAAGTTAAAAATTATTTTTTTATTAATTTATAAGCCTATATATATATTTATGTATATAAAAATGTAAAATGTAAAATTTGTGACGTAAAACTTGCTTATTGTAATTCTACGACAGATTAATTAAAAAATTATTTTAAATACTTAATTTAAATATGTTAAAATAAAACAAAATAAATAATTAAATAATGAATTTAAAAATTAATTTAAATACTTAATTTAAATAATTTATTTATTTTAAATAATTAATTTAAATAAGTAATTCCACCCACAATTTCGTCCAGATTCCTTCATTGCCCTGTACGAAACACAAAACGCTACCTGTGTTTTCTATTTAATTGAATTCACTATTGCGTCCTTCCATTGAAGTGCACCGCTTTTCCCCGCCCTGCTTTGTTCATCAACCAATCCAACACAGCGAACGTGTACTGCACTATATGACGGGCGTACAGGCACTGTCAATTAGTCGCCTATTTACTTTTATCAATCAATCATTGGCTAGTTTGATAGTTGTTTAAGAGGCGGGCTCCTAATACGCGTTAGATTTATCAAATCCGTTGACTTTATATGAGAAAAGCATTGAATTCAAAATGTTTCTACATGAATCATGGATATGTTGACAACATATGACTTTGCTAAAAAAAACTCCATTTTATTATTATTATTATTATTATTATTATTATTATTGTTTTCCAGATTTCGCTTATAAACCTTGTAAAACAGTGGATATCGTACTACTATACTTGCCTGCTGAAATATATAACTTGAGTGTAACTTGATGTAGCCCTATCGCCAGCACACATTCTATACTGTATTTGACTTATATTTCATGAAAACATATGTTTTCTGAGCTATAATGTTGACAATGTTTAGCACTCTTCTTTACTAAGCATGCCCGCCTCAATAGCCCCAACCACCCACACATACACACGCACACACATGAATATCCATCATTACTAGTATTCAATCACCACAAGTGGATATATAAACCCCCCACAGACCCCCTTCTGGGTTGGTCTGTTGTTTTATTAACCACTATAAAAACATACTTACCGTTCAATCACTACTTGCTAAAATCAATTATCTGCATTTTGCTATCAGAATAAGATTTTTATGCCCGCATACCCACCTCCCCCTGCCTAATCCCATTCCTATGGACCCTCAACCAGGCTACTGGTTGACTGTCCTCTCCAGCCTGTCATCTAGTATAGACTGGCACCAGTCTATACTCACCTCATAGTGACGCTTGTCGCTAGGCGCGCTTGCGCATGCGCACTCGAGCCCAAATAGGAAACAGATTCACTTTTCTAAATTTAAGTGCAAAATATTTCAAACTGATTCTCAAATCTTACCACGCGGGGTGGTTGAGGCCGGGTTGTAGTGATTGAACGGTAAGTATGTTTTTATAGTGGTTAATAAAACAACAGACCAACCCACAAGGGGGGTCTGTGGGGGGTTGTTATTACACCACAAAAACATCCATTACCGTTCAATCAGTGGTCAGTGCCCCCTGTCCACATACGGCGGGAGGAGATTTAGAGAATCATTAACATAGGATAAAAATCCCACCAATCTTACCCCAATGTTAATAACATAACATAATAGTGCATATACTCAATCACACTGTGATTTAACAAATAAGGATAAGTAGAACTTAAAGAACTAAACAAAAACCAAAGAAGACTCTCACCCCTTTCACAGACGCACCGTCCTAACGAAAATGGTGGGAAGTGCTGGGTATATGGTCTTCGGCTTTTTTAGTTAAAATCATAATATTACGAAAGAATGAAGCTGCTGCACTCTGGTCTTTAAGATAAAATGAGGTAAAAGTAGATTCAGATTTCCATCCTGCCACCTGCATGACCTCATCTAATGATGAACCGGCAAAAAGAGCGAAAGAAGTAGACATGCCCCTAACGTCATGGGCTTTGATATGCGCGAGATAGATTTGATCCGGAGACGCTATTTCATAGCAAAGCTTAATTGTCTCGCAAAGCCATCTGGCAATTGTAGCCTTTGACACCGGCTTAGATAATTCTTCCGCATAGGAAACCCATAAATGGGAAGGATCTGTTCTTTTAAAATCGGTTCGCTGTTTATAGGTTCGTAACGCTCTAACCGGACACCAAAATTTGTCTGAAGGCGAAAAAGATGACAAAGATTTTAAAATAATAGGACTAGCAGGAAAACGGTTAGACTGGGTTTTAGATAGAAAATCCCTTCTCGGATATAAAACCAAACCGTCACCTGACACTATAAATCTATCTCTTTCAGCAGAAAGAGCATGAATCTCTGAACGCCTTCTAGCCGATGCAGCAGCCACCAGAAAAACCGCTTTAAGAGTTAAAAGCTTAAGACTGATAGACGATATAGGTTCAAAATGTCGACCTGCCAAGACTTGAAGAACCAAAGCCAGATTCCAGGAAGGTAAAGGCTTAGCAACCGGAGGACGAATATTACCTAGACCTCTAATAAAGCTATTAAGAATCTTAGTATCCTTGACCTCGGCATTCAGAAGACAGGGAAGGGAAGATGCAAGCGAAAATCTATAACCCCTAACCGTGTTAGCTGACAAACCCAAAGAATCAAACAGATAAGATAAAAAATCTAAAACTTGTGGTATAGAAACAGAATCGGGCACGAAACCTTGGTCTGAACACCATTTACCAAAGATTTTAAGACGACCCTTGTAAACTTGACGGGTCGATTCCCTTCTGGCCGAGTCAATAATTTCCTGAGATCTTGAAGAAACCTTATCCTGGAAGCTTTCAGACTCGAGATTCTCCAAACGCATAGATTGAAGATTTCTGGACTTGGATGTACACAACGACCTCTAACTTGAGATAGAAGGTCCTGGGATACAGGAAGAAGACGAGGAAAGTCTACCAGAAGATCCAGAAGGTCTACAAACCAAATCCTCTTGGGCCAATAGGGAGCTATCAAAAGAATCTCGCAAACTTGGTCCCTGACCTTCTGTAGAACTAACGGGATCAGAATCGTAGGAGGGAAGGCATAAGCGAACATCCCTGTCCAGGACTGAGACAGGGCATCTACCGCCAGAGCTTGATTGTCCGGAAAAGGAGACATGTAAGAGGAGATCTGGGCATTTAGAGAGGTCGCAAACAGATCGACTAGAGGACGACCCATGAGATTGAAAATCGCTTTGACAACCGACTTCTTTAACTGCCACTCTGTGTGGGCGAACTTGCTGGGACGTGACAGCTGATCCGCCAGAAAATTCAGACTGCCTGGGACATGGGATGAGACTAGAAAAATCTGCCTCTTGCGGCACCACAATAGCAGATTCCATACTTCCAGACAAAGGAGAGACGACCTTGTACCTCCCTGCCTGTTGATATAAGCTACGACCGTCGAATTGTCCGACCGAATAGATACTTTGAGGCCTATCACCTGATCTGACCAGTAAAGGAGAGCCTTCTTGACAGCCCACAACTCCAGAATGTTGATGTGGGCTGACGACTCCTCTGGGGACCAAAGGCCGGAAACTGCCAGGGAGTCCCAGACTGCTCCCCAACCCTCCTGAGACGCATCTGTGAAAATAATTGCTTGAGGAGGTGACTTTACCAGAGGAACACCCATCAGCAACAGAGAACGGTCTCTCCAGAAATCTAGATGAGGGATCAAATGTTCTCTGACGGGAATCTGATGGTATATCGAATGGACTGACTGTTTCCACAGGGACATCAAATACATCTGAAATGGCCTCCTCATCAGCGCTGCCCAAGGGATCACCCTCTCTACGCTGACCATCAGACCTATTACTCTTAAAAAGAATCTTGCTCTTACCACTGGATAAGACGCAATAATTTCCATTGCCACTGCTAACGCCTCTATCCTTGGATCCGACGGGAAAACTAACCCCCGAGCCAGATCGAAAGCAACTCCTAGATGAGTAAAGATTTGCGATGGAACTAGGCTTGATTTCTCTAGATTTAAAACCCACCCTAGATTGCAAGCCAGACTGCAAACCTCTGGAAGAATTCCTTCGAGAATTGAGGAAGACCTTGCTTTTACCAACCAATCGTCTATATAAACATCAGGATGGATAGAACGACGGTGTAAAATTCCTGCCACGGCTGACACTATGCGGGTAAACAGGAAGGGAGCCGTGGTCAGACCGAAGGGCATGGCGCGAAACTGCCACACCCGATTCTTGTAGGCAAACCTCAGGAATTTTCTGAATACCGGATGGATAAGAACATGGAAGTAAGCGTCCTTTAAATCTATGGAAGACGTCCACATTCCCTGATCCAGACTGGCAATAATCTGGGAAACCGTCTCCATCTTGAATTTTGGGGTGAGAATGTTCTGATTTAACTTCTTCAGATTTATGATTGGACGCCAGCCTCCTGATTTCTTTGTTACTAAAAAGATGGTCGAGTAGTAGCCCGGGTCTACTCTCCAACTGGGAACTTCCTCTATAGCCCTTTTTACAATCATGGCTTCCAACTCCTCTTCTAAAGCCCTCAGTTTCTCCAGACTGGTGGGAACTGGAGTCCAAACTGGGCAAAGGGAGAGAAGAGGAGGATGATGGATCCATGATGGAGCATAACCCCAACGTATCTGGGAAACTAGCCAGGAGTCCTGAATGAGGGCTTGCCATTTCTCCCAAAACAGAGAAAGGCGCCCTCCTACTGGCACGTTGGGAACCCAGCACTGAACTGCTTGCTCCAAAGGAGGAGGAAGAAGGGAAGGAATTGGATAGAGAAGAGAGAAATTTGGACCTACCCGGGAACTGTCCAAACCTTCAAACTCTCTTCCCCTGATAACCCCTAAAAGAAAATCGTCCTCTGGATCTGGACGCACAGCGAGAAGGGGTCTGACCCCTCCTGGCCCAAGACGAAGGGGACTGTCTCCCTACAGACCTTGACCGATGGGATGAAATGGAGTCGAACCGATCTTCCTCCGAAGATCGATCCCGCTGATCATAAGAGGACACATTAGAGTTATGAATTACCCTAGAAGGATAAGCTCCAAACTGATCAGGTTTGAGACTCTTTCTTCTAGGTGAGGAGTTAGGGCTTTTAACCAAAGAGACATCCCTCTTTCCGGAGGATTTGGCCCATGAAACCTGAGCTTGAAGCTCCCTGGAGGACTTCAAGCGCTCCGATTCCGCCCTAATTAAATTAGGAGCTGACTCTCCAAACAGATCAGTCCCGAAAGGAGACGCAACCACAAGATTCTGTTTCAGTACCTCGGAAACCCTAACCTCCGAAAGCTTTCTAGACCTACGTTTGGAAGTAATGAATCCTAACGATTTACACACCGAACTAAGAGAACCCCTGGACAAATCTGCCAAAGAACGAAAGACCGCCAAAGGAACTTGTTCTCCTCGTTCTTCCGCCTTAAGAACAGCCTCTGACAGCAGAGCAAGATAATTCGCTGACTTAATCTGCGACCTACACACTGACTCCCACTTAAACAGATCAGAAGAAAAATCCGACTTAGCCGCCTCCTTCAACTGAGATGATAAAACGTCCCAAGTAGGACCAGACAGAGACTGAGTCGAGGCTACCTTTAAAAAGTCCTCCTTAGGAATCTGAACCGGCGATTCATACTTGGTAATCAGAGAAAATTCCGAACAAACTGAGTCATTAACGAAGAAGTCTAACATGTCTACCACTAAATTGTCAATAGGAAGTACCTGAGGCGAAGATGAAGAAGGATCGTCAGAAGAAAGAGCAGAACCGAAAGAAGGAGGATCCACCGCGAATTCCTCCTTCAGAGGAAGAGAAAGCGAAGAAGCAATCCATCGGTGAGCCATGGACCAGTCTTCCGAAGAGGCTCTAACTGGGCAAAACCTCTTCAGATCCCTGGCCCTGACTGACTTCGGAGCAGAATAAATAGAAGACAGAACAGGAGGAGGAGAATAAGAAGAGGCTATAAGAATTGATGAGTGTCCTGAGACCAAAGAATCACCTAATCTCGACACCACAGGAGAGGAAGGCCTACTGCCCGACTCCTGAAAAGAGGAAACTTGCATAAACCCAGCATCCCTACTCAATTCCTGACTAGCCGATGATGAAGGACGACCCACTGCCGCAGCCGAAAATCTTGAAATAATAGACAAACGAGCAGACACAAACGAACGATCTAAAGAAGCATCTCTAACTACTGAAAATAAAGGAAAATCTAACCCTGAATCCACAATTCGAAACTCGAGCTCAGGGGACAGAACCACCGAAACAATCGGATCAAGATGGTCAAAAGACATAGACGATGCCATCGACGAAGGGGGAGACGAAACTGACTGACCGGAAGCAAAACTTTGATCACCCTGATCATGGAAGGAAGAAGATTGAGGACCATACTGAAGCCTAGTAAAGCCCGGAGGAGGAGGAATGGAAGATTTAAACAGAGGAGAAGAGTTAGTAACATGAGACGAGGAGAAGTCTTTCGACGAGAGAGAAGAGGAAAGGGATGAAGATCTAGACAAACCCGGATTAACCACCGCGTCACGAAAAGAAGAATCCGAATGAGAAACTAACTCAACCTCGCTGACCCTTGGAGGTATGAAAGAATCATAACTAGAATCCACCGACTCCTGAGACAACCTTTGCAAATTTACTAGACCAGAATCATTAAAATTCCTAACATTCACCAATCTCGCTGATGCTACTGAATTTTGATCATTCGCTAACCCGAAAGCTGACTCCCAGCCGGAAACGGAAATTGGAATTCTATCCAGGTCTGCCCGACCCGGAAGCACCCCTCTGATACCGGAACCGGAAGTACACTGACTAATGTCCACCCCGGACCCGGAAGCGCTTCTACCGGAATTCGAAAAATAAACAGAGTCCTCAGACTCCGGATATCCGGAATGGCCGGAAGCGCCCCACGACCCGGAACCGGAAGAAGACAATAGACTTCTAGGATCCGGATGTCCTAAATAACCGGAAGACAGACCGGAAGTAGCCAAAACGGAAGAGGTAACCGGATCTTGCCGACCTGGATTACCCCCCCTCCCGGAAGTCCTACCGGAAACGGAAGTCACAGAAGCCGGAACCGGATCTAGACGACCCGGATGTCTACCTAACCCGGACTTCCGGCCGGAAAAAGACTGAATCAGAAAATTTAAGTAAACCCGGGTCAAAATGATGCGAGTCTACCCCACCGGAACCGGTACTCGCAAGACTAGTTATCTTAGATATGGGCGCTCTCGATACTACTTTGCCCACCGGAATCACCGTAAAATTGGCATTCTCATGAGTACCCCCAACAGACCCCCCTTTAGTGGGTTGGTCTGTAGTTTTATTAACCACTATAAAAACATACTTACCGTTCAATCACTACTTGCTAAATCAAATATCTGCATTTAGCTATCAGAATAAAATTTTTATGCTTGCTTATACTCCCTAATGCCTATACCATCACCATGTAGACCCTCCACCAGGCTTCTGGTAGAGGGACCCCCTACATTAGCCTTACAATAGACTGGCACCAGTCTGTACTCACTCCTTGGTGATGCTTGTCTCTAAGCACGCTCGCGCATGCGCAGTAGGCCCCAATTGTGAAAACTGAATCACTTTTCTAAATATAAGTGCCATACATCCAGCCTAGATTCTCAAATCAATCCCCAGCGGGGTGGCTGAGGCCGGGTCGTAGTGATTGAATGGTAAGTATGTTTTTATAGTGGTTAATAAAACTACAGACCAACCCACTAAAGGGGGGTCTGTTGGGGGTTGTTATTACACCACAAAAACATCCATTACCGTTCAATCACTACTTGCTAAACCCGTAGATTTGGTCAGTTCCCCACTACGAAACTATGGTGGGAGGTGATTTGAGAATCCATAAGCATGGATAAAAATCAAACAAACATAACCAAATGTTAACAACATAACATAATGGTGCCTCCTAATCAATCACACAGTGATTAACAATCAAATAAAACTTTAAACATAAAGAATTAAAATAATAATAATAATAATAATAATAATAACCAAGGAACAACTCTCACCATTACCCCAGATGCACTGGCCTAACGAAAATGGTGGGATGTGCTTGGTAAATGGCCTTCCGCCTTTTTGGTTAAAATAGTAATGTTTCTAAAGAAGGAAGCCGCTGCGCTCTGGTCTTTCAAATAAAAAGATGTAAAGGTAGACTCGGATTTCCATCCTGCCACTTGCATAACTTCGTCTACAGAAGAGCCAGCAAATAGAGCGAAAGAGGCAGCCATCCCTCTAACATCATGAGCTTTAATGTGAGAGAGATTGATTTGATTAGGAGAAGCAATCTCGTAGCAAAGTCGAATGGTGTCACAAATCCATCTCGCAATGGATGCTTTAGAGACCGGTCTGGCTACCCCTTCCGCGTAAGAAACCCATAAATGAGACGGATCGGATCTTTTAAAATCGGTACGACGCTTATAAGCTTTAAGCGCTCTGACCGGACACCAAAATCTGTCTGACGGAGAAAACGAAGATAGAGATTTTAAGATAATCGGTTTAGCTGGATAACGGTTCGATTGCGTTTTAGATAAGAAATCCCTTCTAGGATATAAAACCAAACCGTCTCCAGCTTCAATAAATCTATCCTTTTCAGCGGAAAAAGCATGTATCTCAGATCGTCTTCTAGCCGATGCAGCCGCTACTAGAAACACTGTCTTAAAAGTTAAAAGCTTTAAGCTAATCGACGCAATGGGTTCAAAATGATGACCTGCCAAAACTTGAAGAATCAAAGCCAAGTTCCAGGAAGGTAAAGGTTTTGCAATAGGAGGACGAATATTACCTAAACCTCTGATGAAACCATTAAGCACCTTAGTATCCTTAACATCCGCATTTAACAAACAAGGAATTGAAGATGCTAAGGAAAATCTATATCCTCTAACCGTGTTAGCCGTCAGATGAAGAGAATCAAACAGATAGGATAAGAAATCTAACACTTGGGATATAGAAACAGAATCGGGCACGAAATCATTATTTGAACACCATTCTCCGAAAATCTTAAGTCGACCCTTGTAAACTCTTCGGGTCGACTCCCTCCTGGCCGAATTAATAATTTCCTGAGATCTCGCAGAAATTTGATTCTCAGTGACCGCGCCCTCGATATCCTCCAAACACACAGACTGAAAATTCCTGGATTTGGATGAAGACACGTTCCCCTTACTTGGGATAACAGATCTGGTGACACTGGCAGCAGACGCGGGAAGTCTACTAGAAGATCGAGAAGGTCTACGAACCAGATCCTTTTTGGCCAAAAGGGAGCTATCAACAACATGTCGCATAATTGATCCTTGACTTTCTTCAGGACCAAAGGAAGCAGGATAGTCGGAGGGAACGCATATGCGAAGATTCCTGTCCAGGACTGAGACAGGGCGTCCACCGCCAACGCCTGATTGTCCGGAAAAGGAGACATGAAAGAGGAGATCTGGGCATTCAGAGAGGTCGCGAACAGGTCTACATGGGGACGATCCAGGAGGTTGAATATCGATTTGACAACCGACCTCTTTAACTGCCACTCTGTGTGGGCGAACTTGGAAGGCCGAGATAACTGATCCGCCAGAAAATTCAGACATCCTGGGACATGGGAGGACACCAGGAAAATCTGCTTCCTCCGACACCATGTGAGGAGATTCCACACCTCCAAACAAAGGCGCGACGACTTTGTGCCTCCCTGCTTGTTGATATACGCGACTACTGTCGAATTGTCCGATCGAATCGAGATCTTGAGGCCCTGCACCTGATCCGACCAAGCAAGGAGAGTCTTCGTGACAGCCCACAATTCCAGAATGTTGATGTGGGCTGATGACTCTTCTAGAGACCACAGGCCTGAAACCGAAAGGGAACCCCAGACCGCTCCCCATCCCTCCTGGGAAGCGTCTGTAAATATGATCGCTTGAGGAGAAGACTTGACTAGAGGAACCCCCATCATAAGCAGAGAGCGATCCTTCCAGAACTGTAGGTGGGGAATTAAATGCTCTCTGACTGGGATCTGATGGTAGACCGAATGGGTCGACTGTTTCCACAGGGACATAAGGTACATTTGGAAAGGTCTCCTCATCAGCGCCGCCCACGGGATGATGTTCTCGACGCTGACCATCAAACCTATCACTCGGAGAAAGAAAATTGCTCTGACCATGGTAGAGGATGCCAGAATCTCCATGGCTACTAGGATGGCTTCTACTCTCACATCTGACGGGAAGACTAAGCCTTGTTCTAGGTCGAACGTCACCCCTAGGTGGGTGAAAATCTGAGATGGAACCAAAGATGATTTTTCTAGATTTATAAGCCATCCTAGACTGGAAGCCAGACTGCAGACCTCTGGAATGATGCCTGCCAGAATTGATGCAGTTTCTGCTTTTAGCAACCAATCGTCTATGTAAACATGAAGGGGAATAGAACGGCTGTGCAGAAAACCTGCCACCGCTGACACTAGGCGTGTGAAGAAGAAAGGAGCCGTGGTCAGCCCGAACGGCATGACTCTGAATTGCCATACGCGGCCCTTGAACGCAAATCTCATGAATTTTCTGAACGAAGGATGGATGAGAATGTGAAAGTAGGCATCCTTGAGATCTATGGATGCTGTCCACATGCCTGGACTCAAACTGGCGATAATCTGAGATACCGTCTCCATCTTGAATTTTGGGGTGAATATCTGCAGATTTAACCTCTTCAGATTGATGATTGGACGCCATCCCCCTGATTTCTTGGGGACTAGAAATAGAGTTGAGTAGAATCCCGGGTCTACTCTCCAACACGGAACCTCTTCTATAGCCTCCTTCAACCTCATCGCCTCCAATTCGTCTTCCAGTGCTCCCAATTTCTCCATATTGGATGGAACTGGAGTCCACTTGGGCTGGAAAGACAGAGGAGGCGGCAGATTTATCCAATACGGTGCATAACCCCAGCGGATTTGATCTATCAGCCAGGAGTCCTGCGCGAGGGTTTGCCAAGTCTCCCAAAACAGAGACAATCGCCCTCCTACTGGCACGCTGGGAAAAAGGGATTGCACCGAAAGATTCAAAGGTAGTAGAAGAGGAGGAACAATTGGACAAAGAAAACGGGAAAGGCCTGCCCGGGCTGAGGCCACCCGTTCAAACCCGCCTTGGTTGAAAACCTCTAGAGGCGCGTCCTCTAGACCTGGACCTATAACCACGAGAGAAAAACTGACCCCTGCTCGCCTGAGGGGCTTGGCGAACCTGGGCTCTAGGTCTATGCGATGAAATGGATTTAAAACGATCCTCCTCCGCGGATCTGGAATGGCCAGGAGAGGAACGACTAGAGTTCGTAAAAACTCTTGACGGATAAGCCCCATACTCATCCGGCCTAAGACTCTTCCTTCTAGGAGAAGAGGAGGGACTGTTTACCGCGGCCGAGTTTCTTTTTGCCGAAGGCCTTAAAATAGAAAACTGCTCTCGCAGATCCTTAGCCGATCTAAGCCGATCAGACTCCTCCCTAAGATTGATGTAGCATCCTGACCGAAAATATCTGATCCGAAAGGCGGAGCAGATATCAAGTTACTCCTGAGGGAATCCGATATCTTCACCTCAGCAAGCTTTCTTGACCTTCTCTTAGAGGTGATGAAACCTAACGAACGGCAAACTGAATTCAACGAACTTCTTGAAAGGTCAACTAATGTACGAAATATTTCTGGCGGAATCTGACCTCCTTTCTCCTGACTTTTGAGGATAGCTTCCGAAAGAAGGGCCAAAAAATTTGCTGACTTCAACTGAGCCCGACATACTGACTCCCATCTAACAAGGTCTGATGACGTTTCTACCTTAGCCGATTCCCTCAGATGTGATGAAAGAACCTCCCATGTCGGCCCACTAAGAGACTGCGTAGAAGCCAACCTAACGTAATCTTCTTTAGGGACCTGAACTGGAGCATCTACCTTTGGATTAAGAGAAAATTCTTTCATTTGGACATCGTTAATATAAAAATCTAACATATCAACGACCAAGTTATCCACTGGAAGCACAGAAGGAACATTAGCCGAAGAGTCTGAAGATGAAAGAGCAGAACCAAAAGATGGAGGTTCAACCGAAAATTCATCCTGAAGAGGAAGAGATAGAGACGAAGCTATCCATTGATGGGCCTTAGACCAGTCATCTGGAGAGGCCCTCTCATTATAGAACCTCCTCAGATCTCTGGCCCTGACCGACCTCTGAGTAGCCCTGACCGAAAAGTGAGATGGAGCCGACGCAGAAGCAGAAGAAGGACAGATATCTGAATCTAGCGACACCGAAGAATCGACTATCCTCAGAGAGGAAGGAGAAACTAACGTTCTAGAAGGAGTGTCAGAGAGAGAATCTAAACCCAACGGAGCCTGATAAGGAGGACTCCCAGCCCTATCCTCTGGCTGACTAGCACTGAAAAAATTTGGATCCACCTCACTAGCCGAAAATCTAGACAAAATTGAAAATCTAGCCGAAATGATAGATCGATGAAGAGAGGGATCGCGGCTTACTGAAAACAATGAAAAATCTAATCCTGAATCCACTATCTGGAATTCTAATTCTGGGGACAGAACGACTGAAACAATAGGATCCAAATGATCAAACGCCTGAGAGGATGAAGAATAAGAAGGCAACAGAGGGGCAGATGGAGCAGAAGCCGAAGGTATGTTCGAAGCTGCCAAACAATTTTGCTGAAGGGAAGCTGGCATATGCAAAAAACCCGAAGGCGGAGATATCGATGATGGATGAAAAAGAGAAGAAGAATTAGAAACATGAGAAGACGAAAAATCCCTAGCTGATAAGCCGGATGCAGAAGAAGAAGAAGACGGCTGACTACTACTCTTCTGAGACCCTACTTGAGAGAACCGGGAAGGAGATGACGAACGAGAGAGAGATACTACATCCCGAAAAGAAGGATGAACCAAATCTGCGCCAGGAACAAATTGAGAACTAGAAAAACGATCCGGATACTGTCTATCCAAGCCGGAAGGAGCGGCGCAAAAATAACTAGAGTCGGCATTAACAGACCTATTATTTAACTGTGAATCTGCGTTAATCGGAAGTTCGTATCTTATTCCGGAAGTAGAACTACTGTCACCTGATGCGGAAACTGAAACCCCCCCCCCCCCCCCCCCCCCCGGAAGACGCTTGCAAGGACGGGTCAACATGACCCGGACCTGCGTAACTCAAACCAGAAGTGTCTAAACTACCCCCGGAACCGGAAGTAAACAAAGCTGAACCGGAACAAGAGGACGAACTCAATGACGGCTCCAACTGACTCGGATAAGCCTCCTTCCTACCGGAAGTAGTCACACTACTACCGATATAAGATCGTGACAATCCGGAAGCGGCATGATGCATATATGGGTCCAACAGACCCTGATGCACATTTTCCCTACCGGAAGTAGTACCACTACTACCGGAAACGGAAGTCGGAAAACCGGAAACGGAAGACGCCATCCTATGCACTGCCGGGTCCAGCAGACCCGGAACTACATTCTTCCTCCCGGAACCGGAAGCTCTATCGCCGGAAAATGTTGATTCGGAACCGGATGTTGGTGCATATTTCCTATTCTCCTGAGTCACCGGATGTTCGGACACGCCAGAAACAATCTCAGTGCTCCTTTCCGGATGCCTGGTAAAACCAGACTCCATTCCGGACAGCAAACCCACTTGTCTGGCAACGCCAGGAGCAGAGGTGGGTGCTTCTTTAGATGCGATCGGCGATCTTACCATATTCCTAGCAATCGGAATTACTGTGAAACGGACTTTGGTTGCAGGCGACAAATCAGATTCTTCTAGTCCTGATGCCATCGGCTTGACCTGGCTCCTACCAACGGACGTCTTACCAGTTTTCCTTTTTGATTCGCCGGACTTCGTCCTGGGGGACTTAATTTGTTGCCTTGTTGTTAACGAAACCGGCTTGCCCCACTTCCGTGATCGCGATTGGGGGCTAAATTCATAGTCTGATGACTCTTCCTTAGCGGCCTTAATAGCTGAAGAGATACGTTCGTCTAAAGACTTGGTTAACACATTAGCGAATGATTCAAACCTGGCAAATAATGCCATGACCGGATCTGATATAGAGGAGCTGCCCCCCTCCGATGTTGAGACCGCCGTGTTAACAGATATGGAAGTAGGCACTAATTTTGGGCCTTCAACAACGGAGGGAGGGCGACCTGAGGGTAACGCTGGCTTAACTACAGGGTCCTTAAAAAACGCTTTTGAAATGACCAATGGCCAACCCTTGCACACACCACACATTTTTAGAGAGGTGCAGGTGGTACACTTCAGGCAAACATGACCCGCATACTCCTTCGCGTGAACACGATCACACTTGTTAGACGCACACTTTATTTTCTCCGAGGCTATTGACGCCTCCTACAAGAATAAGAAATGATATCGACATAAAGCAACTAGTTGAAACCCCACAAAGGCGACTCCTAGGGCGATCTTAATAAAGGCTTTGAAGAAAGATCAGTTTTATATTTTTAGAGCCCTAAGATTACGTTATTAGGAGTGGTACTGGCTTACTATACCTTCTAACATGGTATTTTGATGGTATATATTAGGCATGGTTACTCTAACCTCTAAATCGGGAGTGTTGACACGAAAACTGGTAACTCCAAACGCTAGAGTTACAAACACCTCTAACACCATAATATAAAAGTTAACATAACTTAGGAAGAATTGACTTCATGGTAGGCATCCCTGTTCTATTAGTTGTAGTAGATTGTCTATAAAAGCAAGCTTTTAATTAACTTTTATATCTAATTTTGATAGCTGACAGAACTGTTGGCTAGCAGAATATCTGAAAAGTGATTCAGTTTTCACAATTGGGGCCTACTGCGCATGCGCGAGCGTGCTTAGAGACAAGCATCACCAAGGAGTGAGTACAGACTGGTGCCAGTCTATTGTAAGGCTAATGTAGGGGGTCCCTCTACCAGAAGCCTGGTGGAGGGTCTACATGGTGATGGTATAGGCATTAGGGAGTATAAGCAAGCATAAAAATTTTATTCTGATAGCTAAATGCAGATATTTGATTTAGCAAGTAGTGATTGAACGGTAATGGATGTTTTTGTGGTGTAATAACAACTAGCCTCATGGACGCCAGCTTCAACTGACGCCACCACTGCTTGAGGGTTATGCCCGTCACCCTCAAGTCTTACGTGGATTTTCTGTGGTGCACTCTCCGAGCACACCTTCAAGAGCTTTGGCGCTCTTGTCTTCTGCTTAGGTGATATCACCTGCCTAGAGGTCAGAGGGACCGGCTTCCCCCATTTGCGGGAATGCCCGCTAGCCTTCGGGCTATCCTCGGAACTCGACGATGTTTCCTGCCTTTTGGCCTCTCTTATCGCAGAAGTTATCCTCTCATCAAGCGATTTCGTCAATACCGTGGCGAAGGATTCAAACCTGGCGAAAAGCGCCATCACGGCGTCCGAGTTTCCCGATGAATTTCCCCCCTCCGTTGCTACCGATAACGGAATAGAGGGTTTAGCAAAGGACACCGCCTTAGCCTTGCTAGCAACGGAGGAAGGGGAAGGACGACCAGAGGGCAGCGATAGTTTACCCGACAAATCCTTAAAAAACATTTTTGCCACCGAAACCGGCCACCCTTTACAAATCCCACACATCGCGGTGGATGTACAGGTCGTACACTTCGCACAAACGTGCCCTTCGAACTCAACCGCGTGATGCCGATCACACTTCGCCGATGTACATTTGGTTTTATCTGACCCTTTCGCTGACTCCTACAAACGAAAAACGTAACAATGAAGCATTTCGCTCAAACTCGCTAATAATAGCAAACCTCAACTCAGTTCTAACGGCGGGAAATTCAAATTTCCTGACAAGAAACCTTCAAGGAATTCTACAATATCCTTATACTGCACTAGAAATAACTTCTTTTACAGGCTCTAGACATTGGACTGGACATTATTAATGATGATGATATTTTAGGATAGGCATAACCATCAAGATACCACGAATAATACGATGTTCACGAAAACCGGTAATATCTCAATTTCGTCTATAATATACTGTACAAACACATTATACTTCTTAGACGTAACTTAGGGAGGATTGTCTTCATATTAGGCATGATTATATTCCTTGATATAAAGTAAATAGGTATAGCTTCACAGCGCAAAACACAAAATCTCTTTCAAATATTTTTTAGCCAACTATTCTGCTTGCAGAATAATTGAAAAGTGCATCTGTTTCCTATTTGGGCTCGAGTGCGCATGCGCAAGCGCGCCTAGCGACAAGCGTCACTATGAGGTGAGTATAGACTGGTGCCAGTCTATACTAGATGACAGGCTGGAGAGGACAGTCAACCAGTAGCCTGGTTGAGGGTCCATAGGAATGGGATTAGGCAGGGGGAGGTGGGTATGCGGGCATAAAAATCTTATTCTGATAGCAAAATGCAGATAATTGATTTTAGCAAGTAGTGATTGAACGGTAATGGATGTTTTTGTGGTGTATTAACAACCTGAGATGCTACCTTAGTCCGGGTCGGGTTTACACTGTTCAGAATTAACTGATCGATTGAACTGTCGATTAATCGAATACCTAGATACCTGAAAATTATATTTTTAAGCATTGCGGTGTGAATGTGGACCTTTAAGCCTACATGTAGGTAATGCATTAGTTGCTTCAGTTCATCATTAATTTCTTCACCTAACATGCCTGATTACATACCTTACTTAACCCTATATATAATAGTTATTGCCTTCAACCACTCTTAATTTCAACACCTGATTACTCACCTGACATAACCCTATGTAATACATTAGTTACCTTAGAAAAATCCTTAATTTCAACACCTGATTAGACACCTGACATAACCCTATGTAATACATTAGTTACCTTAGAAAAATCCTTAATTTCAACACCTGATTAGACACCTGACATAACCCTATGTAATACATTAGTTACCTTGGACAAAGCCTTCATTTCAACACCTCATCACTCACCTGACATTAGTTGCTTTGGGCATGTTTGGCAACCCTTAATTTCAGGATCTTACAGAGGTGGCTTAACACTACATAATGCATTAATCGACTTTCCAGTTTATCCATCAATCATATGAGGTCATAATCAACTACGTGACATGTGGGATGACGTCATAATCAATGATGTCATGAATGACATAGATAAGTCATGAACGCTCAATTGATGACAGACTTAGCGTTCTTGTACGATCTGTATGTCGTTACTATTTAACAAACATGCCGTTGAATATTTTGAACTAATTTGACTGGATGGCAGCAACGGCACCTAGCTAAATTAGTTTCAAAATATTCAACAACTTACCTGTATAGTTTTCTGGAAATTGAGTCTGGGAGTTCAGGGAGCGATCGATCCCAACATGGGTGATGCGTGGGTGGATTTTAGCTAGAGATGGGCGGGGCATCGCTAAAACTGGATTCATCCATTGCCTTGTGTCACCCTTAACTTCAGCAACCTGATTACTGACCTGATTTAAGCAGATTCCTGGAAATGTCTCAGCCAAATAACTCCAGCCCTTAGGCGAAGTGTTGGACAAAGGTGAAACTGACAGAGCAACCAAGTCAACAATAGAGTACTGTATAGTGCTCTTTGTGAAGAGTGCTGTAAAAACAAATAAACTGAATCAAAACAGGCTGAGCACTTAACACTTACGACTCTGATGTCAAAATTTTTAAATTAAATTAATAGATGAACTGGTGTTCATTTTATCAACAACTTTGGTGGAAGATGGTGTTGTCGTAGACAGCAACATCGTCCACCAAAATTGTTGAAAAATGTACACCAGTTTCTTTGCTATTGACACCTTAAAAGATAGTATATTGACATCAGAGTGGTATGGGCTAACCCTTTAATGCTCATATCAGCCAAAAATTACTTCTGCAGTGATCTGGTGAAATGTTTATTTGCAGACCAAGCGGAGACTATTTTTGAAAATTTACCAGTCATTCCAGCAGTAAATTTTCAAGAAATAGTCTACTCTTGGTCTGCAAATTGACATTTTCATTGAGAAAATTTAAATTTTCTTCAACAAATTCGACGGTTAAAGGGTTAAAACATGGTAACTGACCTGCATTCATGGTACATGTACTAAACGAAAAGTGACTTGCATTTAGTGAACACCACCACCAACCCCCCCTCTACACCCCCAGTAATTAGGGACCATCTAGATGCTAATTGACAACCTATGTTTAGAGACCACCTGCAGTTCATCACCATCAATGATTTCACAAACCAGGTGATAATACACAGTACATCTCATAAATAAGTTGACATGTTTCCAAAACAAAAACACAAAAAGTTTGTATGATGTGTTCTGTTGAATATTTTGAACATATATTTGTGGAATGGAAGCCATTTCTGCCTTGGCCAGCAATGTCTTCCAATCCAATTATGTTCAAAATAGTCAATAGTACATTTTATGTTATTTTGGAAATAGTAATTTCTGAGCTCTACTGTACTCACTCTCACCATATTCACAGGACCAGGGGATAATATACTCACCCTCAAGACCTACTGATTGTGGTACTGATAGTATACTGATCAGTCCTCACTCTATTTTGGTCTTATATACTGTAATTCCTTCCCTAAATTATATTATTGTTGTCATTTTTAACTAGAGGTCTGGGTCTGCGCTTGTCAACTATTCTGGATATTTTGGAAAAACTAACATTCTGCTTCGTGGAAAAGCTACATTGTTTAAAGAATTCATGCATAAAGCTGCAACAGCTTTACTAGGCCTATTTTCAAAGTCAGATCAGTTTTCTAAAATGTGCCTGGTCATACAAAAGATACATGCAGCTGAGCAGCACACGGGGTATTGTGTGGAAGCAGAATATCAATGTCCATTATATGGCGACATTGACATTCACCCATGGGAGGTGTAAGATTGGCATTTCTCAATGGACAAGAGCATAATCTGATTACAATATACTGGCAGTTATAAACCGAAAATGAGAGCCAGAGTCGCAGGAATAGTGTTTATGATGTACATACATGTAATAACTCAGGCACATAACAATTTTGGCTGAACTCCACCAAATGGTTTTAGATGAAATAGCCGGATGGATGGATGGGCATGAGGGATGTGATTGCAATATTGCCTCAGGATTTTTTTCCAAACACTTGGGAGATAATTTGTATGCTCCGTCGGACACTCAATGCTAGTGTGTGTCAAGAGTGTTTCTGCTAAACTTGATTTATCATACGGAAACTGCTTGATAAAGAAGCTAACTGTTAATTTCCATTAATGCGTGCAATATCTTTGATCATTTGAACAAATACCAATATGGCATTTCAAACATCGAGAAGTAATCTGCATGTGTTCGCTCAGAGTAAGTTGAGTTATACATATGTACACAGAACTAGACGCATGAATGGTATAATGGACAGATAATTGTGCAGAAAATGTACAGTCAATAATTATTTAACTCTTTAATGGTAAAAAGCGACTTCTACCGGAATGTCCATATAGAGCCCAAGGGGGTATTTTTTACAATTTACCACGGGAATGTCGATTATCGAGCCAGTCAGTCCAGTGGTAGTGTCATAAATAGCTTTCTCTTGGAGTGTAAATGGATATTTACTCAGCAAAAATTGTAATGGAGGAAATAGTTTTCGATCAATCATATGATGTCATAATCAACAATGTATCGTGTAGGCGGACATCAAAATCAATTATGTCATTAATGATTTAGTCCATCTGAAACCCTTAATAGTCAGTGAGGTTGTACGACTTGTGTCTTACTATTTAATAAACATGGTGTTTAATATTTTAAAACTAATTTGACTGGCAACAGCACCCAGCACTGATCTTTTCTGGAAATTGAGATTCAGTGTGCAGGGATCGATCGATCCTAACATGGGCAATGCATGGGTGAAGCTTAGCTAATGGGCAGGGCATACAAGTAGCTAAAACCGGATTCCTCCATTTTCGTAATCAATCTTGAATAATAAAGGGTTAACCCTTTACCACTCTGATGTCAATATTCTATATGTTACTGTGTCAACAGCAAAGATACTGGTGTAACTTTTTCATCAATTTTGGTGGACGATGTTGCTGTCTACGACAGGACCATCTTCCACCAAATTTGTTGAAAAATGAACACCAGTTCATCTTTTAATTTACTTTGAAAATTTATAATTTTGACATCAGTGGTAAGGGTTAAATGGCTGGATAATTAAAAAGTAAACTACATGTAATAATTAATTAATTGTGAGTCATATGTACCAGGATTAGATGCAATCTCTTTCTTCATACATTTGAATCTGTCCACATAAAAATCACGGTCATGTTGCTCATACAACGATGTTTCAGGCTTCTCACTCTCACATGAAGAAGACTTAAGCGATGCAGACGACAGAACAAACCGTTTTTTCATCTCTTCACACCTATCTTTAAAGGAAGTGTATCGCGGTTTACTACTAACAGGATCAATAATCTCATTAACATGCCCTACTTCTTTCTGTTCAGTATTTGCGAAATCATATCTGAATGGAGAGTAACATGGCTTACATGCATCGACGGGACTCATAATGTCATTGGTATAAGGGAAACCGCGTTCATTTTGTTCATCATCTGTGATGTCAGTTTTAAATGGCGATAAGAGTGGCTTATCAACAGGACTAATATCATTATTGACATACCACCATTTCTTCTCAACACCTGTCACTTCATTTCTATTATACGTAAACACATTTTGATTCTCATCCACATTATTGTTTGTATTGTGATTATCATTAATATCTTTTACTGTCATTAGCGGCAGAATCTCTTCTTCAAATGGAGTATCTCCCTGCTCATTTACTGAAAGATATCTATGGGCTATAGCACATCTCCCTGTGTCACCGATATTTTCTTTGTCATTAGTAGCAGCAGCTGGTTCTGACAACGATCTTCTAAGATTTGTGTATGGCGTTCGCATTGTAACAAGTTTGCCACCAGTCTTTGGTGTAGCAACAATACCATTTAATATTGGTTTGCATATAGGGACGGGTGGTTTGATAAATGCATGACTAGTAGATGGCACATTGCTATTATCATTGCCTCTGTTATCTATGGTTGATGATGATTCCAGTTGACTTCTGATCTCACTACTCAGACTTGAAGAGAGCAAATCCTGTGCATGGTCGTGTGAATCTAAAATCAGAGTAAGATTATGCATATATTAGAAAGTCAAATGCACACTAACAAACGTAAATTAACCATGCACATGTATAACATTCTACGGTAAGTTGAGGTTCCCAGGAGGATTGGGGTGGTGCAATAATTGTGGGATATCAAGTTAAAATAAGATGCCCAAGGGCCTGTGATGCCCACCTGGACCATTAGCATTTGAACCATTTGCATTTAAATAGATATGATGGATTATTTTCGGAAAATCCAAGATGGCCACAAACAAAATTGACCAATCAAGATTCTCTTTTAATATGTTGAAGCCTACCATCATAAGATCGGTCAACACAAGTTTTGTTGAAATCGGGCCATTACCGTTTTTAGATAGTACTAGAAAATTTTCATAAAATCTGAGCTGGCTGTCAAAACAATGACCTTTCAAAATTCTGAAATAGCATTCCTGGGGGGGGGGGGGGGTAAAACTATAGGATCCTTGCAGCCAAATCTGGTTCAAATTGCACAAGCAGTTAATGAGTAACGTTTTAAATGAATTCCCATTTTTCGGCAAATCCAAGAGGTCAACCCAAACAAAATCAAGGAGTTAAAATTCTGTATACAAGTTCTGAAGCGTACCAGCCTAGGGACCTTCCAGCTGACTTTGGCTGAGATCAGCCAAACGGTTAATGAGGAGCATCCTTTAACATCATTTTCTAAAATTTTCGGAAAATCCAAGATGGCTACCAGAAAAATTGATCAATCAAAATTTGGTGTACAAGTTCGGAAGTCTACCGCCCTAAGATCCTTTCAGTCATGTTTGATTGAAATTGCCCACTTAGTTAATGAGTAGCGCTTTAAACGATTTCCAGCCATTTTTCAGAAACTTCAAGATGGCTGCTGAACAAATTAACCAATAAAAATTCGGTATACATCCCCTGAAGCACACTACTCTTGGGTCCTTCCACCTGAGTTTGCTTAAAATTGTTCAACCGGTTAATGAGGAGTAGGCTTTTAACCGATTTCCTGAAATTTTCAAAAGATCCAAGATGGCCGGCGGAAAAAGTGACCAATCAAAATTCTGTTTACAAGTTCTGAAACCTACCACCATAGTAACCTTCCTATTAAGTCAGGTTGAGGAGTAGAGTTTTTTCTGAAAATTCAAGATGGCCACCGAAAAAATTGACCAATCAAAATTTTGTCTACATGTTGGAAGCACACCACTCTAGGGTTTGCTCGAAATCGTTCAAGCAGTTAATGAGGAGTAGCCATTTAAGTGATTTCGTGAAATTTTCAAACAACATGCCCATGGGCCTGTTATTCTCACCTGGCATTTGAAACGTGTACGTTTTTTGTGTTTCTAAAAATAGAGCAAAATCCTAGATGGCCACCGGGTAAAATGGCCGATCGGCTTCGTTTGAACAAATTTGAATCTATATGCCAAAAGGATGCTTCCTGCTAAATTTGGTTGAAATCTGCCCAGCAGTTCTTAAGAAAAGGAAAGAGTTGGCGGTCGGATGACAGACAGTCGCCATGGCATAAGCTCACTTGGCCTTTCATGCCAGGTGAGCTGAAGATCCTAAACTATAAGATGTATTAGTACAGCCCCCACCATTTCTAGCTACATGGAAACTTTGTATGCGCACTGGAATCAATTTATATACTTTGAATCCTGAATTAAGGTAATTACACGCAAGCTTTCGAATATTTTGAAAGTAATTTTACTGGGGACTATTACTGCATATGGCAGCAACAGCTCCCAGCCAAATTAGATCCAAAGTATTCAAAAGAATATTTTTATTAAATTGTAAATACATCAGACATACAATTCGTACACTTTTGTCAGAGACTATTCAATTTTCATAACTGAGCTACATGTATACTGTGTCATTTTTTATTGTGACGTAAGCTAACATTTGACGTATGTGGTCATGACATCAGATACTTGAGTGACAATTAGGATCCCTCCATTCATGGTTCATTCTGATGTCATCGCCTGGTTCACTCACAAACCAGGAATTAATGGAATAGGTTGAAAAATGTCTATGGTCGCTGCCATCTTTTGAGGCATTATGAGCATGATTTAATAATTTTTATTTTATAAATCAATGTTAGATTTTTGTTTGCAAGTAATGTAGGTATTAAAATAATCAAACTATAAAAAGTAGACGATAGAAGTATTTATTTATTACGAAAATTTTCGTGGGAGTAATCGGAATAGCACGATTGTCATTCATGTTTCCCGAGATCATGAGCTCTATTTTTAGACTGGCGTAAGATAGTCTGTTTCTTGTCCGTTTGAGTGCCGAGGGTGTAAATTGGAATGGCGATGTAAATTATGGGGAGCTTGGTAGCAGTTAGATGGTTCCCTGGGTATTTCTCAAAATAGGTTACATGTTAAATTGCACTTACCACTTTACTGGAGGGCGCAAAGGATGGCAGGATGTACTATGGTGGGAGTGGCCTGTTCTCATCGGATAAGCTTTGATGGGGGTCCAGGGGTCCCACTCATAAAAAAAAAATAAATATATATATGCTCTTCTCGGAGCATCTAATTTTTAGTTTTCTCCGGGAAGGCCCACCGGATCCCCAACCACACCAATCTATGAGAAGGGGACACGCAGCCACTGCCTGCATCATGAGTGATAAATAACATCTATATATTTGTATCTTACCCATACCATATCCTAGACAGTAAAACCTGTCTTAATTGACCACCTTGTATATACCACAGACACAGGAGAAATAAACATGTCTTATTGGAACACATTATAGACCACAGACACTTAGACACGATAGATTGTAACACCTATCTTATTGGACACTTCATAGCCCACTACACTTAGTCACCATAGACAGTAAAGGAGTAACCTATTGGTCCCGTCATCTTATAGTCTACACAAATAGACAGTAAAATCTGTTTTATTGGACCACCTTATAGACCATAGACACTTAAGACAATAGAGACAGTAAAACTTGTCTTATTTGACCATATTATGGACCACATACACTTAGTCACTATAGGCAGTAAAATCTGCCTTTTTGGACCTTTCAGACAGCAGACATCTAAACATCAGACATTAAAACATTATTATTGTCTTATTGGACCACATTATAAACTACATACACTTAGTCACTAGACAGTAAAGCCTATATTATTGGAGCACCACCTATACCACATACACGTAGTCACTATACACAGTAAAGTGTCTTATTTGACCACTTTATAGACAACAGACACTTCGTCCCCCATATACTGTAAAACCCGAGTTACATTTGTATATCATCTGCTTATGACTATTTGAATGTGTATCATGATTGCTTAAACTGTATGATCGAATTTCTTCAGACTTAGTTATTTTATTACACATTTTGACTATTTTGTTCTAAGCTGGGACAAACCTCTTTTTAGGCGATATATCGGTGGCATAAAAATGTTAGCGCTTTAGTTGTATGTCATTGAGATAGTGTGCATCACATGATCGTTTCCTTTTTCCTGAACAATCTAGTACATGTAAGTTGCCTAATGCATACCATAATTTTGCTAATGACAGAAGGTATACCTGCTGTGGACTCGGGGCATGCGTAACTGAAGTGAAAAATCTTGTTATACCCTCTATTTCAGTTTAAAATAACGTATTCGTTAATAAATCGCCTTTAGAGTTAAGGGTTTGAACAGAACTGAGTGTAGGCTTTTAGCTATTATGCAAGTATTTATGATCATGATTATTTTACATGGTGGTCAGTCTGTAGAAAGGGGATTTGTGCTCAATTTGCCACTTGATGTTTCACAAGTATTTTCGCAAGTGAGGTCTTTGCGAAATGGAAGTGTTCGTGCGGTTCTCTTTAAAGCTGGTAGTTTCCGTATCTCATCTTTGCAACATATTGTTAATCCAAATAAAGTATGGCTAGCATTTCATCGGCTGAAAGAGAACAACCAGCTCTACCGAGATATTGATAATCAGTGCCATTATTTGTCTGAAAATGAAACTGGTGCTAATAATTTTGATATCAGCATATCAGCAGTAGAGGAGGATTTGCCGATCCCATTGGATTATCAGGTGCCCGTTAGGACATCTGATTTAGATAATGGTCCTGTAATGGTTCATCTCTAATCATCATCCAAGCTTGTATCACTGCACGAGACACGACATGGATAAGTACATGTATCTACATTTCCAGTTGTTTCAAATGGGTCCCTTTGGCTAAATAGAAGAGGTCTCAAAGCATTACCCCTTCCATGCAGCCATTCCTGAACTGTAAGTTTTCACAAAATATTATACTCTTCTCATTAGGGCTGTAATGAATATTCGTTGGTTCAGAAAATCGCAAACCAAGTTAAGACGAACCATGGTTCCATTTGTTTGCATGGGATTCGTGTGGTTCGTGAACCATACATAAGCTAACCCTTTCACTGATGAATTTCCATATCTAATCATAGGAAAACCATACAGAACTGTTGAATATTTTGAAATTAATTTGACTAGGAGCAGCAACAGTTTCCAGTCAAATTAATTCCAAAATATTCAACAGAGTAAGTTTTATATCATAAAGAATTTACTTTTCCCATGTGTTCAGGGATTTGTCGGTGAAAGGGCTAATAGACAAGAAATCTCTGAATGTCCTCTAAATGTGATTTATGAATATGGCCATGAATGGAACTTAGCTGGCTATGAATCTTATATTATTTTCTAACATTTGTTGTCAGAACTTGTTATTTGTGTTTTTCTACCACTTAACCAGTAAAATTACCTGTGTTTAAATGTTATTTTCTGTTACGAGTAATTTCTCGCATACAATGGCATATTAAAAAGGTTCGTGAACCAGTTCGTGGTTCGGACATCTGCATCGTGAACCGGTTCGGTTCGTGAAAATCCTCACAAACCGCCGCCTTACTTCTCATGACATGTAAATTGCCATTTCTCAAGACAATCGCTGTGGCTGGTTTGACCATTAAAGGGTTAATAAGTGTATTTATAAAGTTTCTAACAAACCTGTGTTTTCATTCTCCAAAGAGTTACACAGTTGCATTACTTGCTCCAGTGTTTGCTGGTTCTCATATAGTTTAGCTTTCAAAAGCTCGACTTGGTCTTTCACATCATCAAGTTTCACTGCAAAGAAAAAATTCAACATTTTTCAATTAAAAGCTGTAGTTAGGCTGCCCAGTAACATGAGGCCCAAGGGGCCTGTGTCGCTCACCTGGAGCACTACGTATTTTTGTCAAAATTGTTGGTGGGTGGTTTAGTAGTCTTTTAAATGAGTTTGTGGACATTTTTGCAAGTCCAATATGGCCACCAAACACGCTACATTTTGATTGGTCCACTGCAGCCATGTTTCTGACATAGCTCCTTTCCTTGAACAAACTTTAATGGCACTCAGTGCCTAATCATATCTCCCAAATTGCGGCTCAATCCGTTCAGTAGTTCTGGAGTTGTTTTGGCAAAAAATAGTTATCCAAGATGTCCGCCAAACCATTTGGCCAATGAAGTTCCCTTGAACAAACTTGGTGCAGCTCTTGCCCTAGATGATATTTCACGCATTTTGAATTGATTCCCCCAAGCGGTTTGGGAGAAGATTTTTAAAGACATTTCTAAAAATCGACCAAAAATCGAAGATGGCCGCCAACCAAATTGGCCGATCGGCTTTGTTTGAACAAACATGGACCTCTATGCAGGGGTAGATCTTAAATTTTTATTGTACTAGCCCGTCAAACTAGTGATTTGTAAAATACACTAGTCCGCAGATAAGCATACCAGTCCTGCAAAAGAGTGGGGTCTGGGCGTCCTCCCTCAGAAAAAACCACAAAAACAAGCAGGTGCTTATTGAATGTCCATTTATAAGCCAAGAGACGGCTATTGTTTTAATTTACAACTAGAATGGCTGGCTCGGTTTTCGAGGCAGTCATTCCAGTGGTAAATTGTCAAAAATAATCATCTCTTGGTCTGCAAATGGACATTTCCCAAGACAACTACAGAAGGTGTTTTGGCCGGCTTTAGTGTTAAAGGGTTAAAGTAGTCATGACCTCACCCCACACCCACTTTGTGTTATTTCCTAAGGCCAGCAAACTGTCAAATTTAGCCATTACAGTTACATGTCATGGTTGGGGTATGGTGTTTGGGACTCATTGCTATTAATCAACTAACTAGTCAGTCATGCCAACCAAATTTTAATTCTGAATGAAAATATATTTTTATATCAAAAATTGGTTTATTTTATATCTAGCTGTGTTACGGCGCATACACAATTAGCTTACAGAGATACACTAGCATTCTAAAGAATGTCGCATATTGGAAAATGAATACATACTATTGGTACAAGAGGCCCAAGGGGCCTGTGTCGCTCACCTGGAGCACTGTGCATTTTTGATAAAATTGCTGGTGGGTGGTTTAGGAGTAGTCTTTTAAATGAGTTTGTGGACATTTTTGCAAGTCCAATATGGCCACCAAATACGCTACATTTTGACTGGTCCACTTCTGCCATGTTTCTGACTAAGCTTCCTCCCTTGAACAAACTTTAATGGCACTCAGTGCCTAATCATATCTCCCAAATTTTGGCCCAATCCGCTCAGTGGTTCTGGAGTTGTTTTGGCAAAAAATAGGTTATCCAAGATGGCCACTAAACCATTTCGCCAATCAAGTTCCCTTGAACAAACTTGGTGCAGCTCTTCTCCTAGATAATATTTCATGCATTTCGCATCGATCCCCCAAACGGTTTCGGCGATCGTTAAAGAAATTTCTAAAAATTGACCAAAATCCAAGATGTCGCGAAAACATAAAAAATTTCCTATTGCTTGAGTATGGGAGATTTTGGCGGGTAAATGATCCAAGATGGCCGCTAAACAGTTTATCCGACAGTCTCAAAAATGGCAAATTTGAAATCACAATACGCACATACATAAAACGAATTTCTGCCTCAAAATCAATCAAATAAAAAAATCCAATATGGCCGCCAAACACGCTATATATTGATAGACCCATAGCGGCCAGTTTTTTGACAGATCAACTTCTCTTGAATAAACTTTAATGGCCCTTAGTCCCTAATCATATATTACAAATTTCCGCCTGATTGCTTTAGCGGTTCTGGGGAAGAAGTTGTTTTTGCAAAAACGAGGTCATCCAAGATGGCCACTGAACCATTTGGTCAATCAAGTTCCCTTGAACAAACTTGAGTGAGCTCTTGCCCTAGAACATATTACATGAGGTCCGAATTGATCCCTCAAACGGTTTTAAAGATTTTTAGACATTTCTAAAAATCGGACGAAATCCAAGATGGCCACTAGCCAAATTGGCCAATCGGCTTCGTTTGAACAAAATGAAATCTCTATGCCATAAGGATGATTTAATATAATTCAAATCGGTCCAGCAGTTCTCGAAGAGACATTTTAATTTCCTATTGCTTTAGTATGGGAGCTTTTGGCGGGAAAATGATCCAAGATGGCTGCCAAACTGTTCATCCATCAGTTTCGAAAATTGCAAATTTGAGATAAGAATACCAAAAAAACCTATATAAAACGAATTTCGGCCTCAAAATCCTTCAAATAAAAAAATCCAATATGGCTGCCAAACATACTATATTTTGATTGGCCCACCGCGGCTATGTTTTTTGATGAATCAACTTCTCTTGAATGAACATTGATCGCCCTTAGTTGCTAATTATATATCACAAATTTCGGCCTGATAGCTTCAGCAGTTTTGGGGAAGGTCATTTTTGTGAAAACTAGGTCATCCAAGATGGCCGTTGAACCATTTGGTCAATTAAGTTCCTTTGAAGAAACTTGATTCAGCTCTTACCCTAGATCATATTTCGTGAGTTCTGAATCGATCCCTCAAACGGTTTGGGAGAAGATTGTTAAAAACATTTCAAAAAATTGGCTGGTTTAGCTTTCTGCCAAATATAATTGAAATCGGCCCAGCGGTTCTTGAGAAGAAGTCGCTTAAAGAATTCCCCATTGCTTTACTATGGGCCCATTGCTTTACTATGGGAGCCTATGGCAGGAAAACAAACCAAGATGGCAGTCAAACCGTTTATCCAACAGTCTCCAAAGTGGCATATTTGAACTCGCAACCGTAATAAGCATATATACAGCAATTTTCGCCATCAGAATACATCAAACACAAAAAAGTCAATATGACAAACAAAAGCTAAATTTTGATTGGTTGATGCCGGCCATGTTTTTTAATGTACAAACAACCTTTGAACAAATTTGAATGGCCCTTGGTCCCTAAGTATACAAATGTTTAAGCATATTTACCAATTTTCAGCTCAATCCCTTCAACGGTTCAGGAGGTCATTTTTGGGAAAACTACGTCATCCAAGATGGCCGCAAAGCAAATAGGCCAATAAGGTTGGCTTGAACAAACTTGGGTCTAAAGTTGGCATAGATGATGTGTTATAAGTATTGAATCAATTGCTCTTGAGATTTTTTAGTGTTTCTAAAAATCAGCCATTTTGGCTAGTGGCCATCTTGGATTTTGACCCATCCGCTTCGTTTGAACAAAGTTAGATCTCTATGCCCTATGAATGCTTCCTCCCAAATATAATTGAAATCGGCCCATTGGTTCTTGAGAAGAAGTCAAGAAATCCCCACTGCTTTACTATGGGCCCATTGCTTTAATATGGAGACTATGCCGGGAAAACAAACCAAGATGGCAGGAAAACCGTTTATACGACAGTCTCGAAAGTGTATTATTTGAACTGGCCACACTGATAAGCATATCCTAAGCATATTTAATAATTTTCAGGTCTATCCCTTCAGCGGTTCGGGAGAAGTCGTTATCGCGAAGCTAGGTCATCCAAGATGGCCGCCAGGCAAATCGGCCAATCAGGTTGCCTTGAACAAACTTGGGTCTATCATTGCCATAGATGACGTGTTATGAGTTTTGAATCAATTCCTCCAGTGGTTTCGGAGAAGATTTTTTAAAGTGTTTCTAAAAATCGGCCATTTTGGCTGGCGGCCATCTTGGATTTTGTCCGATCGGCTTCGTTTGAACAAACTTATATCTTTATGCCCTATGAATGCTTCCTCCCAAATATACTTGAAATCTGCCCAGTGGTTCTTGAGAAGAAGTTGTTTAAAGAATTCCTCATTGCTTTACTATGGGCCCATTGCTTTACTATGGGAGACTATGGTGGGAAAACAAACCAAGATGGCAGGAAAACCGTTTATCCGAGAGTCTCGAAAGTGGGATATTTTAACTGACCACATTGATAAGCATATATAAAGCAATTTTCGATTAGTTGATGGTGGCCATGTTTTTTAATGAACAAACTTCCCTTGAACAAACTTGAAAGGCCCTTGGTCCCTAAGCATATTTACAAAATTTCAGCTCTATCCCTTCAGCGGTTCGGGAGAAGTCGTTTTTGCGAAAACTAGGTCATCCAAGATGGCCACCACGTAAATCGGCCAATCAGGTTGCCTTGAACAAACTTGGGTCTACCGTTGCTACAGATGATGTGTTATGAGTTTTGAATCAATTCCTCCAGCAGTTTCGGAGATTTTTTAGTGTTTCTAAAAATCAGCCATTTTGGCCGGCGGCCATCTTGGATTTTGGCTGATCGGCTTCGTTTGAACAAACATGAATCTCTATGCCCTAGGGATACTTCCTGCCATATATAATTGCAATCTGCCCAGTGGCTCTTGAGAAGTCATTTAAAGAAAAAGTTGACAGACGATACGCAGACGACGGACGGTCGCCATCGCATAAGCTCACTTGGCCATTCTGGCCAGGTGAGCTAATAATAATACTTGTCATTCTGAATTCTGAGATTTGTTTTTAAGGAGGCAAATTTAGATGCTAGTTTGACTGAAAGAAATTGCAGACAGCAATCAATCACTTACAAGTTAGTCAGATTGTTTTCAAAATAATTCGCAGAGCTCCAACAATAACATACATATATAACGTAGAAGGAAACATGTTAACACTCCACACATTTTCCCCGAGCAGTTCTTTATTTAGAATTCCAGTTTTTGCTTCTTATTTGATTAAGATGGGACTATGGTATATACATGTAGGTGCTGACAAGATAGGTTATTGCAATTAATCTTGGCCAGTGTTCTACCTAATAATCCCAGGTTAGAAGCGCTAATATATTGTTTACTGTAATAAGAGAGATCTTTTAATATGTGTCAGTATTATGTGAAGAGAACTTGTAGTTGTTATTGAGCAAAGTAATGCTTTGGCCTACCGAAATTGTTGTAAATTTCATATTAAAAGTTATTGCTATAATTACCTCTTCAACTAAAATAAGTGTGAAAAAACTATTTTTTAGAAATAGTTCTGTATATTTTGAAATATTCACAATTGAAAAATCTTTCATCTCCACTCATATGTTATCCTTAATTACAAAATGCAAACTAGAATATGATGCCTGACCACCACGGCACATAAGATGTGCCAAATTTATACTATGAAGTGTCGTAAAAACGAACTTCTTATCTCGAACGTTCTTTTCGAATAATATTCTGAACAAAGACCCCGCAACATAAGATGCATCAAATTTCTATTGTGAAGTATTTAAAAAACGAACTTATTATTTCAACCCTTCAGTTTAGGTGTTTAGAATAAAACGAAGTGACGGCTTTATATAACTCTAGATTAGCCATTTTAAAACAATGTCATATTATATATGGAAATTGGATAATTGGCTTATGTTGCAAACAGTGGTGCATGTTTCCCATAATTTTAAGCATTTTAAGCATTATGTTTATCAACGTCATGGAATATTTCATTTTGGCAAATCTAATGGATAATTTTGACAAGAATTTTGCACTGGTCCACCGGACATGTAACTAATAGACTATGAGTAGTCTGTGTGGGAATCAGGTAATCTCGGACTAGCGGATATAACTGAAGATTGAACCCTGCTCTATGCCCTAAGAATGCTTCCTGCCAAATGTACTTGAAATCAGTCCAGTGGTTCTCGAGAAGACATTTTAAATTTCCCATTGCTTTAGTATGGGAGTTTTTGGCAGGAAAAGGATCCAAGATGGCTGCCAACCCATTTATCCAACGGTTTAAAAAATGTCAAATATGAAATCAGAATACCGGTATCCACAAACAAACATAAACCCAATTTCGGCCTCAAAATCCATCAAATAAAAAATCCAATATGGCCGCCAAGCATGCTACATTTTGATTGGTACACGGCGGCCATGTTTTTTGACGGATTACCTCCTCTTGAACAAACTTTAATGACCCTAGTCTCTAATCATATCTCCCCAATTTCGGCCTGGTCACTTCACTGGCTCTAGAGTTTAAGTCGTTTTCGGGAAAACTAGGTCATCCAAGATGGCCGCCGAAACATTTGGTCAATCAAGTCCTCTTAATCAAACTTGACTTACCTCTTGCTCTAGATGATGTTTCACGATTTTTTAATCGATTCCCCAAGTGGTTTCGGAGATTTTTAGACATTTCCTAAAATTGGCTGAAATCCAAGATGGCCATTGGCCAAATTGGCCGATTGGGTTCATTTGAACAAACTTCAATCACCATTCCCTAAGGATGCTTCCAGCCAAATATAATTCAAATCAGCCTAACACTGGCTAGCAGTTCTTGAGAAAACATTTAAAATTTCCCATCGCTTTAGTATGGGAGCCTTTGGCAGGAAAATAATCCAAGATGGCTGCCAAACCGTTTATCCGACAGTTTCGAAAATGGTAAATTTGAGCTCAGAATAACCAAAAACATACATAAAACCAATTTCAGCCTCAAAACCCATTAAATATAAAAAAATCCAATATGGTGGCCAAACACGCTACATTTTGATTGGCACACCGTGGCCATGTTTTTTAACAGATCAACGTCCCTTGAACAAACTTTAATCCCTAAATATAATCTGCCAAATTTCAACCTGATCCCATCAGCGGCTCTGAAGAGGTCGTTTTCGCTAAAACTATGTCGACCAAGAGGGCTGCAGAACCATTTGACCAATCTAGTTCCCTTGAACAAACTTGGTTCAGCTCTTACCCTTGATCATATTTCATGACGTTTGCATCAATCCCCAAAGCAGATTCGGAGAAGATTTTTAAAGACCTTTCCTAAAATCGGCCAAAATCCAAGATGGCTGATCGCCTTCATTTGACCTTGGATCCCTATGGCCTAAGGATGCTTGCTGAAGAAAATATAACTGAACTCGGCTTAGTGGTTCTTGAGAAGTCGTTTAAAGGAAAAGTTGAAGGATGATGGACGAACGACGGATGGACATACGACGGACGGTCGCCATGGCATAAGCTCACTTGGCCTTTCAGGCCAGGTTAGCTAATAACGATAAAATTCTGCAACTATAGACAAAATCCCTTGATCATCCTGCGATGGAGCCATTTTGCTGGGTGGTAAGACATGTGGATGGATGGACAGCCCAAAAGAATAACACGCCTCACCACAATCTCTTAGCGACCCTATATGTATCAATATAGTTTCATCAATTCATACGCCAAACTAGTAAAAGCTAAGTGATTGCACAAAAAACAAGAATCTGGATGGAAGGACGTACGCACAGTCCAAGTAAAAAGATACATGTAATCCCAATTCAGCTTTCACAAAGCGGGTGGATAATAGGGTACATGTACCATTTACATGATTTGTACAGAAATTATATAACTAATTCTATCTAATTTAATGATTTTTCAAGCACTTCATTCAATTTCAATATATTATCTGTCGTCAATATTTCAGTTGTCATAAAATCATATTGATATGGGAACTGTTGCACTTACAATGCCGGTATTCGATATCATGTATGCACATGTATTGATACCTGTATATTCAAAGGCTTAATCAGGGTGTGTTTATGATGGGAAGTTTGGAACCATGAGCAAATCTAGAGGATCTTCGTCAGCATCTCCTGTGTTTGAGGAGGAATATATTGACAAATTCAAAATAAGTAAAAGAAAAGAAGTCACTGTGACCCATTTAAATGCATTAACATGATCTTATCAATTTTCGAAATCTGTCAATTGTGGAACCGTACGGTTTATCAAATAAAATTCGGACAAATGATATATTTCATGACAAAAAACCCATAAGGGGCATGAGTTGATTGACAAGCCTGGTTCATGAATGGATAGATCTAATCTGTTAGGCAAGTACGTATATGATGTCATGATCAATTATGTCACATGTAGGCTGACGTGACATGATGTCACAATCAAAATGTGTACTGAATGACGTATCTACGTAGTTCTGCCATAAATAGTCCGTCAAGTGTACGAATTGTATGTCTACTATTTAATAAACAGTCTGTTGAAAATTTAGAAACCGAAAGCAACAGCACCAAGTTAAAGTTTCAAAATATTCACCAGCCTACCTGTATAGTTACCTTGATATTGTGATACTGGGAATTCAGGTTTCGATCGACCACAACGCGGCCAAAGTATGGGCGGATCTAAGCTAGAAATGGGTAGAGCATAGCTAATAGCTATACATGGATCCGTCAATTCACACTGAATACAATGACAGACCACTACATGTACATCATATAAGTTCATAAGTTCAACTGTAAATCGAGATTTTCAAAAATCCAATATGGCTACTGAAACAATTGACAAATCAAATTTTTGTATATATCTTTTGATATGTCTGAAGCCTAGCGACCTACATGTAGGATGCTTCCAGCCAAGTTTACATGAAACCCTTGAAGCGGCGAATGATAATTCATCTTCTAACATATTTCCAGGAATGTTTCAAAATCCAAGACGGTGTACATGTATGCCAAATATTTTACCAATTAGATTTCTACATATAAGCACCGATGCCTACAATTCTTCTGGCAAATTTGATTATTATCAGCCCAGCGATTAATAATAAGTATTTTTTTAAATAAATTACTTGGGATCTTTGGAAATACAAGATGGTCATTGAAAAGAAAATTTTGGACAATCAAATTTGCAAACACATGTAAATGTTCTAAACCTGCCATTCAAAGGTCCTGCCATCCAGGATTGGTTGAAATGGAGGAAGGCAGTTTATCGATCAATCATATGACATTATCATCAACAAGGTCACATGTAGGCTGACGTCATATTCAATTACGTCATGAATGACATAATTAAGCCCGTCACAAACTCTTAATGGTCCGGCAAGTTATATGTAGTATGTACATGTATTTACTATTTAATACACATTCTGTTGAATATTTTGAAATAACTTTGACATGTCTCCAAAACTAAATAAAAGGCATTATTACCCCTCAGTAATGTCACATAACCAAATGCTGTATTTGCTTGGTTAAGATCAGGGATGTATGATCTGGTATTTCCCCCCCCCCCCCCACCCCCACCCCAACACACACGCACACGCACACACACACACACACACACACCTGATTCTCACACACACACACACACACACACACACACACACACACACACACACACACACACACACACACTCTCACCCACCCACCCACCCACCCACCCACACCAACCGAACATCATGTTTTGGTTTTAATGCGCAGATTAATTATGACGTACCATAGTCAATGCAGAAGGTCATGATATCACAAGTGTTGATGCATTCTGAAAATGGGCAATATTTAAGCTAAGATAGAAATCTCTCTCTCTCTTTTTCTCCCCCCCCCCCCCCCCCTTGTACTCTACGTAACTCACCTGGATTGTTATTGTGTATCTGTGATGGGCGGTCAATCTGGCTGGTTTCTATAAACGACGTGTTATCAACCGGTGAGTTAGAGCTGGGTAATGTTGCATGGCATTCTGGAGATATGGGAGAGGTGGGTTGAGAAGAATTTTGTGAAAGTGACCTCAGAGGGCGTGGCTTCTCCAGCTTGGTTGACCTGACAGCCCGTGCTTTAAACATGGTCATGTAATGGTTGTGACTGTGGCAATCTGAAACACGATAAATAGAGAAATCTACATATAGATGGACTGCGTCATGCATGTTGCCTCCTTTTGTTTTTACCCATGACGCTAGACGCAAGGGTAACCATAAATGCGAGCATGAAGTGCTTTTTCTTCTTGTTCTTAATACATTTTTTAATAACTTTGGTTCTAGTGGAGGCGTCTTCTCACTTGAATGGAATGTTGACTGTGGGGTCCCAAAGACGCCTGCAAATTCTGGGGCAAAAATCTAATATCAGGCCTAGGCTTGCACGATTATCTGATATCAAGGGGCATGTGTCACTCACCTGGAGCATTATGCATTTTTATCACAATTGTTAGTGGGTGGTTTAGGAGTAGTCTTCTAAATGAGTTTGTGGACATTGCAAGTCCAATATGGATGCCAAACACCGTGAAACATGCTACATTTTGATTGGTCGACTTCTGCCATGTTTCTGACGTAGCGCCTTCCCGTGAAAAAACTTTAATGGCACTCAGGGCCTAATCATCTCTCAAATTTCGGCCCAATCCACTCAGTGGTTCTGGAGTCATTTTGGCAAAAAATTAGGTTATCCAAGATGGCCCACCAAACCATTTAGTCAATCAAGTTCCCTGGAAACAAACGTGGTGCAGCTCTTGCCCTAGATGACATTTCATGCATTTTGAATTGATCACCCAAAGCGGTTTTGGGGATTTTTAAAGACATTTTAAAGCCGCCAGTTTTTTGGACGGATCAACTTCTCTTGAACAAACTTTAATGGCCCTTAGTCCGTAATCATATATCACAAATTTTGGCATAATTTTGGTGGGAAAATGATCCAAAATGGCCCCAAAACCGTTTATCCGACGGTTTCGAAAAATGCAAACTTTAATGGCCCTTAGTCCATAATCATATATCACAAATTTTGGCATGATCATTTCAGCGGTTCTGAAGTCGTTTTTGCGAAAACTAGGTCATCCAAGATGGCCATTGAACCATTTGGTCAATCGAGTTCCCTTGAACAAACTTGGTTCAGCTGTTAGCCTAGATCATATTTCCTGAGTTCTGAATCGATCCCTCAAACGGTTTTGGAGAAGATTTTTAGACATTTCTAAAAATCGGTAGAAATTCAAGATGGCCATCGACCAAATTGGCCGATCGGGTTCGTTTGAACAAACTTGAATTTCTATGCCTTAAGGATGCTTCCTGCCCAATATAATTGAAATCGGCCCAGCAGTTCTCGAAAAGAAGACATTGTAAATTTCCCATTGCTTTAGTATGGGATCTTTTGGCAGGAAAAAGATACAAGATGGCCGCCAAACCATTTATTCGCAAGTTTCAAAAATTGCAAATTTCAAATAAGAATACCCAAAAACCTATATAAAAACAATTTCAGCAATTCCTTGGATTTTGGCCGACCGGCCCCGTTTGCACAAACTTGAATGCCTATACCCTAAGGATGCCTCCTGCCAAATATAATTAAAATCGGCCCAGTGGTTCTTGAGAAGAAGTTGTTTAAAGGAAAAGTTGACGGAAGCCAGACGACGGACGGTCGCCATTGCATATGTAACACCAGAATGCTCTTTATCAACAAGATGGCCAGCAAACCATTTATCCGACAGTTTCGAAAATTACAAATTTGGGATCAGAATACCCAAAAACACATATAAAAACAATTTCGGCCTCAAAATCCATCAAATAAAAAAATACAATATGGCCACCAAACATGCTATATTTTGATTGGCTCACGGCGGCCATGTTTTTTTATGGATCACCTTCTCTTGAACAATCTTTAATGGCCCTTAGGCCCTAATCATAACTGCCAAATTTCGGCCCGATCCCTTCAGCGCTTCTGGAGAATAAGTAATTTTCACTACAACTAGGTCAACCAAGATGGCCGCCGAACCATTTGACCAATCAAGTTCCCTTGCCATAAATCATATTTTATAAGGTTTGCATCAATCCCCCAAGATATTTCGGAGAAGATTTTTAAAGACGTTTCCTAAAATCGGCCCAAATCCAAGACGGCCGCCGGACAAATTGGCCGATTGGGTTCATTTGAACAAACTTAGATCTCTATGCCCTATGAATGCTTCCTCCCAAATATAATTGAAATCGGCCCAGTGGTTCTTGAGAAGAAGTCGTTTAAAGAATTACCCATTGCTTTACTATGGGAGCCTATGGCGGGAAAACAAACCAAGATGGCAGCCAAACTGTTTATCCGATAGTCTCGAAAGTGGCATATTTGAACTCGCCACACTGATAAGCATATATAAAGCAATTTTCGCCATCAAAGTACATCAAATACAAAAAGGCCAATATGACCAACAAACGCTAAATTTTGATTGGTTGATGGCAGCCATGTTTTTTAACATACAAACTTTCCTTGAACAAACTTGAATGGACCTTGGTCCCTAAGCATATTTACCAAATTTCAGACCTATCCCTTCAGCGGTTCGGGAGAAGTAATTTTTGCGAAAACTAGGTCATCCCAGATGGCCGCCAGGCAAATAGGCCAATCAGGTTGCCTTGAACAAACTTGGGTCTACCGTTGAAATAGATGATGTGTTATGAGTTTTGAATCAATTCCTCCAGCGGTTTCGGAGATTTTTTTAAGGGTTTCTAAAAATCGGCTATTTTGCCCAGTGGCCATCTTGGATTTTGGCCGATCGGCTTCATTTGAACACACTTGAATCTCTATGCCCTAAGGATGCTTCCTGCCAAATATAATTGAAATTGGCCCAGTGGTTCTTGAAGTCGTTTTAAAGGAAAAGTTGATGGATGGACGGACGGACGGACACACGATGGACGGTCGCCACGACATAAGCTCACTTGGCCTTTCAGGCCAGGTGAGCTAATAATTTCACTCCCGCAATGATGGGCAGGGTATACATAAGCCAACGTGTAATTTTTTACACTACTTCTTGTTTCGTAGATGCCTCCTGTGGAAGGAGCAGCATGACGAAAAATAAGCAAATTTCCCACGTAGTTATACAATGAATGGTACTAGTTTATTTGTTTGGTAATTCCACACAGTATGTACACGTTGATATGATGATGTAGATACTGTGTGGAATTATCTACATTACTTATTTTTCCTCACGGTGCTCCTTCCATAGGAGGAATCTATGAAACAAGAAGTAAGGTGTCAAAAATTTATACCGGGAAATTGTGTCCTATTTTTGGGTTATTAACAATCGCTCTTTAAGCATCTTGGCGACTGGATTTAAAGATTTTTGTTGAAATTTACCAATTATCATGTCATATTCGACTAAAACTAATATGAAAACTCATAGCGAAGCCGATATGTCTACATAAGCCAAACCGTGCAGTCCAATTCAACCCAAGACCAATTCAGTACGTCGTTATTATCTTCCTCCAAGACCAATTCACCCTGTGAATTCATATACCATAAAATAGGCTATACGATATATCGAAAAATCATGATATTCTCATCACAATATATCGCGATACCTCCTAGGACAATATCGTGCAAGCCTAAATCAGGCCTGCACAAAGTGAAAATGTATTTGGGCATTGCAAATTTATTTTAGTCAACCCAACAACCTCTTTACATATATTTATGTACAAAGTAAATAAAACTACGTAACCCAAAAAAGGGTCGAGCTAAACATATTTGCGTAACCATTGCACAAATGGAAAAATGGGTTGCAAAATTTGTGCAGGCCTGTAATATGCAACAGCTACAGATTTCAGCAACAGTGTTTTCAAAATAGAAATTTTTTCAATAGGATTGGTTCTACTTACAGGATTTTCTCCAAACTTAGGTTTGGTTGTCTATGATTCCGTGTTTCAATGACAGGGTTGGAAAAAATCATGATTTTTTCGACTTTTATGATTTTTTTTACTAGAACTATAACAAAATCATTGATTTTTTTTTACATGCACTCATGTTTGGAACTAAATAGAATATAATCACTCTAAACAATGTTGACCTTATTTATACTATTAAAATGTATTATAACAATAAGCATCCCAGTATTTGTTCTTGTTGTTCTTAAGACATTTTTTAATTTGTTGTCACATTTTGAAATAACTGCACTTCTACTGGACGGGTCATGACCATTCACCAAATTTCTAATAAACATGCCTACACTACCGTAACCATGTTTTGTCTACATTTAATGGGCTACATTTTATCCGTCTTAATATTTTGCGGATAAAATTTGTATAAGGCTGTATAACTCTGGACATGGTATAAAATATTTTGAATACAATTTAACTGAATGTAGTTGCCAATAACTGTCGTTCAAATTTGTTTGAAAATATTCAGCTGGTCTAGAGTTATTATTGTCTAGTGAAATTATTGTAGTGGCAGGCGGCAGTCAAAGTCAAGAGAGTTAAAAATAATATCCATAGAACTGTTATAAATAGTATTGGTCTGTGCTGTGTTTACGCATCAAATACAAAGGAAAGTTTCCACTAACTGTACTGATAGAAATAAAGCTTCTTAGTTCTTATATTAGCCTACTAACTATTTGAAACAATAGCTACAATAACTTTTAACAAATTTAGAAAAATCTTTAGAAATTTTATAGTGCAAATGAGATGAGTTGAGGAGGAAAAAACCGAAATCAAAAAAATCAAAAGTTGATTTTTTCCCGCTTGATTTAATCGTTGATTTAATCATATGATTTAATCGATTTGATTAAATCAAAACAACCCTGTTAATCAATGAGGTACCTGCGATTGCGCCTGTATGTTAATGACATTAATTTTAGCATGGTAAGTCTTTCTGGCATGTCTGGATAGCTGTAATTTATCATTTCTGGTATAATTTTTGTAGCACTGAGCTGGACCAGTTCGATTAGTTGAGATTGTCTTTTGAAACTGGGTGACAGACCTGCCAAACCACAGTTCAAGCAATCAGTAGTTTTATCCGGGGAAAAAAATTAACACACTCTTTCAGTAGTGATTTTCAATAGTTTATGGAATCCTTCAGTACTTCTGTAGTGATTAAAAAAGCAGCAAAACACATGATTTTAAATAAGGCAAGGGAAGAATATCTTTGAAATTTCACCACTGACATGACTGGAATAAGCTCAATTATAAAGCCAGTGGTAAAGTGTAAAATTAGTCATCTTGTATTTTATGAGTTCATTGTGTTACATTTTTAGATAGAATCGTTTTATTGATTTGCAATGTGCATACATGTATTTATCACTGTGACCTTTTTCTGTTCTTTAAGACGAAATCCACAGTGCAAAAAATATCCTACAGCAATCTCAGAAATATATATTACCACGAAATTGATGTTACAATATTTCGGTAAAAACTTACATTAAAATATGAAAAAATAATTTTGATTTTTCCATGCTTTGAATAGATGATTTCTGATTTACATCGGTATATTTATATAGCTGAATTGCATATCTGTAGACATCATAAACAAACTTCCGCAATTCTCGCATAGTGGTAACTTCCGTATTCTATTACTCCAAAGCAGTAATAAGGCGAAACATGCCGGTCAATGAGATTAAAGAATCTTGGTAGGCTGTTCCAGAGTTAGAATGGCTATAGAGCGGTTATGCTTATTCTATTACATAGTCGAATAAAGTGTCAGATTAATATAGCCAATACAATTTCATTTCTCATAAAAATATATAACCTCGCCTCTGTTCAAATTGTCTTACAATTATCAAACGAGAATTGAGTCCCTTTTGGAGGATAGATGTACATGTATGGTCCGAGTATCGGTTTCTAACAGGGTATAGCCAGTTTTGTCGATTGCATCAGAATGTAAAGCTTTTGTCAAGAAATTACTTCTATTTAGTAATGTGCCATGCAGTTTTTAATTCTTCCAAATAAATTTACCGTGTGTAAATACGCATTATCGGTTTTCAGTAGGATTTTGTGTACTTACGTACCAGTTTCTAACAGAGAGGAAAATTTGTTATTTATATAAAGACAAGATGACATGGTGATATGATGTCACTGTCTACGATATGGCAACAGCTGCAAAAATAATGATACAAACACTGCTAAAAAGGAAGCACAATTTAAGTTATTGTAGTAAATCTAGACCTGGTCAAATCTCATTTTTCGCAATACCCAGTATACATAGACAGAAGCAATGGCATGTTCAAAATCAAAATTTTGTATCCTTGCCTTGTAAATTAGTAAATCTGGTGTTTAAAATGAGAATAACGATTATTATGTATACCAGAAAACGTTAAAAATATTTTAGCTTTTATCATATATAGAAACTATGGCTATGTTTGGATTGGGTATGTGCGTGAAAAAAAATCAATCTAGATTTGAAAACAATATAAGCACACCAGCCACTTGGGGGCATCCGTAGTAAAGAACTATTGTTATGTTGGTGAAATCAACATACTGTGTCTGACAGAACCTGGCACATGTCGTATGATGCGAAAACTGGACCAGTTTATTTTATTTCTTTACCAGTTATGAACCTTTTAATGGACCCTCAAAAAAGCAATAGTGAAAACACATTTTCCAAACGTCAAATATAAAAACAGGTAAAATAATTACTTTTTCTGCTACATTTTGATCAAATCTTTAAATTGTGTTTAAAAATGATGTATCTATTAAAATAAACATGTTTTGAAGATGTCACCAAAACAACGAGTGCGAGAGAACGCAAAAAGGAGCAATTGTTAGAAATAAAACCCCTGTTTAAGACTATATGCTCGGCCTCAACATGGCACAGGGGTGTAACCCACTGGGTGTCAATCCAGACATTTGGAGGGGCCAACCAGAGCATTATGCACAACGCCAATGGAATGACACTTAGAGATCGAATCAACCGAAATGGTGCTCGCCCTGTGAGGATCCGCCAGGCAGGTGCAGCGCCGGGCTCCACGCCTCGAAGGAGCACACCCTCAGCTACTGGCGGTCCCATCAACTCGTCTTGTGGAGCCAGGGGATGAGGATGGAGAGCTACTGGCCAACCGAAAGAGAAGACCAAACCCAAAGAGTACTCCAGTATCTACATCATGCACTGGAATGCAGAAGGGGTTACCAACAAGAAATCAGAGCTCGAACAGTTCCAGTACGAAAACAACATTGATATCTGCTGCATCCAAGATACACACCTGCAAGAAGGAAAACCATTTAAGATCAGAGGTTACCGGATTTTCTGGTGTGATCGAAGAGGAAGAAAGAAAGGCGGGGTGATCACCTTAGTCCGAAAGCGTGAACGCCAGCCAGATCAAAACCTTTATAGAAGAGACAGAATATATCAAGATCAAGGTAAACAACCAGCAACTCTGTGATTGACATTGTCAATTATTACTGCCCTAATGACAAGAATCTCTCACTTGACACAATCCAGGTCCCGGACTGCCACTTCCTCATTGCGGGAGACTTTAATAGCCAGTCCCAGAGCTGGGGATACAAAACACTTGATAATCGAGGAGAAGACATTGAAGCATGGCAAGATGAAAAGCACCTTTTACTTGTCAATGATCCCACAGATCAGCCTACCTTCTACTCGCGCCGGTGGCACTCGACAACAATGCCGGACTTGGCATTTTGTACAGAAGATATTCACAGAAACCTCAGTAGAGTGGTCGGATCGCAGTTAGGAGGAAGCGACCACCGCCCAGTCCTCCTCTCTCTTTCTGGAAGTATTTCGACAAGTTCACCTCAACATCCAAGGTGGAACTACAAAAAGGCAAATTGGAGTCTGTTCGGCATTCATTCCAATAAGCTTACCCAAAATATAGCAGTAGAAGGGAGAAACATCAAGAATGTGGTCAAGGAATTTAATTCAAGTATCCTCAAGGCTGCCAACGAAGCGATTCCTCGAGGGTTCAGGAAAAACTACTGCCCCTACTGGACAACAGAAACGTAAGCAGCACATGATAAACTAGACAAGGCCAGAGAAGATACAGAGGGTAATCCCTGTCATGAAAACCACTTCACGCTACAACAAACTAAAGCGAGGTATCTAAAGACCAAGCTGGAGGCCAAAAGAAGAAGCTGGAGGGAAAAGACGGCAGGGTTTAATTTAGAGAGAGACACCACAAAGCTATGGAGACTGACTAAAGCACTGAATAACGAGGGTGTCGGGGGAGAGATTACTCTTGAAGAAGATGGACAAACACTGACAGGAAAGATGGCTGCAGATGCATTTGCGAAGGCATATGCAAAAGAAAGCAACATTTCTATACCACGAATGCGTCAAAGAGGTTAGAAAAGAGCAAAAGGAAAGAACAGACACCAACACTCATGATGCAATGAAAGTTGACATTAGTTTAGCAGAACTGAAGAAGGCTATCCGCCAATTGAAGAAGAAGAAATCTCCCGGGCCAGATGGCAATACGAATGAAATGATCCAACACCTTGGTAATGCATCTCTCCGCAAGTTGCTAGACATCTTTAATCTCAGTTGGACCAATGGAGAGGTTCCTCAGTGCTGGAAGGAAGCCAGAATGACTCCTATTCTGAAAAAGGGAAGAACAAGACGAAAGTGCTGAACTACCGTCCTATCAGTCTTACAAGCTGCATATGTAAGACCATGGAGCGCATCGTCAACCAGCGGTTGCAGTGGTACCTGGAGTCGGAGAACATTATAGTTTCAGAGCAGGCCGGCTTCAGAAGATAAAGGAGCACAGAAGATCAAACAACACATCTTACACAGGTCATAGAGAACACCTTTCAAGCCAAGGTGATGCTAGCTGCCTTTATCGATCTGCAGAACGCATTTGACAAGGTGTGGAAGGATGGCCTCCTCGTGAAGCTCCGGCGCACAGGCATCGGTGGCAACATGTTCCGATGGACCAAGTCATACCTACACAATCACAGAGCTAGGGTGCTGGTAGATGGACAATCTGGACAGAACGTATTGCTGAGACAAGGGGTGCCACAAGGCGGAGTATTATCACCAACTCTGTTCATACTCTTCATTAATAACATTGTAGCAGAGCTGCCCAATGGGATCCAAGCAGCCCTCTATGCAGATGACCTCATACTCTGGTGCACCGAGGAGTACACAACGACTGCCACATACAGAATGCAGCTCGCCTTGGACAGAATTACAGCGTGGGCCAATCGCTGGTGTATTACCATCAACAAAGAAAGATCATCAGCCATGCTATTTTCACTGTCCACCAAAACCAAGGTTGGCAATCTGACACTGGGCGGTACTCCACTCGAGTACGAGGACCAGCAGACATACCTAGGAGTCATCTATGACAGAAGATTAACATGGAAGGAGCACATACAGAACGCAGAGGCAAAGGCCAGAAGAAACGTAAACATCATGAGGAAGCTGGCAGGAACAAAGTGGGGTGCCAATGAAAGGATCCTCAAGACCATCTACCTAGGTGCCGTACGACTACACCTTGAGTATGGATCCAGTTCATGGATGACAGCAGCTAAATCTCATCAACAGAACCTCGACAGAGTACAAAACCAGCCACTGTGCATCATCACTGGTGGAATGAGATCAACACCAATAGAAAAAATGGAGCAGACAGCAGGCATCCCCCCCTTAGCAAAGGAAGGGAATGCAAAGCACTGATCCAAGCTGCAAAGTTCAAATCGTTCAACAACCACCTGATGAAGATCAGGCAAGCACAGCTGTCATCAGGAAGACTTAAAAGATCAAGTTTTTTGAAAGAGACAAAAGCACTTCAAAGGAAACACCAAGAAATGTTGCCAGCACAAATAGAAGACCCAAACCACACCCTTGATCCTCCACCCTGAGAAAACAAACTAGAGAGCATAGCTATTCGCACCACAGTACCTCATCTCACAACCAAAGATAAACACAGTGATGTGAGCAAGAAGGCCCTGACCTTAGCCATGCTGGAAGAAATGTACCCTCAGGAGACATGGATAAGGATTTACACAGATGGATCAGCCAAAGATGCAATTAGGAGCGGAGGTGCCGGACTGCACATACAGTATCCAAACGGACAACATGAGTCAACTGCAATACCGACAGGCAAACACTTCACAAACTACAGAGCTGAAGTCGAAGCACTGGTTCATGCAGCTAATACCATCAGCAGAACAGCAGACCCTATTGCACAGATTGTCTTTTTATCTGATGCCCGCTCCGTCCTTGAGGCTATCACCAAAGGTAAGCTGCCACAACTTGAAGAAGCACTACAAACCATCAAATGCTTTCGGATAGCACTGCAGTGGATCCCCTCACACTGTGGAGTCCAAGGAAATGAGGAAGCAGACAAGATGGCAAAGGTTGGTGCAGAAGAGAATCAGACAGAAAACATGGTTACCCATACAGAGATGAAGACTATCATCAAGTCACTCTATAGAACACCTCAATCAGAAGATGCCTACCATCATCTCTCGAGGCCAGAGCAGGTGACCATTTTTCATCTCAGAACTGGACACAACAAACTAAACCAACACATGTACAGGCGGTTCTACCTTACGACATCACCCGCTTGTCCTTGTGGAGAAGCAGAACAGACCACAGAGCACATACTTCAATGTTGCAGAACGTATCAGCTGCCGGGAGATGAGATCTGGCCTTTGTCAGCCTCTTTTCTTGAAAAGCTGTATGGGCCTGTGGAAGACCTGCAGAAAACCACAGATTTCATCTTGAGAACGGCTCTCCAAGTGTGATACCAGCGATCGAAAAGAAGAAGAACCCTGTTAGAAACAGGTGTCCTGACCATATATAATACACTAAAGTGAAGGTATAGGCAGAGCTCTAGATAAGCAGGCTTTTTGTGTTTTCACCCAATAAAAATGGTCAATCACCCGATTAATTTTTAACATCATGAGTGCCGAAAATAGCTAAGCACCCAATGAATTTCAGTTCTATTGCTAACGATGTATAATAACTTAATTAAAAAGACCCAATTAACTTCCAAAAAACCCAATTTCCAAAATTTCTAGGAGTGAATCACCCAATCATTGAAAAGCTTATCTAGAGCTCTGGGTATAGGAATAAGTGCTCGACTGTCATTCTACACGTAACTCTATGGACTGTTCTCAAATGTCGGGTCACTTGAGCAATGGGTCTTTCTACTGTATCCATCCATAATATGATGTCATAATCAACTACGTGACATATAGAATGACATCAATGTCAATGACGTCAAATTGGCGTCATTATGATATCATGAATGACAGGGATAAGTACGTCATGAATGCATAGTTGAAGATGGCTATGCATTGTTGTATGAATTATATGTCTTTACTATTTAATAAATATCCTGTTGAATATTTTGAAACTAATTTGACTGGGCGCTGTTGCTGCCATAGGTCAAATAAGTTACAAAATATTCAACGGCTTAACTGTAGTTTTCAGGAAATTGATAGTCATTCGGGGATCGATCAATCCCAACACGGTGAAGTGTGGGTGGAGCTTATCTAGAGATGGGCACGGCATAGCTAAAACTGGAAAGGTCCATTATCACACATGGACACAATGGAAGCTGACGTGTGTTTTGATATGCGGTCACCATTTTTATGGACCCACAAATGGAAATTCGTAATTCTAACACCTTGTCCGTATTACTGTAATTGCACAATTTTTGTATTTTCACTCGCCCATACATGTGCATAATTTGGATACTATTTCCATACAAACCACGGACAATCCGTGTAATTCTTATCCCTGTCATTCATGATATCATAATGACGCCAATTTGACGTCATTGATATTGATGTCATTCTATATGCATTAGCCTTACAATAGACTGGCACCAGTCTGTACACACTCCTTGGTGACGCCTGTCACTAAGCACGCTCGCGCATGCCCAGTAGGTCCCAAATGTGAAAACTGATTCACTTTTCTAAATTTAAGTGCCATATATCCAGAATAGATTCTCAAATCAATACCCAGCGGGGTGGCTGAGGCCGGGTCGTAGTGATTGAACGGAAAGTATGTTTTTATAGTGGTTAATAAAACTACAGAGCAACCCACTAAAGGGGGGGGGGGGTCTGTTGGGGGTTGTTATTACACCACAAAAACATCCATTACCGTTCAATTACTACTTGCTAAACCCATAGATTTGGTCAGTGTCCCACTACGAAACTTTGGTGGAAGGAGATTTGAGAATCCATAAGCAAGGATAAAAATCAAACAAAACATAACCAAATGTTAATAACATAACATAATGGTGCATCTTAATTAATCACACAGTGATTATCAAACAAGGATTTCTTTAAACTTAAAGAAATAAAAACCAAAGAACAACTCACACCATTACACGCAGACGCACGGTCCTAACGAAAACGGTGGGATGTGCTTGGTAAATGGTCTTCCGACTTTTTAGTTAAAATCATAGTTCCTAAAAAAAAGGAAGCCGCTGTCCTCTGGTCTTTTAAATAAAAAGTAGTAAAAGTACTCGGATTTCCATCCTGCAACTTGCATAACTTCGTCTACAGAAGAGCCAGCAAAAAGGGCAAAAGAGGTAGCCATCCCTCTAATGACATGAGCTTTAATGTGAATGGTCTCACAAATCCATCTGGGAATAGATGCCCTAGAGACTGGACTGGCTACCCCCTCCTCATACGGAACCCAGAAAAGGGACAGATCGGATCCCTACAAATCAGAACGACGCTTATAAACTTTTGGAGCTCTGACAGGACACCAAAATCTGTCAGCCGGAGAAAAGGAGGTTAAAGATTGTAAAATAATCGGCTTAGCTGGATAACGGATTGATTGAGTCTTTGATAAAAAATCCCTTCAAGGATATAAGACCAGACCGTCCCCAGATTCAATAAACCTATCCTTTTCAGCGGAGAAAACATGGATTTCGGATCGTCTTCTAGCAGAAGCAGATGCAATTAGAAAAACGGTCTTAAAAGTCAAAAGATTCAAGCTAATCGTAGAGATAGGTTCGAAATGATGACCTGCCCAAAAGCCTGAAGAACCAGAGCCAAGTTCCAGGAAGGCAAAGGTTTAACACCTGGAGAACAAATATTACCTAAACCTCTGATCAAAAGATTAAGAACCATAGTATCTTCAACTTCAGCGTTCCACAAACAAGGAAGAGAAGATGCAAAAGAAAATCTATATCCTCTTACAGTGTTAGCAGACAGATGTAAAGAGTCGAACCAATAAGATAATAAACGAAATCTAGGATTTCTTTTTTCACGAGAGAGTTGATACTTACCTCCCTAATACTTTTGATATTGCTAAATATTGGCGTTCACTCAATAAAACACTCAGATTAAAAACAGTTAGGTGCCCCTACTGGGCAGGTAGACAGAGGTAGTCAGGCGGATGCCGGCCCCACCACCGCGCATGCGCCGACTACTACTTCCTCTGACTAATTTATTGGCTGACACACATGCAACAACTAAGAGCCTGAAGACCGAGCCTCTGTGGGGTGGAGAGGCCGGGTCCGTATCTAGGGAGGTAAGTATCAACTCTCTCGTGAAAAAAGAAATCCTAGATTTCGTTTATTTCACATCAAGAGTATACTTACCTCCCTAATACTTTTGATATTGCCAGAATTCGAAAGTGAATCTGGCGGGAGGGAGGCGAGGTCAAAAGACCAGCTCTTCCCTATAGGCTTTCACGCGTTTACGGCACTTAAAAACGTCTGAAAACTGTGTGAGAACACAGTCAGGATTTGACAAACCATCGGATAACACAACCGATGCATGAGAGATGACCGAATGTCATATGCGCTCCCCGCCCCCCTCCTGGGAGGAAGACTAGATGACCTCAATGTCCTATACGCTCTCTACGTACTAGTGCCACGTACTACAGGACAGAGACGAAAGTACTCCATTTTCGTATACTCTCTATGAACCACAATCCACACAAACCATCACCATATTAATAATAACGGGTAACGTGACAATACATTTAACAATGAACAACACATAAACAAGACTGACCTTGTTGAACTTGGAAGCTGTCATCACGTTCCCAGTAGAGAAGCCTGATGCAGTCCCGACAAGTGGTTGTTACCATTACTTAAATGTGCTGTATATAAGCAACGAGGAAACGCTCCTCATAAAACATACAGGCGATTATTGTTTCAAAATCGACAAGGCGAGAGGATTTGAGGTGTCACGGAGGTAATGGTCTGTAAAACTTGACTCACAGTGCCACTGAGCCACGGACATAATGTCATCCACAGGGACCCCACTAAACAGGGCAGTGGATGCCACGACACCGCGGACACTGTGAGCCTTGGCCACATCAACCTGTCTCCCGGTGGCGGATTTGTGGCAAAACTGAATACATTCTACAATCCACCTGGAAATGGTGTCCTTAGACGCCCTGCCATGGGGTTCAATATATGACAACCATAACGCTGACTGGTCGGTACGCCACTCCGAAGTACGCTGTTTGTACCGGAGCAGCGCCCGTACGGGGCACCATACTTTAGAATTAGGATCATATCTAGTTAAAGATGGCAAAAAAATAGGTTGACCTGTATATTTCAAAGACTGATTCTTAGCCAAGAAATTAATCCTAGGTAGAAGCTTAAGGCCTTCCCCTGTAACCACAAAACGGTCATCCTCGGCTGATAAGGCGTGAATCTAACTCCTACGCCTTGCCGAGGCCGCAGCAATTAAAAACACAGTTTTAAGAGTCAACAATTTCATAGAAATGGAAATAAGTGGTTCAAAAGGCTTATCTCCTAGTACCTGAAGCACCAGAGATAAACTCCAAACTGGAATCAATGGTGGATTCCTTGGTCTTAGATTGCCCATGCCTTTAATTAATACATTTAATGTACTTACTTCATCACTCCCCCTGTTAGCCAAGCAAGGAATAACCGTCATTAAAGCTGACTTATAACCAGCAATAGAGTTAGGCTTGAGGCTATAGGCATCATATAGGTGACAGAGGAAATCAGCTACTACCTGAATAGATGAATCCATTGGATCAATACATCTCTTTGAGCACCACTCTGCAAATCTGTTGATTTTATAGTTATATGCTCTGGAGGTTGACCCCCTCCTGGCTTTGGCCATAAACATGGCCGCTTGCTCAGAAAAGCCCTCCTTAATTCTAGATTCCTTGACAACATCCACGCAGTCAATCGGAACATTGACGGATTGTCGTGAAGGGCCTTGCCCTGGAAGATAAGGTCGTCCATCAGAGGCAGAGGAACCGGACTGCAGACCAGAAGGTCCAGCAGATCCGTATACCACGATCGGCTTGGCCAATCCGGGGCGATCAGAAGCACTTGGCACTCTTGCTGCCTGATTTTCTGAAGCACCTTTGGAATCAGGATTGCTGGAGGGAATGCGTATGCATACATTCCCGCCCAGCTGATAGCTAACGCATCTGTTGCGAAAGCGCTTGGGTCTGGAATCGGAGAGACGTACGTCGTCATCTTCGCATTCTTCTTCGTTGCGAACAAATCGATGTTGGGCTTCCCCCAATGGTCGAACAGACGATCCGCCACACATTGATTTAGTTGCCATTCCGTGGGTAAAATACTCATCCTTCGGCTCAATGAGTCTGCTAGCAGATTTAGCCTTCCCGGAATATGAACTGCTCTCAAGGTAATCCTGTGATCCAGGCACCAACCAAGCAGTTTCCAAGTCATCATACAGAGACTGGGTGACTTCGTTCCGCCCTGGCGGTTTATGTAAGTCACTACTGTTGAGTTGTCTGAACGAATAAGAACAATCTTGCCCTGAACTTTCTGTAAGAAATGTTCCAGGCCCAGGACTACTGCTCTTAGCTCCAGTAGATTGATATGTTCCTTTGACTGATCCAGATCCCAAAGCCCTGATATTGTGGACTCTTCCAGACAAGCTCCCCACCCCTCCATCGATGCATCTGTATACACAGTCACCTGAGGGTGGGGAGGGGTTAGCAAAACCCCCAGCAAGACATTCTCTATATTCAACCACCATTGCAGGTGGTGAATTAGAGGCGCCAACACTGACACGTTCGAGTCCAGCGAACCTGAACTCTGGGTCCACTGTGTCATGAGAAACAACTGGATTGGGCGCCTGCGTAAGGCCGCCTGCGGAATGACTGGTTCCAATGAAACCATCAAACCCAGCATTCTCAAGTAAACCCGTGCCAGGACATGACGACTGTCGCACACCGACTGTATTAAGGAGATGAGTCTCTGAACCCTCTCCTGAGTAGGATAAACATATCCCGTCTCCAGATCGAAGAACATGCCCAGGTAAACAAACTTCTGGGATGGAGTCAGCTCTGATTTTTGGAAATTGATTATCCAGCCCAAGTCCGTGAGAGTTTTCAAAACAATCTCCAGATTGGCCGATAACGTTTCCTGGGTGTGTGCTTTTAACAGCCAGTCGTCTATGTACGTGTGGACTGCTATGCTTCTCCTGCGGAGGTATGCCGTGATGGCGAGAACCACACGGGTGAAGACCCGAGGAGCCGTGGAAATTCCGAAGGGTAATACCCTGAATTCCCACTGTCTGCCCTGGAATGCAAATCTCAGGAAGCGACGGAAACTCCTCTCTATGGGAATGTGGAAATAAGCATCCTTCAAATCTATTGAAGCTGTCCACATTCCCTGCTCTAACCCCGCCAACACCGAGCGCACAGTCTCCATCTTGAAACTGGGCGTCTCTATGAACTTGTTCAATGGCTTGAGGTTGAGAATCGGCCTCCACCCTCCGGTGTTTTTTGTTACTAAGAACACGGTTGAATAGAAGCCCGGGCACCTCTGCGCCGGCTGAATAGCTCCTTTTTGTATGAGGGAATTTATCTCCTCCTCGATACACAACCTTTGATCTGGATCTCTCGGAATCGGAGTCCAGATCGGCACGAGAGACAGTCGCGATGGCGGGCCTGTCATCCAATCGGGATGATAGCCGACAGAAAGCCATCGCAAGACTAAACGGTCCTGAGTCAATCGCTTCCACTCTGGCAAGTGGTCGGCCAATCGGCCGCCCACCGGTCCACCTAGGGAGAGAGGTGGACATAAGGAGTGCGAGAGTGGCACTGTCTTCTCGGCCAGAAACACCGGAGTGGTTCCCACCGTGGTAACTGGCCCATCAGGCCCGATTACCGCGACCAGATCCCTGCGCGCCACGCCCAGCACCGCGCGCACCTCGGTGCGCGGGTGGCTGCCTGACTGGCTGCGCCTGGGGAGCCTGCGCCCCCCTCGCTGCGGGCCGAATCGCACGCAGCCTAGGCCGTCGCTGCGATGGTGGCTGGCCTCTGACCTGGCCACCTCCACCTCGAGCCTGCAGGGGACGATACGCAGGGGGTGCTGCGCGAACGCTCGCACGACGGAGCACTTCAAATTGCTCGCGCAGCGCCCTCTGGTTGTTGACCAGAGTCACCGTCTCCTGGAGGTGCTTGCATCCCTCACCTCCAAAGAGACCAGGACCTGTCATAGGCGTACGCAGTAGCCTATTGTACAGGTCCTGGGACGGGCACAGATTGTCCAAGGCAAACGTGCGCCTCGCCCGGACACTCCTGGTCACCGCCCGCGTCAAGCAGTCCAGAGCCAGGTTGATACCATCCTGGATGGCTCTCTGGACTGTGACTGGGCTTGGTTGGCGCGATGCGGATGCCGTTACCACCCCCTGTAACAGCTGGGAGACGTGGGACAGAGCAGCAATCGACGCTCTCCCACTCTCCTCCGCATCACGGCATTTGCCGAACGCAACGCGTTCGAGCACAGGACACCCGTGTCAGAACGGGAGCCTGGCCGCGCATCTTCGCCCAAAGCCGCGCGGTCATCGACGCTTGGCTTGGGCACCACACCGTACCGCTGGTAGTCCAGGGGCACGATGCGGCAATGCCTGGCCACCTCGCGAGGGGCCTTCGCGAGACGCCCATTCGCCTTAATGGACGTCTCCGCCGCCTCGAACATGTCCACAACATGCTCAGCCAGCGGCAGAGATGGCATAGCGTTTGCAGTCGGCTTACCAGCTAACCACGCCTGTGATCTCGCTGGCTAGCCGACTGCTCCACGGGCAGGTCTGGCCGAACACTTACCAGCCACTGGCAAGCGTCCGACCAATCCTCCTCCGTGGCTAGCTGCGAGCGCTCTACAAGACGGGGGGGCCTTCGTCTTCCTCCTGAGTGCACGCAGCAGAGCTTGACGGCGGGTATGCTGATACCGCTGGCAAGCCAGGGAAACCATGCGGCCCCGAAAGACCAGGCATGCTAAGCTCACTGGCTTGACCAAGAGCAGGCGCCGTGGTAGAGCGCGGGGCAGACACCGCCCCACCACGGCCCAGACCAGCACCAGCGACACTCTCGGCAAGCCGAGGTATGCGGTAACGCTGGCCTTCAGCATCGCCCAGGGTCACCTTCTGGACCGTGAATTCTACTCCTGCGTGAGTAGAACCATGGACCACGTCGCCTGCATTCCCCGCGAGGGGTGCACAGACGTCGTAGTCCATGGTCACGTCCCCAGACGGCGACCCTAGCAGGAAATCCTCTTCCTCCTGGCCAGAAAGGTTAGACTCCGGGTCAGCAAAGAGAGCTAACCCGGACTGGCCAGGGAAGGTGCCATAGGAGGCATTGGCACCCGCGGCGCGCGGATACCCAGGGTCTGATGAGCAGACCGCGGGTCCCTGCAACAACCGATATCCACGGCCCCTCGGCGCGGCACCAAGCCTGCTGCCAGGGTCGTGGAACGCCCCCATCAACGGGGCCACCTCTGAATCGTTCTCAAACAACGGAATCGACCTACAGAAATTAGATTCAGAGGCGGGGATAACCTGCTCTGAAGCAGATGCTGAGGACAACAAAGGAGCTGGCCCAGGAAGCATGCTGCGAAGCAACTCTGAGACCAAATCCTTTATTGTCCTCTGCATCTCTCCCAACATTTCGGACCGGAAGGCCTCCATGTCCACCGCGGACGAGGCCTTCCTCTTACCCTTCTTCGAAACACTCTCTCTCTTCGCCTTCCTCTCCTCCTCCACGCCCTTCTCCTTTGCCTGCAACGACAAAAAGTCAGACATCAGTTCGCCCCCCCATTGCTTACATACGTCGCACTTAAGCAGCGGTCCACAGGGACTGCAGCTGAAGCACAAATGGGGAACAAACCGATCCTTCAGAAACCGGCCACAGGACGGACAACCAGGTCTCTGAAACAGGACAAAGGACGAGGACAATGAGTAAGTTAGTTAAGGTTAGAACTCAAAACCAAACTAAAAGAGAGGGACAAGATCATAAAGATCAGTAATCAAGAAAAACCAGCGTTGGACAAAACTTTAAATGTTAATAAAGAGCAAGGCTGATTATGACGTCATCAATCCCTTGACAGAAATTAAATCGGTCCGCAACAAGCATCCAAGTGCAAGGACGAATTGTATTCGCAACTAGAACAACCTCACATGGATATTCAGACTACACACCATCAGATACCCAATGATAACAATGGTATAAAACACTCATTATTTTTTCAAATAATTCATATCACCTCATATCATTAATTAGATACCTGACACCTGGTATAGACAAACCATCCAACGTGATGCACTGGAGCACTCCACCAAGACTACGCCTCTTAACTCTCTCCACCTAAGGGGAAGGAATTGGATCAAGAGGGCAAAGTGAGAAGACCTTTATATCAAGCCTCCAACTCACTGAGCATAGATTCTTTGGTTAGATAACCTAACAGTATTAGTAGGAAATGGAACCGTGGTGGAGAGAAACAAACCCTCCTGTGCTGAGATGTCCACTAATAATGCAAATCCATACCTGTGGACATAAACACAGAGAGATTAGACTTATATAGCACCGAGTTGAAAAAACCAACTCAAACCGGCGCTCATCACGGTAAGCGCGAGTCCCGGAAACACATTACACCGGGGAAAAACTCGCTAGAATATAGTTGAAATCACCTGATAAAGAGATCCAGCTCCCTCCTCCGGAGAAGTCGCCCTTTCTGACATCTTTCTCTTTCTTTCCAGGTATATTCAGACTATTTTACACAGGTAAACGAGTGAAAACTTTTTAACAAGCACAAACGCATGTGAACTCTCTGCCAATAAATTAGCAAAGAGGAAGTAGTAGTCGGCGCATGCGCGGTGGTGGGGCCGGCATCCGCCTGACTACCTCTGTCTACCTGCCCAGTAGGGGCACCTAACTGTTTTTAATCTGAGTGTTTTATTGAGTGAACGCCAATATTTAGCAATATCAAAAGTATTAGGGAGGTAAGTATACTCTTGATGTGAAAAGAGTCTAACACCTGGGAAATAGAAACAGAATCAGGCACGAGACCTTGATCTGAACACCATTCTCCAAAAATCTTAAGCCGACCCTTGTAAACTCTTCGAGTTGACTCTCTCCTGGCAGAATCGAAGATTTCCTGAGATCTTGTAGAAACTTTATTCTCAAGGATCGAGCACTCGATATACTCCAAACACACAGACTTAAGATTCCTGGGTTTGGATGATGGTAAGTACTAGAAGATCGAGAAGGTCTACAAACCAGATCCTTATTGGCCAAAAGGGAGCTATTAACAAGATCTCGCAGATCTGGTCCCTGACTTTCTTCAGAACCAAAAGAAATCAGGATTGTGGGAGGGAACGCATAAGCGAAGATTCCTGACCAGGACTGAGACAGGGCGTCCACTGCCCACACCCGAGACGATTGGTCTGCAAGAAAACTCAGACAGCCTGGGACATGAGTGGACACTAGGAAAACTTGATTCATGCGACACCACATGAGGAGGTTCCACACTTCCAAGTACAGGAGACGACTTTGTGCCCCCCCCCCCTGCCTGTTGATAAGAGACTACTGTCAAATTGTCCGATCGAATCAAGAACTAGAGACCTTTAACCTGACTGTCCGAAAAGGGAGACATGAAAGATAAAATCTGGGCAATCAGATATGTTGCAAAAAGATTGGATCTAGTGACATCCCAAGAAAAACTCGATCCTCTTTCTAAAAATGAAAGAAAACCCCATGGCAATGCCTTAACGAATCGAGATTTAGATGCCTATCAGACAATCCAGCCAATGAACAGAAGCCTGGATTTACTTTCCAAAGAAGAGCCTCTTCTTAGACTCCTTGATAAGCATAGAAGACAACAACCCCTCTAAAGCTAATAGCTTCTGATTAGAAGGAAACGAAGACCATTTGGGAGGAGACTGCAGAGAAGGGTTCTAGATCCAAGAATATCTGGCCCTTTTGATAAGGGCCGCCCTTAAAGATGTGGCAAACTTACTATATGCTAAAGAGGACTGCTCATAGAAAACACATAGATTACATATGCCATGATGCTCCAACCAAAATCCTGGGCTATATCCTTATTGCTTAGCCCTCACTAAAGAGGTAACTCACGTTTATTATGGATATTTTAATAATACCGCTTACTCTGAATGGAGAAAAGTCTCATATCAGCATAGCCTAACTTATTAAAATGCTAAAGACTCTGCAAAAATTATAGATAACTTTATTTAAAGAGATTTAACCAGATATCGTGGCAAATAAAAAAACACCCCAAAAAACCCCATAGTAAGCCTATGGGAGTGCTTAGAGTCAAGATATAGCCAAATCCTGCACGTGAGATCTGCAATAATCCCGACTGGAATTCGAAAACCTCAAATCGTGACAGAATTTAGCAAGATAGAATGAAGAAAAGAAACTACGCTTTCCCAAACCACCACTCAAAAAGATGAATTAAGGGAAACTTACTTGTGATGACATCATCACAATTCTACGAATAGAACGCATGACAAGGTCCAGTTAAGAGAACTATGGCAAACATTTGACTATCTAATTTAAAAATCGTATAATAATGGAGCAGATTTAATAAAAAATTGTTATTGAATACATCAACGGTTGCCTAGCCGCTCGGGCTTGACAGATCATCTTGTCAGCTTGTCAAATAATACTTGATCTACGCAAGTATTTCTTACAAATAGTGTTAATGTATGGAATCATTTACCAACAGAAGCAATTAACGCTCCAACATAAAACACATTCAAAAACAACCTAGACTCATTCTTCAAGTCACAGGGTTTTATATATATATAGACCTACGTCGACTAACTCCCAAGATTGCACTCACTTCTTCTACACTGAAGTACTAGACTGCAATCACGGAAAATCATCAGCCTGAACATGACACAGGATCCTATAATGATTGCAAAACTGTGTCCCATATTTAAATCAACGACATAGGAAAACAAGCCAGCTTCAAGACTTGGCTTAGGTATACTGATCAATTTGATATCCTAAACCATTCGATATTTATGCCAAGAGGCAGAAAACTTAAAAGATTTTTTTATATATTTATTGATTCTTATATTTATAGTCTTAGAATCAATAATTTCATCTTTGTAATAACAAATGACATTGTGTTAGATATCCCAATAAAAGGAAAGATTGAACACTGATACTTGATATTAACTGTCTGGATACTGAATTTTGCAGACGACATATTACAACTGTAATATCTCTGGACCTGCAAAATATTTTGACCGAAAATTGTTGGTGGCTGCTTAAATCCAAAGATTCTCGGCCGTTCTTCCACCCCTCCAGCGCAACCCCCACCCCACTCCAACCGGCCCGCCGCCAGCCCCCAGACAACAACTTCAACGAGCAAAAACCCAAGACCCACCGAACAGTCCGGGAACAATCCGACCGAAAGTTGCCAGTGGCTTCACCGGTATCCAGTCAACTGGGCCCAAATACACCCTGGCCCACCCTCAACTCGACCTAGTTCCAACTCGGCCCAGGTCAACTCGACCTATGTTTATGCCTATCATGTGCGACTATACCCTTGGGTCGAGCTGACCCTACAGTACCACCCATAGCCACATACGAATGCACATATGCGCGCACATGTATATGCCTATAAGTGCACTATTAGGCCGAACCGACACTGCGCATTTATATGTACATATGAACATAGCTATAGCAATTTTATTGGGCTAACCAGCACGCTTAAATAGGATAAAGATTATCAAGTGTAGCAGGCCTACCTAGACTTCTATGGTAGCTACTACACACGATAATCTGTATACCATGACACACACGGAAATCTCGGTAATATCTTAAGATCGCCATCGTCTTAAAAAGATAGTGCTTTTAGGATAAAGATTGTCTATGTCTATGTATAATAGTTGCGCGTTAGTGAAAATAATAGACACTAATAATTCCGACTGTCTTTAATAAAGAGACGTAAACGCCAGTAAATATTATTAGTTATACCAACAGACGACTAATGCTGGTATAATACGACTGGTATAAGAGGGATCTCATATTTCCATATCATCAATTTTTTAAGAAAAGTTCCGAAATCAAGGATATAGAAATATGAGATTCCCAATTATTCCATGCTTCCAGCCAGGTGAAAAGATTTCATCTTGAGAACGGCTCTCCAAGTGTGATACCAGCGATCAAAAAGAAGAAGAAAGAAGCCAGGTGAATGCATTCCTAGGCCTATTTGACCTTTATTAAATCGGGCCGACATGACTTTTTATCCTAGGCCGAGCTTACTAATTTAAGTAGGCCGGGTTGGCAATTGGGCCGACTCGACTGGAATTCGCTTCACCAACAACCCTCAGCCAAAACGCCCCCAAAAGACCCAGCAAATCCCGAGTCCCTGCCCACCGAAAACCACCGTCCGGAGGCCTGCAGCAACCCAGTCAAAATAGAGCAAAAAATTACACTAGAAAAGGGAAAACAACCAAAATTCTGGAAAAAAATAAATGAAAACAAAGCGAACTCACTGAAACTATGTCAACGCAGAAGAAGAATTCGGCTTATATTCCTTCTTCCTGCCCCCTTATCCGCTTGATTATCTTTTCTAAGCGACTATTGTTCTTGTAGACATTAATCTTGTAGTCATACTGATCCCTATGAAACATTTACTGAATCTAATTCCTTTCAGCGACTGACAAAATTAGACTACGATCTACGCAAGAATCAGGGTTTTTCCCTCTACAAATTCACTCCCTTTGGTTAAAATAAATATGTCAACCTGCCGACATAAGAGGTAAAAGGAGCGCGAAGACAACTAGCAATCTTAAGTTGGATTTAAGTAAAAATCGTATCTCGAGATAATGCGTAGAATACAGACTGACTTATCGGCTGATGATATGCGCATATAAAATAATCTGCAACAGAAAAACCTATACGGCAACCAGTCAGAAGAGTCTTTAATTACGTTGAAAATTGTCACTGATAAACGAATAAATGTCTGAATAGACTACAATTCCAAGAGAGACTACAAGACTGGCAATGACTCGGTATGAATATTTTCAGCCATTAAACCTTTCCAATATTAAACAAATACGGAAATAAGACTAAATCTTAGGCAAGAAGATGACAAGAATCTAGGAAAGCGAACATGTAAACCGGACTTGAAGAACAAAACTGGAACCCCAGGAAGTTCTCTATCACCTGAAATCCAAAACAGGAAGACAGACCCGGAAGATAATCCTAGAACACCAGAAAGATCCATGAAAACCGGAAATGACCTTATTCCTGGCTGTACGAAATCCGGATGCGGAAAAATAGGAAACGGAAATGTGTAAACCGGAAGTAGACTACCGGAAACTGATCAAGATCCTACAATCCGGATGTACAGAATTACCGGAAGGTTTAAAAAACCGGAAACGGATATAGATGAATGATGCAATGCCAGGTCCAACAGACCCAGATAAGCATTCTTCCTACCGGAAGTAGCAACACTACTACCGGAGGAAGCTGAAAAAATGGAAACGGAAATAGATGAATGATGCAATGCCAGGTGCAACAGACCCAGATAAGCATTCTTCGTACCGGAAGTAGCAACACTACTACCGGAAGAGGAAGCTGAAAAACCGGAACCGGAATTAGATGAATGATGCAATGCCAGGTCCAACAGGCCAGGTCCAACAGACCCGGATATGCATTCTTCCTACCGGAAACAGCAACACTACTGCCGGAAACGGAAAAACCGGAAGTGGACAGAAGAGCCAGAAAATCATGAGACACAGGATGTTTTGCCAAGCCAGACAATCACAGTGCTCATATCCGGATGCCCGGTAAAACCAGAAGACAAACCGGAATGCAAACCCGCTTGCCCGGACAAGCCAGGAGCAGAGACGGGAGCAGAGGAGATGGAAGATCTTAAAACATTTCTGGCAATAAGAATTACGGGAAAGATGAACTTATGCATGAGATGAAGAATCGGAAGCTTCCGCCACCGATGCCATCGCATGAGGGTTATGCAGACCCTCAAGACTTATATGGTCTTTTGTCTGGCTCCTACCCGAGGATGAATAACCAGACTTATTCTTTGAATCACCAGACTTTCACTTCAGAGATCTCATCTCTTGTCTGGAAGTACGTGAAATCTGACTGAAGACTGGAATCACAGTGATTCCGGAATAAAATGTTTGAAAGCACTATAAAGATCTACGTAATAAGAGTGGTACTTGGCTATTTTATAACATGGTAATTTGATGGTATATAATAGGCATGGTTTCTCAAACCTCGAAAACGGCAGTACTGACACGAAAACTGGTAACTCAAACCGAGTTACAAAAACCCTCTAAAACACCATGACATGAAAGTTAAACATAACATAGGCAAGATAGATTTCATGGTAGGCATGCTTTCTTGAGTCAGAGAATTAAATGAAGCTGAACTTTTCAGTGCAAAGCTATAAACTTTTATCCATATGATAGCAGGCAAACTGATCTGCTAGCAGAATATTTGAAAAGTGAATCAGTTTTCACATTTGGGACCTACTGCGCATGCACGAGCGTGCTTAGTGACAGGTGTCACCAAGGCGTGTGTACAGACTGGTGCCAGTCTATTGTAAGGCTAATGCAGGGGGTGCCTCTACCAGAAGCCTGGTTGAGGGTCTGCATGGTGATGGTATTGGCATTAGGGAGTATGTAAGCGAGCAGAAAATTTTTATTCTGATAGCTAAATGCAGATATTTGATTTAGCAAGTAGTGATTGAACGGTAATGGATGTTTTTGTGGTGTAATAACAACCACAGATCTGCCAACATTCTAACAAATTTATGCGATGAAATCGCATACTACGAAAATACTTCACGTTCAAATTCTTTTAAATTCCCAATGTAACTAGCATATTCAAACTCCTATACGTCAATGTGAGCGCAGTTCTGGAACCGACCATATTACGGAAAGTAGGGCACCGAAAACCACGAATACACCATCATTTAAGCTAAATTTTAAGTATTAAAATCACTTCATCTAGAATTTGTTAGATTCGGAATATAACTAGCTTATTAAAGCTCAAGTCTATGTGGGCTAAATTATGGGGCTGAACATACTACAGACAATAGGGCACTGAAAACTGTGGTGGTTTATTAATACAATGAACCTTTCCAGTTTAGCTATGCCCTGCCCATCTCTAGCTAAACTCCACCCATACCACTCTCGAGTTGGGATCGATAGATTTCTGAACTACTAGACGATAAATTTCAAGAAAACTATACAGGTAAGCCGTGGAATATTTTGACACTAAATTGACTGGGTCCTGTTGCTGCCTATGGCAGCAACAGCGGCCAGTCAAATTACTTTCAAAATATTCAACAGCATTTTTATTAAATAACAAAAACATACAATTCGTAGTGTCAGATTATTAAGCATTTAAGATGGACTAAATCGAGTCAGTCATGACATCATTATTATGACGTTATCCTATGCGTCACTTAATTAATTACGACGTCATGACATAATATGATGGATAGACAACCTGAAAAGCCCCATTAGCAAGTGTTATTAATTACCCTCGCTCCATCCGAGGATGAGTGTATTGTATTCGGGTCTATGTGCGTTTGGGATGGCAAGGGTCTACAACCTATGACTAGCCTTGTTAAAATATGTGACCTATAAATATGGGTGCTCTCTTAATACAAGTGGTCCATATTGTGTGGACCACGCATTAACAAGTGGTATTAGCCCTGTAATGCTCAATTTACTCATGCCAATTTCAATAGAGGGATCCATTTCTAGGTATGCTACGCCTATTTCTAGCTAAGCTCCACCCCTTTTTTGCATGTTGGAATCGATGTCTATATATACGCTGAATATTGAATTCCCAGACTTCCAATTTCAAGGTAACTATACAGGTAAGCTGATGACTATTTTGAAACTAATTTGACTGGGTGCTTTTAAAGGTTTGCTGCCTCTGGCCGCAACAATGCCAGGTCAAATTAGTTTCAAAATATTCAACATAATGTTGATTAAACAGTAAAGACATACAATTCATACACTTGCCGGACTATTCAATGTTCATGACTGAGCTCGATACGCCATTCATTTACACATTTTGGATTGTGACGTCAGCCTGTATATGAAGTAATTGATTATGACGTCATATCCTTCAGTTACAGATCGATCCCAGCCATTATCATAGAAAATGACTGTTGAATAAATAGCAAAGACATACAATTCGAACAGCGTCTAGTTAAATTAGTTTCAAAATATTCAACAGCATGTTGATTAAATAGTAAAGACGTACAATTCGCATACTTGACTGGCTATTCAATGTTCCTGGTGGAGCTAGATACGTCATTCATTACACATTTTGATTGTGAGGTCCAGCTACATCTGAACTAAATAATCATGACGTCATATACAGAAAAACCCATTATCATAGAAAATGTCCTAGGTCTAATTGCCTTCCAAGAGACCATTATGGTTTTTATTTTGCAACTTACTACTGGAATTATAGGATCGGTTATCCAACCAGTCATTCCAGTGGTAAACTTTCAAAACACGTTCTCCGGCGAGTAGCTAATGCAAATGGACATTTCTCACGATCACCGCAAGAAGCCACTTGTGGTCAGTTTGATAGAGTGCTAAAGTGGACATATAAGAGACGCCGCGAGTGGGCGTGTGCTTGAGTACTTTCATCTGCAGAAGGAATGATAAACATGTTTTGTACGTAGTCCTCCAGCAAAAGAAGCTTATTTAGAGTAGTTATTTGGAGTTCAGTTGGCTGTTTATTAAAATAATTAAGCGGTCATCGCCGCGCAAACTCTATTACAGTCGGACCAGAACAAATAAGAGAACTCGCCATGAATCACGCGCATGAAGATCATAATTATGAGATATCCAGCAATCTAAAAATAGAGCCGTGTCTTCGCGCCGAGAATTATTAGATCTCATATCGATGGCGATCTCGCGAGACACAGCCCCACAATCCCCTGCGCATAATGGCTGTGCCTATAGGCAATTCTAGGCAGCAATAAATAGAAGCGTGCCCGCTCCAGAGAGCAATCTCCTTTTCTTTAGACTTGACATTACTCTTCCTTGGAGACTTTTTCAAATCTGAATCGTAAAAGAGAAAGATTTGACAGGGTAAAGTCCCGAAGATAAAAAAGGGATCAGACAGTGCTGAACTCAATAAACAATAGAGACCAAACTAGTCTCTAATTTATTTAATATTGGTTTTTGGGGTTTTTTAAGAGAGTATGTTACGAGATATCATGGATTTCATGCTCAAATACTAACCAAGCATGTACATAGGTAACTTAAACAAGCTATTGTAAGGAAGAAGCAATTATAGACAATAACTATGTCTAAAACACTCTGAGCGTAAAAAAACAAAACTGGTAACACACATATCACGAAAATAGAAATGATCAATAAAATCAATATTGATCAAAAAGACCTACAACCACTTATCTTAGGTCTTTTCTTTTTGTCTGACATCTTGTTGATCCTTTGAACGCTTGAAATAATCCCACAGCAGTATTGAAAAGTTTACAAACCTTTTTAAAACTGGCTATACAATTTTTCACTTCCCCCTTCTACACTAGTAGGAAAAGGAATGAAGACTTGGTTGGTACAACAAAGTCATGCGACGGCTGTCAGCCAATGAGATTGTCATTATGCCTTATGACTCACTCATTGGCTCTGGGTTATGTATTAACCCTCTTCCTGCCTCATTCTGAGACATAGCATTCAAGTGAATTGCTATGGATCTCATCATTGGAGAGAGTATGGAGATTCCTGAAGAAGCCTTCAGTCACTCTGTAACCACAAAGCACAGCAAACATTGGCTGTAAAAATTTCATCCTACTACGCTTCCCTTCAGAGAAGGAAAGAGCAATAGTAATGCAAGGAGGTAGGTTGTAATGTAGTAATAACTCATTGATCCATGGAGTAGGCCCGCATGGAAAACTGTGCTGACCCGTAGTGGTTATGGAACCGTGGTCATACACAGGCGGCAACGGTACCCCATGTGTGGCTGCTGGACCAGGCGAGATAGGCGTGTACTAAGCCTGGCCAGCAACACCCGTCACCATGTCAGTTGGTGGCAAACCAACCAGCACTGGACGGGTGCCTGGTACCGGTGTGGCCTCAATCACGGGCGGAGCGACTGACCCGGCTTGCGCCAACCCAGAGAGATGGAGGGCGGTTCCGTCCAGGACAGAATCGACCTCCATGCACTCCACCCGCGGCATCTCAGGCCACAACAGTCTCTCCTCCTCGGCCTCCTCATCTTCAGACCCCAAAGAGTCGTCACCAGATGAGGAAGCACTGGAGCCATCCTGGCGAACGGCTCCCATGCCCAATGGACCGGCCACCGCTACCGGACCACCCGGAGGTGGCCGCAGAGAGACAGTATCCATCAGGCCGGAGCCAGACGGGACTGCCAGGGAGCCATATAAGATGGCTTCCTCGGTAGCCAGTCCAGAACCCTGTCACGTACCAGACACAGGAAGAGACTGTCCTACAGCCTTAGGAATCAGGGCCGACACCAGTGTGGGCAGGATGCTATGCTAGATGCATTGCATAGCGGGCTCGAACCACGCCGGAGGTGCCATCTCCGAAACCTCCGACTGCAGACGTGGAAATTTATTCTTAAATATACCGCGAATGCTATTCGATATGGTTCCTGGTTCCGTGTGATACATCCGTCAGGATCAGTATATGGGTGTATTAATGTCCACTATCGTTCTTATCGCCAGATTATGCGATCTTTGTTGTAACGTTGCAGGTTTGGGGTGCTGGAGGGTTAACATTTAATTTATGTTCAAAATATTTGAAAATTATTTGTCTGTCTGCCATTCCTGTTTCGTTCCGCTTGCTTATTTTAGGTTTTGTGCTTATTTTTAGGCCAAGCCTACCCCGCCATCTTGTTCCGAATGCCATAAATTCGTGAAAGTCGCCTACAAAGACCATGTCTGTTTTCGATGTTCTTCCTGTAACATTGATAATAGGTGTAATCTTTGTTCAGTGTGGCCGATCGAGGTATTGGTTGAGTTCCTTTCCCAGAAGGACTTGGCCGGGTCTGACGCTGGGTCAGGCGGTACGAAACGAAATTGTGGAGACTCCAGAATTTTACTCTCAAACGAAGGCCGAAACGATACGTGAAGCAAACTGCTGTAAAACACACATCTTAAATCAAAGATTTTGAAACCATCAATCAATGCAAACAGATCGAGATTACCACGCAAAACTTGACATAATTCTAAAGTTTTCTGGTACAAAAAGTATGCAGCACCAAGAATAAGATGCGTGAATTAATGAAACATTTCTTCACCATAAAAAATCCGAGAAACAACACAGGTGTGACATCACCCACTCGGATAATACGGAGAACTGCGTCAGCCGATTTTAGTGTTAAAAACCGTATAGCCAACATCCAATTTCATATTACTGCCAATCGGCGTTGGAATTTAAAATGACGCGATCTAACTGGTATATTTCGTTGTTACCACACGTCCCAGATTCGGAGTCAGAAATTGGGACATGCGACACAGACAAAATTTTAGAGACCTAAGTCTCCATACAGTTAGAGAATAACATGAAAGAATACAACCTGAGATTCAGAAGCTCCTTCCATGGTTAATCCAATATTCCGTGAAGCGAAAACGGCTAAAGTAAGGCACAGAAAGCACTAAAAGAAAAAAAACCACAGACCACTGCCCCCCCCCCCACCCCCGCTTGCGGGTTGGTCTGTTGTTTTATTAACCACTTACCATTCAATCACCACTTGCTAAATCAATTATCTGCATTTAGCTACTGTACCAGAATAAGATTTTTATGCTTGCATACACTCCTCCCCATGCCTATTCCTATAAATATGGACCCTCAACCAGGCTACTGGTTAGGTCCATCTCCAGTATATTAACTGATATAGACTGGCACCAGTCTGTACTCACTCCATAGTGATGCCTGTCACTAAGCGCGCTTGCGCATGCGCACTGGAGCACAAATAGGAAACAGATTCACTTCTGAATTTAAGTGCCAAATATTATAGGCAAATTCTCAAATCAATTCCACGCGGGGTGGCTGATGCCGGGTCGTAGTGATTAAACGGTAGGTATGTTTTTATAGTGGTTAATAAAACAACAGACCAACCCGCAAGGGGGGTCTGTGGGGGGGGGTTGTTATTACAACACAAAAACATCCATTACCGTTCAATCACTACCTGCTAAACCCGTAGAGTTGGTCAGTGCCTCACTTAAAACATTAGGTGGGAGGAGATTTGAGAATCAACAAACAAGGATAAAAATCAAACCAATCTTATCCAAATGTTAATAACATAACATAATAGTGCATTTAAATCAATCACACCGTGATTATCAAATAAGGAAAACTTGAACTTAGAGATAAATAAAAACCAAAATAAACTCTCACCATTTCTTACAGATGCAGTCTTAACGAAAATGGCGAGATGTGCTTGGTAAATGGTCTTCGGCTAGTTTGGTTAAAATCGTAATATTACGAAAGAGGGAGGCTGAATACGAACCGGCAAAAAGGGCAAAAGAGGAAGCCATTCCTCTAACATTGTGAGCTTTAATATGGGAGAGATTAATTTGTTCCGGAGAAGCAATCTCGTAACAAAGCTTAATTGTCTCACAAATCCATCAGGATATCGTAAACTTTAAGACCGGCTTAGCTAACTCTTCTGCATAAGAAAACCATAAAAGGGACGGATCAAATCCTTTGAAATCAGTTCACGGTTTGGATATTCTTAATGCCCTAACAGGACATCAGAGTTTGTCGGAAGGCGAAAAAGACGATAATGATTTTAAAATGATCGGACTAGCAGGAAACCGGTTAGACTGCGTTTTAGATTTAAAATCCTTTTTGGGATAAAATACTAAACCGTCTCCTGAAACTATAAATCTCACCCTTTCAGCAGAAAAAGCATGAATTTCTGAACGCCTTCTAGCGGAGGCCGTTAATACTAATAGAGGAGAGGTTCAAAATGATGGCCTGCCAGCACTTGAAGAACCAAAGCCAAGTTCCATGAAGGTAAAGGCTTAGCTATCAGGTAAAGGCTTAGCTATCGGAGGACGAATATTGCCTACACCTCTAATAAAAACTATTAAAGGTCTTAGTGTCCTTGACATCGGCATACAGAAGGCAAGGAAGAGAAGATGCCAGAGAAAATCTATATCCCCTAACCGAATTAGCTGATAATTGGAAGGAATCAAAGAGATATGTTAAACAAGTCTAATACTTGGGGAATAGAAACAGAATCGGGCACGAGATCTTGGTCTGAACACCAGTCTCCAAAAATTTTAAGTCGACATTTTTAAACTCTGCGGTTCGACTCTCTTCTGGAAGAATCGATAATTACTGGAGATTTTGAAGAAACTTTATTCTCGTAGACTTTAGTTTCGATATTCTCCAAACACACAGACTGAAGATTTCTGGGTTTGGATGAAGACAAAGACCTCTTACTTGAGACAGAAGATCCTGGGAGAATGGAAGAAGACGAGGGAAGTCTACCAGGAGATCTAGAAGGTTTACAAACCAAATCCTCTTTGGCCAAAAAGGAGCTATAAAAGAATCTCGCCGATTTGTTCTTTGACATTCTTCAACACTAACCAGAGCTCTAGATAAGCTTTTCAATAATTGGGTGATTCACTCTTAGAAATTTTGTAAATTGGGTTTCTTTGGAATTTAATTGGGTTATTATACATTATTAGTAAAAGAACTGAAATTAATTGGGTGATTTTCTATTTCAGTACTCATGATGTTAAAAATTAATTGGGAGATTGGCAATCTTTATTGGGTGAAAACGCAAAAAACCTGCTTATCTAGAGCTCTGACACTAACGGAATCAAAATCGTTGGAGGGAACGCATAGACGAACATTCCTGTCCATGACTGAGACAGGGCCTCCACCGCCAGGGCTTGACTGTCCGGAAAAAGAGACATGTAAGAGGAGATCTGAGCATTCAGAGATGTCGCAAACAGATCTACCAGAGGACGATCCATAAGACTGAAAATCGTTTTGACAACCGACCTCTTTAACTGCCACTCTGTGTGGGCGAATTTGCTGGGACGTGACAGTTAGTCCACAAGAAAATTCAGACTGCATGGGACATGAGGATACTCTAGAAGAATCTGATTCTTGCGACACCATAAGAGGTTCCACACTTCTAGACAAAGGAGGGATGACCTTGTACCCCCCTGCCTGTTGATATAAGAGACCACTGTCGAATTGTCCGACCGAATTGAGACCTATCACAAGATCTGACCATGAAAGGAGCGCCTTCTTGACAGCACACAATTCCAAAATGTTGATATGAGCTGTCGACTCCTCCAGGGACCAAAGACCGGAAACCGACAGGGAGTCCTAGATGCTCCCCATCCCTCCTGAGAAGCGTCTGTGAAGATAATCGCCTGAGGGCAGGACTTTACCAGTGGAACACCCATAAGAAGCAGAGAACGATCGCTCCAAAAATCTAGATGAGGGATCAAATGGAATCTGATGGTAAATAGAGTGGACTGACTGCTTCCAAAGGGACATTAAATACATTTGGAAGGGTCTTCTCATCAGCGCCGCCCAAGGAATCACCTTCTCTACACTGACCATCAGGCATATCACTCTTAAAGGGAATCACCAGACCCTCTATACTACTGTGTATAAAATGAATCTACAGACCGTAACGTTTTCAAAAATATAATTGTAAGATCTGTGCTCAAATTAGAAATATATCTTCGTTATTTAAATATGTGGTACATGGGTTAAATTTCTATTCCCGGATGAGGCGTATGACGTCATAAGTTGAACGTTTTTCTCGCTGTCATCCAACGCTATCGCAATAAAATTGCGAATTGCGTTTTTATAAGGGGATTTTCTTCAGCGGTTTTAGGAATATATAAACTATATTTGCGGAAATGTTGAGGAATATATACTAACAGTCCTTTGTCTGATTTCTCTGATGGTGCCAATTTTGACATGAAGTTTTGATCTTGAGATAAATGAATGACGCGATAGTATAGGCAATTCAATATAATTGCCACTATTGAATCAGCACTCTCACTGGGGCTACGGCAGATAATGTTATTAAAGTTTCATCTATTAATATGAGTTTAAATAGTTTGTACATACATCCAGTCCATCTTTAGGTACTTATGTTTTCATATTAGCCTCAAAACCTCCTGAGATTTTGTAATGTTAATGTAATTGGCAGGTATCTTCATAGAAAATGGCCATCTTAAGGTTCGGCAATTAATGTGTGAAAATAACAGATACATTCCATAAATTTGCGATAGTGTGATACACGTCTTAATCTCTTCAATCTGTACATATATAAATGATGTCGATAGCATTATCACCGATAGAGATATCACCATCCAAATGCGTGCACTCCTGTCTTCAGAGTGCCGTTATTATGGTTCTTGTCGGATGGGATTCAACCTATGACGTCATAGGTTTAATTAACTCGCAGAAAATTATAGTAACATAGCGTTTTTTAACACCATTTTACTCGGATTTATATACAAATGTCGGGGGAAAGCTTTACACAGTAGCTTAAATGTGGGCTCTACAATAGAACTGCGTATTTTATGCAAATGATGGTGACCCTTCTTGTGTTCCCCTTTAAAAAGAATCTTGCTCTTACCACGGGAGAAAAAAGAGGATTTCCATTGCCACTGATAAAGCCTCTATCCTTGGATCTGAGGGGAAGACTAGACCCTGAACCAGATCGAAAGAAACGCCTAGATGCGTGAAGATATGAGAGGGACCTAGGCTTGATTTCTTTCGATTTAAAATCGACTCTAGGTTGCATGCCAGACTGCAAACCTCTGGAAGAATTCCTGAGAGAATTGAAGAAAACTTACTTTACTAACCAATCATCTATATAAACGTGGAGATGGATAGAATGACAGTGAAAATTTCTGCCACTGCTGAGACTAGGCGAGAAAAAGAAAAGGAGCCGTGGTCAGGCCAAAAGGCATGGCGCCAAACTCGATCTTAGTAAGCAAATCTCAGGAATTTTCTGAAGGAAGGGTAAATGAAAACATGAAAGAAGGCGTCATTTTGGTCGATGGAAACGACCACATACCCTGATCTAGACTGGAAATGATCTGGGAGATGGTCTCCATCTTGACTTGGGAGAAAGAATCATGAGATTTAATCATGTCATACCCCCTTGTTAAATTAAAATTAATGCAGATTTGAATGTTTCAGAGTGAATAGAGATCATTTTACTAAGATTTAATGACAGGGTAGGAAAACCTACCCTAGGCTGAACGCTCTCATGTATGTATAAATTCCCTAGAATTAACATAATTCACAAAGAAAACTAACATGATAATGACCAAATTGTCAATTGAAAGGACCAGAGGAGACAAGAAAGAAGAATTAGAAGAGGAAAGAGCCAACACAAAAGAAGGAAAGTCTATAGAAAACTCGTCCTTAAAAGGAAAAGAAAGAGTCTAAGCAATCCACCAGTGAGCCAGGGACCAGTCATCCGAAGACCCTGACTGGACAAAATCTCCTCAGCCCTGACCGACTAGGGTATAGAAGAATAGAAGAAGGATTAGGAGATGGAGAAGAAAAAAAGATGAGAAGAGTCACCAGAGGCCATAAAATCAACAGTTCAAATGGAAAGAGGAGAGCAAGGCCTCTTGGAAGCTAGACGAGAAGAAAACTGTAAAGAATCAGAAAAGGAGAAAGATTGATCAGAAGGAATGTGAACAGATACAACATCCTGACCACAGGACATGGAAAGAATAGAGAAAAAAGCTGACATGAAAGAACGAACAAGGGATGAATCCCTAAAAACAGAAAACAATGAGAAAACCAGACCTTAATCAACAATTAGAAACTCAAGCTCAAAAGAGAGAATGACAGAAACAATCGGATCAAGAATGATCAAAAGAGGAAGAAGAGGAAGAGAGGAATTAAGAAGAATGGCAGATGATGAGGAAAGAACAGGACCAGAAGATCCCTGGAGAGGATTGATAGATGAAATATGGGAAAACCCCAGAGGAGGGAAAAAAGAAGGAAGACAGAGAGAGAGAGAGAGAGAGAGAGAGAGAGAGAGAGAGAGGAAGGAGTACATGACTAGAAGAAAACTTTAGAAGGAGAAGGGGCAGAGGATGACGGAAGAGACCTATACTTATCTTTACTCATTATTATTAAAGACTTAGAACCAATATTATCATCTTATAAAGACAGATGTCATTGAGTTTGATATGCTAATAAAAAGGAATGATTGATAGAATGATAATGAATCCTGGGAACAGCTGGATGTTAAATACACAAAACACTAATACTAGATTATGATTAAACACTACGGGATGAATCACGAAACAAAACGCTGAAAACAGAGGCGATATAAAATCTAAGCAAAAAGACTCACCTAAACCATGATTGTGACAATGCAGAAGAAAAAGCTCGGCTTTTATTCCTTCTTCCTTCACCCTAATCTTATTTCTCTATTCTCAGAGTTTTCTTGCTCTTGTAATCATTAATCTTAGAGCCATTCTCTTCGCTATGAATCCACCACTGAATCTATTCCTTTCAGCGCCTGTCAGAATTATACTAAGAATTATGCTAGAAACAGGAATTTTCTTCAAGAAATTAATTCCCGTGGTTAAAATAAATATGTCAACCTGCTGACATAAGAGGGAAAAAGCGCGAAAAACGCTGAACGGCACGAAGACAACTGGCCATCTAAAGTTGGATGAAATTAAAAGTTAATTTTAATTGCGACATCTAGCGATAATGCGTAGAATACAGACTGACTTATCGACTGCAACAAAAAACCCATCCGGCAACCAGTCGGAAGAATCTTTAATTACGTTGAAATGTTTCACAGATAAAAGAATAAATGCTGAATATCTACAATTCCAGGAGAGACTTCAAGACTGGCACTGTCTCGGAATTAATATTTTCAGCGATTAAACATTCCGATTTTAAAAGCACTTACTGAAATAAGACTAACTCTTAGGAAAGATGATGACTAGATCCTAGGAAAGAAAAACCTGGAATCTCAGTAAGAGCGATCACCGGAAATCCAAAAAAGGAAGACAGAACCGGAAGTGAATCATAGAACACCATGAAAACCGGTAATGACCCTATCCCCGGATGTACGAATCCCGAGGTGTAAAAATAGGAAACAGAAATGCGCAAAATGGAAGACAACCGGAAACTGAACCCGGATGTACATTAAAAAACCAGAATAAGCATAGGAACCAGAAATACGCAAACCAGAAGTCAGACCGGATACGGATAGAATGGAGGTAGATCCGGAAACAGAAGTAACACCTGTCCTGAGGACTGGAATCCACTACAACTGATCTAAGACATTGACATATATGTTAAAGACGGGGCCTTTCGCCGCCGCCACCACTGCTTGAAGGTCATGCCTTTTCTTCTTATTTACAACCTCAAGACTCACATGGGTTTGACCCGGTGACCTGCTCGAGATCACCTTCGAGAGCTTATTTGCTCTAATTATATGCTCTTTATTCTTAATTCATTCACTAGACCGGAAGTACGTCCCAACCGGAAGCAGAAGTCGGAAGAGCTTATTAGTCATATCGGAAACGGTCGGAACGGAAGTAAGAACCAGATCTTGAAGACCCATATGTCCTGCAAAACCGGAAAAGATACCGGAAACGGTCGGAACGGCAGTAGCACCGGAAAACGGAAGTAAACCCGAATCCACCCCAACGGAACCGGAAGAACTAGCAAAACTAGATTGCGGACTATGGCTATAGGCGACTTATGAAGAATCTTGACGACCGGTATGACCGAAAATTTTGGCATTAGCATAAGGCTTTTGGACGTTAGCTTCCGCCTCCGCCACCACTGCTTGAGATTATGCCTCTATAGACCAATGTGGGTTTGACCTGGTGAACTGCACGAGCCCACCTTCGAGAGCTTAGTCGCTCTAGACTTTGTTTAGGAGACCTGATTACTTGTATTGACGTTAGAGGGATCGGTTTCCCACATTTGCGGGAACGCCAGCTATGTAGCTCTCGGGCTATCGTCGGATAAAGAAGAAACTTCCTGTTTCTTGGCCTCCATGATGGCAGAAGATATTCTTTCGTCTAAAGATTTAGTCAAAACTGCAGCGAAGGATTCAAACCTCGCAAATAAAGCTATCACTGCTTCCGAATTTGCTGAAGAAGGGGGCCCCCCCCCTCCATTACTGCTGGATTAGACATATTAGAATATTGCAAGACACAGCTTTTGTCTACTAGCAACGGAGGAAGGGGAAGGACGACCATATGGCAGCGCTGTAAGGACGAATAATCCTTAAAGAAACTTAGATACGATCGCATACCACCCTATGCAAAACCCGCACATCGAAGTGGGGGTACACGTAGTGCACTTAAAACAGAAATGTCCTCCATGCTCCACAGAGTGAACTCGTTCACAGATTGAGGACATGCACTTGATTTATCGGTCGTTAAAACGGACTCTTAAAAAACGAAAAAGGATTACGAAAGAAGCACACAGCTTAGAATTTCGATAAAAGGAGTCCAGAAACATGCAAACGCCTTTCTTTAAGGCCGGAAAATTTCAAATTCAAGACTGTTTTCTATCATAGGGAAATAAATGTAATTCCTTGTAAAGCGCTATTTTTTCTTTTAACTGAAAGTGAGCTCACTGGAGTAATAGTGTTTTTATATGATGATGACTTAGGCATATTAAAGTTGTTACCACGAAAACGAAACCCACGAAAACCGGTAACATTTATATACATAGTTATAAAGTTCAATATAAACCCGAAATACTTCCAAAAACATAATTTTGGGAGGATAGACTTCATAGTAGGCATATCTTAGCATGAGGAAGTCCTTCAATAGTAAGCTGACACAGCGCAAAGCTATAAAAACTTTCTGATAATATTTGTGCATTTGTTCTGCTTGCAGAATAATTGAAAAGTGAATCTCTTTCCTATTTGGGCTCCAGTGCACATGCGCAAGCAGTGACAGGCGTCACTATGGAGTGAGTACAGACTGGTGCCAGTCTATATCAGTTAATATACTGGAGATGGACCTAACCAGTAGCCTGGTTGAGGGTCCATATTTATAGCAATCGGCATGGGGAGGAGTGTATGCATGCATAAAAATCTTATTCTGGTAGCTAAATGCAGATAATTGATTTAGCAAGTAGTGATTGAATGGTAATGGATGTTTGTGTGGTGTAATAACAACTAAGAAATTTCCAAATGCAAAAAGCATATATAGCGCTTGTTGCTATGCAAACAAGAATGAGACTCACTGGCAGATGGGTACCCGCTTGTTGGGAACCGGGTACCCGGTTCCAGGAGCCGGTAAAGCTTTCTAAATCTAGATTCCTAGAGCAGCTAGCTTGTATTATCAAAGAGTAATATAATGGTAAGCATTGATCGGAGGAGAAACCACATTCTAGTAGCTAGCGACCATGACCCGCATATCAAATACGTAGACTCAAGAGTACACGAATACACATGTCCAGAGTGATCCGACTTAATAAATCTATGGCAGCTGCTATTATAACATCTAATTGAATGGTTCATATTCTTTTCTTTATTCTTCTCCTTCCACCTCTTCGGAGACTCCCAAATCTGAATCGTAAAAACAAGATCTGATAGAGTAAAGCTCTGAATATGACTCAGGATTAGCCAGCGCTAATCCCAAGACTTATAAATAGAGACATTACCGATCTCAAATTTATAATTATTTTGGTTTCTTTGAGAGAGTATGTTACCGAGATAATCGTAGATTCATACTCAATACCTTACAAGCATGTCAATTCAATAGCTCTACAAGCTACTGGTTAAACAAGTTTGGTGACCATATGTGAAAGTCTTGAAACTATGGCCCGGAGAAACATTTTCTGTGATATTCAGTTGACCATGAAAAGTAGGCCAGCATGACCTACTTTTCATAATGTGCACAGCTTCTCCCTAAGATGCATCCACATACCAAGTTTGGTGACCATATGTGAAAAAGTCTTGAAACTATGGCCCGGACAAACATTTTCTGTGATAATCAGTCGACCATGAAAAGTAGGTCAGAATGACCTACTTTTAATACTCTGCAACCTTTTCCATAAGATGTATCCATATACCAAGTTTGGTGACCATATGTGAAAAAGTATTGAAACTATAGCACGGACAAACATTTTCTGTGATATTCAATTGACCATGAAAAGTAGGTCAGCATGACCTGCGTTTGACCTACTTTTGATACTCTGCACACCTTCTCACTAAGATGCATCCACATACCAAGTTTGGTGAGCACATGTGCAAAAGTCTTGAAACTATGGCACGGACAAATATTTTCTGTGATATTCAGTTAACGATGAAAAGTAGGCTAGCATGACCTACGTTTGACATACTTTTCTACTCTGCACACCTTCTCGCTAAGATGCATCCACATACCAAGTTTGGTGACCATATGTGAAAAAGTCTTGAAACTATGCTCCAGACAAACTTATATATGGTGAACGGATGGACGAACGGACGGACAAAGCAGCGACTATATGCTCACGCGAAATTTTTTTCGGGCAGCATAAAAAGAAGCAAAAATACACAACTCAAAATCTATACACTCTGGGTGCAAGTGACCAAAACTGGTAACGCTCCTTCACGAAAATAGAAATGATCTAATAAATCATTATTAAAGCACCAGGACCTACAACCACTTATCTTGAGAGGTTTCTTTCTTTAATCCGACATCTCGATGATCTTTACTTCACTTTTCAATAATCCACAGCGATTTTAACAAGTTATAAATAACTTTTAAATTGGATTGTAAATTTAAACACCTCTTCCTTCAAGAGTAGGAAAAGGAATGAAGTCTTGGTTGCTGAAATATAAATCACGTTATGTATCGGCTTCCGCTTATAGCCTCCCTTTGTAGGCCGAGTTTAGGTCATTACCTGAGTAGCGTGAAGACGCTAATATTAGTACCCAGGGAGATACTGCGCAATCCATATACATAGGACGCTAGCTTTGAGTAGCTACGTTATACGATAGTAACGGCGTAAACTTGCCCTATAGTGCAGTTTATAGTTGGTTTAAGAATGCACGATTTACATTTAAGCGTAATCAACAGAATGCATAGTTCAAAATACAGCAATCTGGAATGCTGTTGCATTATTTTCTTTAATTAGTCATGACAACCGAATCAAAAAGGAAAAATTAGTACACCGCCTGAAATTGCTAAAAGAATTAAAAAGAATTATGTTCATAGTGGGGCAGATATGTAACAAATTTGAGGTAAGATGTTCCATTCTGGCAGAAAGCATGAAATTTGGCATATAGGTGGTTTACGGTACGCTGAACATAATTAGATGCAGTGCCACGTGATTCTACCAAGGGAACCCATTCAAAATGGTGGATTCAAAATGGCCGCCTTCCCAGCGGAAAATCTGCATTACTCAAGTTCTAGATGGAGTAGAGGGCTGGAATTGATGTCAAATTAAGGGTTTCTTAGGTCACTGGTTATGAATTTACCCATTACAATACTCTAAATAGATAAACATGCTGAAAAATATATTATTATTAGGAAACAGACCACCCACAGTTTAAGTACTGGAATTCAGTCTTGAAATTAGAGCTGCTGTTTCTTCAATTTATGAGAGCTCAGCGAGAGGCCAATTTCCCGTTGTATGTAGAGACATTGGGAAAGATTATCCCGTGGATGTTTACCCTGGATCATGTACACTATGCACGATGGCTCAGCATCCATGTGGCTGATCTGTTGCAACTTGAGAACCGATGCCCACTTGTACATTTGTTGAAGGAAACTTCGTTACTCAGAAAACGGCTCACACGTTCTTAGCCTTGGCACATGATCAAATCCACAAGTAGCAAAATGCTATTCTGAAGGGCGATGGTGGAATTATCGGAATCACAGAAAATGAAGCTGCTTTGAAACGATAGATGGTGTCAGGCCCAGAAATAGGAAGGATGATCAGCGAGTACGAAGTGAAACATACACACAGAAATATCAATGATAACTGTCACCATGAGCAGATTCCGAGTAAACAGAAATTGTTTACTTTAAACACAATTTGTCTTATTGATGCAATCGAGGAAATGGGAAACCCATTTTTAGATGACAGTTTTGACTTAGTGACGCTAGATACCAAAGTCATTATGTCCGAGTCTGAAGTGAATGCAATCCGAACAGCAGAAGAACTAGGCATCAGACAGTACCACGCATTCGTCGCAGATCGACTATCTGTATCATCAGAATCGGTATATGACCCAATCCAAAAGAACAATTTGGCTTTGTTCAAATCAAAACAGAGGAAGAGTACCAGAACCAACAAGAAGTTTGTTGCAATGAAGAGAGATGTACAGTTATTCTCTAGACTGTACATTTCCTGCCAAGTCAGAGACGGAGACCTTGATTCATTCTTTGAGCATGAGAATCATCCATGGCCCCCATCACTTGCTGAGAGCAACGCAATGCACCAAGGCAGCAAATCAGATCTGATGGGATGTTTGGAAGCATTAGTAGCTCGTGCAGCTGATTGGCCAGAGGTTGAAGTGAAGATCATTGACGGAGCAGCTATGATGCATAATCTAGATCCCAAGAAATCAAACGTGGTTGTGAACACATTTGGAGATTTTGCAGAGCACGTCTTCCTCCCACACATTGCTAGACAACTACAGACGGTTAAAAGATTGGATGTTGTATGGGACATGTATAAGGCGGGAAGCGTGAAGACACACGCTAGAGAATTACGGGGACATGGTGAAGCTCTTCGTACAAGACTCCCTCAAAATTGGAAAACTTTCCGACGAGTTGATGCAAACAAAACAGGCCTCTTCACCTTTTTCGCACATACATTTGAGTCATTTAGCTACCAGAAGGAAAGATACTCATCACAACATGTGAGGAAATCGTGCTGATGAGGCCAGAGCATGACGTCTCACAACTCGCGCCATGCATGCAAGATGAAGAAGATGGTAGAATGTTGCTCCACGCCTCCATGCATATCACCAAGGTTATCGAACAATAATGATTCATGCTACAGATACAGACGTCGTAGTCCTAGTCATATGGACAGCAAACTTTCTTCATGGGTGTGATCTCTGGGTCGTATTTGGCCATGGGAAGACCTTCCGCTATGTATCAGCTCATGGCATTGCAACAGGTTTGGGTGCAGAAGCGTCACAAGGACGGCTTTTTATGCATGCTTTCTCTGGGTGTGACACTGTGTCTGCATTTTGTGGGATTGGCAAGAAGACAGCATGGGAAGTTTGGAGGACTTCAGATCTATTCAAGTCACTATTTAGGAGACTGTCTGATGCCCCGGCGTCTCTGTGTGACAATGACATGGAAACGCCTGTACAAACGCACATCACCATTGTCAAAGGTTAATGAGGCACGAAAACGGCTTTTCGCTTTTGGCAACAGGCAGCTAGAAAACATTCCTCCGATCATGTATAGCCTTGCATACTCTAATAGGATAATTGAACGTATCTATAACGACCATTACTTGGTTCGATATTAAGAAATCAAGTAATTTAAACTATTTCTAGATGCTATATTGCCTTTGTTCTCAAGAGATGGATCTTTTAGATAATACATCTTAAAGAGCCACCGTCTTTTGACATCAAACACAGGTGGTCGCCATGGAAGGATTGATATTTACATATTTAGAGTATTGTAGTGAGTAGAATTATAACGATTGACCCATGAAACCCCTAATTTGACATTAATCCCATCTCTCTACTCTGTCTAGAGCTTGAGTAATGCAAATTTTCCGCTGGGAAGGTTGCCATTTTGAATCCGCCATTGTGAATGGGTTCCCTTTGTAGAATCACGTGGCACCGCATCTAATTATGACCAGGATACCGTAAACCACCTATATGCCAAATTTCATGCTTTCTGCCAGAATGGAACATCTTACCTCAAATTTGTTACATATCCGCCCCACTATGAACATAATTCTTTTTAATTCTTTTAGCAATTTCAGGCGGTGTACTAATTTTTCCTTTTTGATTCGGTTGTCATGACTAATTAAAGAAAAAAATGCAACAGCATCCCAGATTGCTGTATTTTGAACTATGCGTTCTGTTGATTATGCTTAAATGTAAATCGTGCATTCTTAAACCAACTATAAACTGCACTATAGGACAAGTTTACGCCGTTACTATCGTATAACGTAGCTACACAAAGCTAGCGTCCTATGTATATGGATTGCGCAGTATCTCCCTTTTTCACATATCTGCCCTATTATCAGTGATTATTGCCCAACACTGCAACTAAGTATATACTTGGTATTTCACGACAGACTCAGGGTCTGCAGTGAAAGAACGAAAATTATATGGCGATTCGACGGAGTAACTAGCTGGTTTTCTCAATGACAAAGGTGTTACCTCGCTATTGTTAGCTTGTTTATGATAGAGCTTTGTGTTTTGATTATGACTAACATGTAGCGAACAGACAAAACGCAATGGATACATGCATGAATGGATTATAACTGTATTCTTTTGCTCAATGGCGAGTTTTAAAATCTTATAGTCTGTTCGATTTTTTTATTCAATTACATCGTAGAACTTTTAAAAAATCGTGATTTTCAATTAAATCGTGCAAGCCTAATTCAAGGCAGTGCAGTTAGATGTTGACAAAGTCAGAACAGATATGGATACATTTGGGACAGCAGCCCTCAAAATTCGCCACTGCAATCAGCAAAGCTGTGGTAAAAGCCTGGGTAAACTTAATTTGCCACAGCAAATATCTGCCGTGGAAAAAAATTGCTGGCCTATGATTTTACCATGGATATAAGGTATCAAACATAATGTCATATTAACCCTTTCAATGACAAATCCCTGAAAGAGTACATTACAATGTATAGCATATGATGTTGAAAATTTTGAAATTAATATTACTGGAGCCTTAGGCAGCGATGTCTTTGAGCAGTTATATTAATTTCAAAATATTCAAAAGCTTTCCCATTTATTTCGCCGGAGATTGCGGGATGGGGAAGTTATCAGTGAAAGTGTTATTTAAGCAAGGTTCAACAATTTAGCAAAAGTATAACAAAGATTACAATTAATGAAATTTTGAAAAAATGCTGTAGCATTGCTGTGATGAAGTAGTTCTGATAAATGAAGAGTTGAAAAGTTCATGTGCAGTAAGCTTTAACCTATCAGAGATGACAAGGCTGCTCCCGAACCCAAAGAAAGGGAAAACATTGTAGTCTTCAGTATCTCAGAAAGCGATAGTGAAGTCGCAGAGGAGAGGGTTGCACATGATGAAAGCTTAGTCCTAAAATTATATACGGATCGTCTAGACGAACGCAAAATTTGACAAGTTAAACCGCCTGAGCCACAGAGGTAAAAATGCTCGCCCTATGCCAGTATCAATGACATCTGAGGAGGTGCACACCAAGATACTCAGCATGGCGAAATGAGACTGCAGCCTGTCTGGCCGGAAGATAAGAGGAGGCAGGGTTGTAAATGCTGAGGAGGAAGGGTTGTAAATGCTGCAAAGCGGAAACATGACAGAGAACCAATGAAAAACAGATCAGAGACTGCAGCAGCAGAGAACATAGCATGGCAAACAATGCACCAATGAAGCTCGACTTTACGACTTTGCAATGAGCTATGAAGCTTGACTTCACACATAAAATAAATATAGACGGCCTTATCAACTAGAGGCCCAAGGCTGTAGTGCTAACCTGGACCATTATGATTTGAACCATTTGCATTTAAATACCGGTAGACATGATGGATAATTTTCGAAAAAATCCAAAGTGGCCACCAAAGAAACCTAACGCCATAAGATCAGTCCACCCATGTTTCCCTGAAACTGGCCCACTTTCAGTCCAACTGAATTACAACTGGACGGGTATGATTCCTTCAATAATCTTAGCCTAACAATGAGAGGGGTGGCTATATATAGAAAGAAGTCATTGGGTGTCGTCCCAAGCAAAGTATATGAATCCTGCCAGATGAAAGAGTGTGTGGTTACTGTGGTGCGATAGTAAGCTAAGTAAAAGGAATTGCATGAGGTATATAAGTACATCCATGATATCTACATAGTGGACAATAAACTTATAGAGATTCACCAAAACATAGTTACACAGGGCCATCCTTAAAAACTAAAACAAAAGTACTACAAGTCAACAAGCTCCCAGCAATTCTCATTAAGAGTAGTAGATACATGGAATGCTTTACTGGATTATGTTGTAACGGCTCGGACTTTAAATAGTTTCAAAGCATAACTTGATAAGGAATGGGGCATTGGACTCAATACACATTTGCCTGGTGTGATGAAATGGCATAAACGTTGATAAAATTCAAATGAACGGACTGTGTGTGGAATCACACCAGTCTACATTGTGACAATAGTATATAAGTTATCTGCAGTGTACTGTGCCACAAATAGATTGAGTGTGAAATGCACCAACCTGTATTGTAATAGTTATATAGACTGTATGTGAAAACACATCAGTCTCCCTTTGTGGTATGGGCAGCTTTTTTCCTGTATGCTCTCTAATGTTTAGAGGTAATCTTTAGCGTTTGGAGGTTGAGAAAACACACAAATAATCTAATAGAAGTGTCTCCAACTTTTAGAGAGCACCTCAAAATGTTAGTGTAGACAAAAAAAGCTACACACACTATAGGGGAAGAGAATGACAATATAGCCCAAAAAATGGTGGCCATGTGTCTGCAGAATGTCATTGGTGTGTGTGACACCATGACATCAACAGGATTATGGCGTCCACAGAATTATGGTACTGGACCCTAATACTAATAGGCTACAACCCGAGGTCTTTAAATTCTGCTTTATTCCCAGTATGGGTGTATTAATGTCCACTATCGTTCTTATCGCCAGATTATGCGATCTTTGTTGTAACGTTGCAGGTTTGGGGTGCTGGAGGGTTAACATTTAATTTATGTTCAAAATATTTGAAAATTATTTGTCTGTCTGCCATTCCTGTTTCGTTCCGCTTGCTTATTTTAGGTTTTGTGCTTATTTTTAGGCCAAGCCTACCCCGCCATCTTGTTCCGAATGCCATAAATTCGTGAAAGTCGCCTACAAAGACCATGTCTGTTTTCGATGTTCTTCCTGTAACATTGATAATAGGTGTAATCTTTGTTCAGTGTGGCCGATCGAGGTATTGGTGGAGTTCCTTTCCCAGAAGGACTTGGCCGGGTCTGACGCTGGGTCAGGCGGTACGAAACGAAATTGTGGAGACTCCAGAATTTTACTCTCAAACGAAGGCCGAAACGATACGTGAAGCAAACTGCTGTAAAACACACATCTTAAATCAAAGATTTTGAAACCATCAATCAATGCAAACAGATCGAGATTACCACGCAAAACTTGACATAATTCTAAAGTTTTCTGGTACAAAAAGTATGCAGCACCAAGAATAAGATGCGTGAATTAATGAAACATTTCTTCACCATAAAAAATCCGAGAAACAACACAGGTGTGACATCACCCACTCGGATAATACGGAGAACTGCGTCAGCCGATTTTAGTGTTAAAAACCGTATAGCCAACATCCAATTTCATATTACTGCCAATCGCCGTTGGAATTTAAAATGACGCGATCTAACTGGTATATTTCGTTGTTACCACACGTCCCAGATTCGGAGTCAGAAATTGGGACATGCGACACAGACAAAATTTTAGAGACCTAAGTCTCCATACAGTTAGAGAATAACATGAAAGAATACAACCTGAGATTCAGAAGCTCCTTCCATGGTTAATCCAATATTCCGTGAAGCGAAAACGGCTAAAGTAAGGCACAGAAAGCACTAAAAGAAAAAAAACCACAGACCACTGCCCCCCCCCCCCCCCCCCCCCCCCCCCCCCCCCCCCCCGCTTGCGGGTTGGTCTGTTGTTTTATTAACCACTTACCATTCAATCACCACTTGCTAAATCAATTATCTGCATTTAGCTACTGTACCAGAATAAGATTTTTATGCTTGCATACACTCCTCCCCATGCCTATTCCTATAAATATGGACCCTCAACCAGGCTACTGGTTAGGTCCATCTCCAGTATATTAACTGATATAGACTGGCACCAGTCTGTACTCACTCCATAGTGATGCCTGTCACTAAGCGCGCTTGCGCATGCGCACTGGAGCACAAATAGGAAACAGATTCACTTCTGAATTTAAGTGCCAAATATTATAGGCAAATTCTCAAATCAATTCCACGCGGGGTGGCTGATGCCGGGTCGTAGTGATTAAACGGTAGGTATGTTTTTATAGTGGTTAATAAAACAACAGACCAACCCGCAAGGGGGGTCTGTGGGGGGGGGTTGTTATTACAACACAAAAACATCCATTACCGTTCAATCACTACCTGCTAAACCCGTAGAGTTGGTCAGTGCCTCACTTAAAACATTAGGTGGGAGGAGATTTGAGAATCAACAAACAAGGATAAAAATCAAACCAATCTTATCCAAATGTTAATAACATAACATAATAGTGCATTTAAATCAATCACACCGTGATTATCAAATAAGGAAAACTTGAACTTAGAGATAAATAAAAACCAAAATAAACTCTCACCATTTCTTACAGATGCAGTCTTAACGAAAATGGCGAGATGTGCTTGGTAAATGGTCTTCGGCTAGTTTGGTTAAAATCGTAATATTACGAAAGAGGGAGGCTGAATACGAACCGGCAAAAAGGGCAAAAGAGGAAGCCATTCCTCTAACATTGTGAGCTTTAATATGGGAGAGATTAATTTGTTCCGGAGAAGCAATCTCGTAACAAAGCTTAATTGTCTCACAAATCCATCAGGATATCGTAAACTTTAAGACCGGCTTAGCTAACTCTTCTGCATAAGAAAACCATAAAAGGGACGGATCAAATCCTTTGAAATCAGTTCACGGTTTGGATATTCTTAATGCCCTAACAGGACATCAGAGTTTGTCGGAAGGCGAAAAAGACGATAATGATTTTAAAATGATCGGACTAGCAGGAAACCGGTTAGACTGCGTTTTAGATTTAAAATCCTTTTTGGGATAAAATACTAAACCGTCTCCTGAAACTATAAATCTCACCCTTTCAGCAGAAAAAGCATGAATTTCTGAACGCCTTCTAGCGGAGGCCGTTAATACTAATAGAGGAGAGGTTCAAAATGACGGCCTGCCAGCACTTGAAGAACCAAAGCCAAGTTCCATGAAGGTAAAGGCTTAGCTATCAGGTAAAGGCTTAGCTATCGGAGGACGAATATTGCCTACACCTCTAATAAAAACTATTAAAGGTCTTAGTGTCCTTGACATCGGCATACAGAAGGCAAGGAAGAGAAGATGCCAGAGAAAATCTATATCCCCTAACCGAATTAGCTGATAATTGGAAGGAATCAAAGAGATATGTTAAACAAGTCTAATACTTGGGGAATAGAAACAGAATCGGGCACGAGATCTTGGTCTGAACACCAGTCTCCAAAAATTTTAAGTCGACATTTTTAAACTCTGCGGTTCGACTCTCTTCTGGAAGAATCGATAATTACTGGAGATTTTGAAGAAACTTTATTCTCGTAGACTTTAGTTTCGATATTCTCCAAACACACAGACTGAAGATTTCTGGGTTTGGATGAAGACAAAGACCTCTTACTTGAGACAGAAGATCCTGGGAGAATGGAAGAAGACGAGGGAAGTCTACCAGGAGATCTAGAAGGTTTACAAACCAAATCCTCTTTGGCCAAAAAGGAGCTATAAAAGAATCTCGCCGATTTGTTCTTTGACATTCTTCAACACTAACCAGAGCTCTAGATAAGCTTTTCAATAATTGGGTGATTCACTCTTAGAAATTTTGTAAATTGGGTTTCTTTGGAATTTAATTGGGTTATTATACATTATTAGTAAAAGAACTGAAATTAATTGGGTGATTTTCTATTTCAGTACTCATGATGTTAAAAATTAATTGGGAGATTGGCAATCTTTATTGGGCGAAAACGCAAAAAACCTGCTTATCTAGAGCTCTGACACTAACGGAATCAAAATCGTTGGAGGGAACGCATAGACGAACATTCCTGTCCATGACTGAGACAGGGCCTCCACCGCCAGGGCTTGACTGTCCGGAAAAAGAGACATGTAAGAGGAGATCTGAGCATTCAGAGATGTCGCAAACAGATCTACCAGAGGACGATCCATAAGACTGAAAATCGCTTTGACAACCGACCTCTTTAACTGCCACTCTGTGTGGGCGAATTTGCTGGAACGTGACAGTTAGTCCACAAGAAAATTCAGACTGCATGGGACATGAGGATACTCTAGAAGAATCTGATTCTTGCGACACCATAAGAGGTTCCACACTTCTAGACAAAGGAGGGATGACCTTGTACCCCCCTGCCTGTTGATATAAGAGACCACTGTCGAATTGTCCGACCGAATTGAGACCTATCACAAGATCTGACCATGAAAGGAGCGCCTTCTTGACAGCACACAATTCCAAAATGTTGATATGAGCTGTCGACTCCTCCAGGGACCAAAGACCGGAAACCGACAGGGAGTCCTAGATGCTCCCCATCCCTCCTGAGAAGCGTCTGTGAAGATAATCGCCTGAGGGCAGGACTTTACCAGTGGAACACCCATAAGAAGCAGAGAACGATCGCTCCAAAAATCTAGATGAGGGATCAAATGGAATCTGATGGTAAATAGAGTGGACTGACTGCTTCCAAAGGGACATTAAATACATTTGGAAGGGTCTTCTCATCAGCGCCGCCCAAGGAATCACCTTCTCTACACTGACCATCAGGCATATCACTCTTAAAGGGAATCACCAGACCCTCTATACTACTGTGTATAAAATGAATCTACAGACCGTAACGTTTTCAAAAATATAATTGTAAGATCTGTGCTCAAATTAGAAATATATATCTTCGTTATTTAAATATGTGGTACATGGGTTAAATTTCTATTCCCGGATGAGGCGTATGACGTCATAAGTTGAACGTTTTTCTCGCTGTCATCCAACGCTATCGCAATAAAATTGCGAATTGCGTTTTTATAAGGGGATTTTCTTCAGCGGTTTTAGGAATATATAAACTATATTTGCGGAAATGTTGAGGAATATATACTAACAGTCCTTTGTCTGATTTCTCTGATGGTGCCAATTTTGACATGAAGTTTTGATCTTGAGATAAATGAATGACGCGATAGTATAGGCAATTCAATATAATTGCCACTATTGAATCAGCACTCTCACTGGGGCTACGGCAGATAATGTTATTAAAGTTTCATCTATTAATATGAGTTTAAATAGTTTGTACATACATCCAGTCCATCTTTAGGTACTTATGTTTTCATATTAGCCTCAAAACCTCCTGAGATTTTGTAATGTTAATGTAATTGGCAGGTATCTTCATAGAAAATGGCCATCTTAAGGTTCGGCAATTAATGTGTGAAAATAACAGATACATTCCATAAATTTGCGATAGTGTGATACACGTCTTAATCTCTTCAATCTGTACATATATAAATGATGTCGATAGCATTATCACCGATAGAGATATCACCATCCAAATGCGTGCACTCCTGTCTTCAGAGTGCCGTTATTATGGTTCTTGTCGGATGGGATTCAACCTATGACGTCATAGGTTTAATTAACTCGCAGAAAATTATAGTAACATAGCGTTTTTTAACACCATTTTACTCGGATTTATATACAAATGTCGGGGGAAAGCTTTACACAGTAGCTTAAATGTGGGCTCTACAATAGAACTGCGTATTTTATGCAAATGATGGTGACCCTTCTTGTGTTCCCCTTTAAAAAGAATCTTGCTCTTACCACGGGAGAAAAAAGAGGATTTCCATTGCCACTGATAAAGCCTCTATCCTTGGATCTGAGGGGAAGACTAGACCCTGAACCAGATCGAAAGAAACGCCTAGATGCGTGAAGATATGAGAGGGACCTAGGCTTGATTTCTTTCGATTTAAAATCGACTCTAGGTTGCATGCCAGACTGCAAACCTCTGGAAGAATTCCTGAGAGAATTGAAGAAAACTTACTTTACTAACCAATCATCTATATAAACGTGGAGATGGATAGAATGACAGTGAAAATTTCTGCCACTGCTGAGACTAGGCGAGAAAAAGAAAAGGAGCCGTGGTCAGGCCAAAAGGCATGGCGCCAAACTCGATCTTAGTAAGCAAATCTCAGGAATTTTCTGAAGGAAGGGTAAATGAAAACATGAAAGAAGGCGTCATTTTGGTCGATGGAAACGACCACATACCCTGATCTAGACTGGAAATGATCTGGGAGATGGTCTCCATCTTGACTTGGGAGAAAGAATCATGAGATTTAATCATGTCATACCCCCTTGTTAAATTAAAATTAATGCAGATTTGAATGTTTCAGAGTGAATAGAGATCATTTTACTAAGATTTAATGACAGGGTAGGAAAACCTACCCTAGGCTGAACGCTCTCATGTATGTATAAATTCCCTAGAATTAACATAATTCACAAAGAAAACTAACATGATAATGACCAAATTGTCAATTGAAAGGACCAGAGGAGACAAGAAAGAAGAATTAGAAGAGGAAAGAGCCAACACAAAAGAAGGAAAGTCTATAGAAAACTCGTCCTTAAAAGGAAAAGAAAGAGTCTAAGCAATCCACCAGTGAGCCAGGGACCAGTCATCCGAAGACCCTGACTGGACAAAATCTCCTCAGCCCTGACCGACTAGGGTATAGAAGAATAGAAGAAGGATTAGGAGATGGAGAAGAAAAAAAGATGAGAAGAGTCACCAGAGGCCATAAAATCAACAGTTCAAATGGAAAGAGGAGAGCAAGGCCTCTTGGAAGCTAGACGAGAAGAAAACTGTAAAGAATCAGAAAAGGAGAAAGATTGATCAGAAGGAATGTGAACAGATACAACATCCTGACCACAGGACATGGAAAGAATAGAGAAAAAAGCTGACATGAAAGAACGAACAAGGGATGAATCCCTAAAAACAGAAAACAATGAGAAAACCAGACCTTAATCAACAATTAGAAACTCAAGCTCAAAAGAGAGAATGACAGAAACAATCGGATCAAGAATGATCAAAAGAGGAAGAAGAGGAAGAGAGGAATTAAGAAGAATGGCAGATGATGAGGAAAGAACAGGACCAGAAGATCCCTGGAGAGGATTGATAGAAGATGAAATATGGGAAAACCCCAGAGGAGGGAAAAAAGAAGGAAGACAGAGAGAGAGAGAGAGAGAGGAAGGAGTACATGACTAGAAGAAAACTTTAGAAGGAGAAGGGGCAGAGGATGACGGAAGAGACCTATACTTATCTTTACTCATTATTATTAAAGACTTAGAACCAATATTATCATCTTATAAAGACAGATGTCATTGAGTTTGATATGCTAATAAAAAGGAATGATTGATAGAATGATAATGAATCCTGGGAACAGCTGGATGTTAAATACACAAAACACTAATACTAGATTATGATTAAACACTACGGGATGAATCACGAAACAAAACGCTGAAAACAGAGGCGATATAAAATCTAAGCAAAAAGACTCACCTAAACCATGATTGTGACAATGCAGAAGAAAAAGCTCGGCTTTTATTCCTTCTTCCTTCACCCTAATCTTATTTCTCTATTCTCAGAGTTTTCTTGCTCTTGTAATCATTAATCTTAGAGCCATTCTCTTCGCTATGAATCCACCACTGAATCTATTCCTTTCAGCGCCTGTCAGAATTATACTAAGAATTATGCTAGAAACAGGAATTTTCTTCAAGAAATTAATTCCCGTGGTTAAAATAAATATGTCAACCTGCTGACATAAGAGGGAAAAAGCGCGAAAAACGCTGAACGGCACGAAGACAACTGGCCATCTAAAGTTGGATGAAATTAAAAGTTAATTTTAATTGCGACATCTAGCGATAATGCGTAGAATACAGACTGACTTATCGACTGCAACAAAAAACCCATCCGGCAACCAGTCGGAAGAATCTTTAATTACGTTGAAATGTTTCACAGATAAAAGAATAAATGCTGAATATCTACAATTCCAGGAGAGACTTCAAGACTGGCACTGTCTCGGAATTAATATTTTCAGCGATTAAACATTCCGATTTTAAAAGCACTTACTGAAATAAGACTAACTCTTAGGAAAGATGATGACTAGATCCTAGGAAAGAAAAACCTGGAATCTCAGTAAGAGCGATCACCGGAAATCCAAAAAAGGAAGACAGAACCGGAAGTGAATCATAGAACACCATGAAAACCGGTAATGACCCTATCCCCGGATGTACGAATCCCGAGGTGTAAAAATAGGAAACAGAAATGCGCAAAATGGAAGACAACCGGAAACTGAACCCGGATGTACATTAAAAAACCAGAATAAGCATAGGAACCAGAAATACGCAAACCAGAAGTCAGACCGGATACGGATAGAATGGAGGTAGATCCGGAAACAGAAGTAACACCTGTCCTGAGGACTGGAATCCACTACAACTGATCTAAGACATTGACATATATGTTAAAGACGGGGCCTTTCGCCGCCGCCACCACTGCTTGAAGGTCATGCCTTTTCTTCTTATTTACAACCTCAAGACTCACATGGGTTTGACCCGGTGACCTGCTCGAGATCACCTTCGAGAGCTTATTTGCTCTAATTATATGCTCTTTATTCTTAATTCATTCACTAGACCGGAAGTACGTCCCAACCGGAAGCAGAAGTCGGAAGAGCTTATTAGTCATATCGGAAACGGTCGGAACGGAAGTAAGAACCAGATCTTGAAGACCCATATGTCCTGCAAAACCGAAAAAGATACCGGAAACGGTCGGAACGGCAGTAGCACCGGAAAACGGAAGTAAACCCGAATCCACCCCAACGGAACCGGAAGAACTAGCAAAACTAGATTGCGGACTATGGCTATAGGCGACTTATGAAGAATCTTGACGACCGGTATGACCGAAAATTTTGGCATTAGCATAAGGCTTTTGGACGTTAGCTTCCGCCTCCGCCACCACTGCTTGAGATTATGCCTCTATAGACCAATGTGGGTTTGACCTGGTGAACTGCACGAGCCCACCTTCGAGAGCTTAGTCGCTCTAGACTTTGTTTAGGAGACCTGATTACTTGTATTGACGTTAGAGGGATCGGTTTCCCACATTTGCGGGAACGCCAGCTATGTAGCTCTCGGGCTATCGTCGGATAAAGAAGAAACTTCCTGTTTCTTGGCCTCCATGATGGCAGAAGATATTCTTTCGTCTAAAGATTTAGTCAAAACTGCAGCGAAGGATTCAAACCTCGCAAATAAAGCTATCACTGCTTCCGAATTTGCTGAAGAAGGGGGCCCCCCCCCCTCCATTACTGCTGGATTAGACATATTAGAATATTGCAAGACACAGCTTTTGTCTACTAGCAACGGAGGAAGGGGAAGGACGACCATATGGCAGCGCTGTAAGGACGAATAATCCTTAAAGAAACTTAGATACGATCGCATACCACCCTATGCAAAACCCGCACATCGAAGTGGGGGTACACGTAGTGCACTTAAAACAGAAATGTCCTCCATGCTCCACAGAGTGAACTCGTTCACAGATTGAGGACATGCACTTGATTTATCGGTCGTTAAAACGGACTCTTAAAAAACGAAAAAGGATTACGAAAGAAGCACACAGCTTAGAATTTCGATAAAAGGAGTCCAGAAACATGCAAACGCCTTTCTTTAAGGCCGGAAAATTTCAAATTCAAGACTGTTTTCTATCATAGGGAAATAAATGTAATTCCTTGTAAAGCGCTATTTTTTCTTTTAACTGAAAGTGAGCTCACTGGAGTAATAGTGTTTTTATATGATGATGACTTAGGCATATTAAAGTTGTTACCACGAAAACGAAACCCACGAAAACCGGTAACATTTATATACATAGTTATAAAGTTCAATATAAACCCGAAATACTTCCAAAAACATAATTTTGGGAGGATAGACTTCATAGTAGGCATATCTTAGCATGAGGAAGTCCTTCAATAGTAAGCTGACACAGCGCAAAGCTATAAAAACTTTCTGATAATATTTGTGCATTTGTTCTGCTTGCAGAATAATTGAAAAGTGAATCTCTTTCCTATTTGGGCTCCAGTGCACATGCGCAAGCAGTGACAGGCGTCACTATGGAGTGAGTACAGACTGGTGCCAGTCTATATCAGTTAATATACTGGAGATGGACCTAACCAGTAGCCTGGTTGAGGGTCCATATTTATAGCAATCGGCATGGGGAGGAGTGTATGCATGCATAAAAATCTTATTCTGGTAGCTAAATGCAGATAATTGATTTAGCAAGTAGTGATTGAATGGTAATGGATGTTTGTGTGGTGTAATAACAACTAAGAAATTTCCAAATGCAAAAAGCATATATAGCGCTTGTTGCTATGCAAACAAGAATGAGACTCACTGGCAGATGGGTACCCGCTTGTTGGGAACCGGGTACCCGGTTCCAGGAGCCGGTAAAGCTTTCTAAATCTAGATTCCTAGAGCAGCTAGCTTGTATTATCAAAGAGTAATATAATGGTAAGCATTGATCGGAGGAGAAACCACATTCTAGTAGCTAGCGACCATGACCCGCATATCAAATACGTAGACTCAAGAGTACACGAATACACATGTCCAGAGTGATCCGACTTAATAAATCTATGGCAGCTGCTATTATAACATCTAATTGAATGGTTCATATTCTTTTCTTTATTCTTCTCCTTCCACCTCTTCGGAGACTCCCAAATCTGAATCGTAAAAACAAGATCTGATAGAGTAAAGCTCTGAATATGACTCAGGATTAGCCAGCGCTAATCCCAAGACTTATAAATAGAGACATTACCGATCTCAAATTTATAATTATTTTGGTTTCTTTGAGAGAGTATGTTACCGAGATAATCGTAGATTCATACTCAATACCTTACAAGCATGTCAATTCAATAGCTCTACAAGCTACTGGTTAAACAAGTTTGGTGACCATATGTGAAAGTCTTGAAACTATGGCCCGGAGAAACATTTTCTGTGATATTCAGTTGACCATGAAAAGTAGGCCAGCATGACCTACTTTTCATAATGTGCACAGCTTCTCCCTAAGATGCATCCACATACCAAGTTTGGTGACCATATGTGAAAAAGTCTTGAAACTATGGCCCGGACAAACATTTTCTGTGATAATCAGTCGACCATGAAAAGTAGGTCAGAATGACCTACTTTTAATACTCTGCAACCTTTTCCATAAGATGTATCCATATACCAAGTTTAGTGACCATATGTGAAAAAGTATTGAAACTATAGCACGGACAAACATTTTCTGTGATATTCAATTGACCATGAAAAGTAGGTCAGCATGACCTGCGTTTGACCTACTTTTGATACTCTGCACACCTTCTCACTAAGATGCATCCACATACCAAGTTTGGTGAGCACATGTGCAAAAGTCTTGAAACTATGGCACGGACAAATATTTTCTGTGATATTCAGTTAACGATGAAAAGTAGGCTAGCATGACCTACGTTTGACATACTTTTCTACTCTGCACACCTTCTCGCTAAGATGCATCCACATACCAAGTTTGGTGACCATATGTGAAAAAGTCTTGAAACTATGCTCCAGACAAACTTATATATGGTGAACGGATGGACGAACGGACGGACAAAGCAGCGACTATATGCTCACGCGAAATTTTTTTCGGGCAGCATAAAAAGAAGCAAAAATACACAACTCAAAATCTATACACTCTGGGTGCAAGTGACCAAAACTGGTAACGCTCCTTCACGAAAATAGAAATGATCTAATAAATCATTATTAAAGCACCAGGACCTACAACCACTTATCTTGAGAGGTTTCTTTCTTTAATCCGACATCTCGATGATCTTTACTTCACTTTTCAATAATCCACAGCGATTTTAACAAGTTATAAATAACTTTTAAATTGGATTGTAAATTTAAACACCTCTTCCTTCAAGAGTAGGAAAAGGAATGAAGTCTTGGTTGCTGAAATATAAATCACGTTATGTATCGGCTTCCGCTTATAGCCTCCCTTTGTAGGCCGAGTTTAGGTCATTACCTGAGTAGCGTGAAGACGCTAATATTAGTACCCAGGGAGATACTGCGCAATCCATATACATAGGACGCTAGCTTTGAGTAGCTACGTTATACGATAGTAACGGCGTAAACTTGCCCTATAGTGCAGTTTATAGTTGGTTTAAGAATGCACGATTTACATTTAAGCGTAATCAACAGAATGCATAGTTCAAAATACAGCAATCTGGAATGCTGTTGCATTATTTTCTTTAATTAGTCATGACAACCGAATCAAAAAGGAAAAATTAGTACACCGCCTGAAATTGCTAAAAGAATTAAAAAGAATTATGTTCATAGTGGGGCAGATATGTAACAAATTTGAGGTAAGATGTTCCATTCTGGCAGAAAGCATGAAATTTGGCATATAGGTGGTTTACGGTACGCTGAACATAATTAGATGCAGTGCCACGTGATTCTACCAAGGGAACCCATTCAAAATAGTGGATTCAAAATGGCCGCCTTCCCAGCGGAAAATCTGCATTACTCAAGTTCTAGATGGAGTAGAGGGCTGGAATTGATGTCAAATTAAGGGTTTCTTAGGTCACTGGTTATGAATTTACCCATTACAATACTCTAAATAGATAAACATGCTGAAAAATATATTATTATTAGGAAACAGACCACCCACAGTTTAAGTACTGGAATTCAGTCTTGAAATTAGAGCTGCTGTTTCTTCAATTTATGAGAGCTCAGCGAGAGGCCAATTTCCCGTTGTATGTAGAGACATTGGGCAAGATTATCCCGTGGATGTTTACCCTGGATCAGGTACACTATGCACGATGGCTCAGCATCCATGTGGCTGATCTGTTGCAACTTGAGAACCGATGCCCACTTGTACATTTGTTGAAGGAAACTTCGTTACTCAGAAAACGGCTCACACGTTCTTAGCCTTGGCACATGATCAAATCCACAAGTAGCAAAATGCTATTCTGAAGGGCGATGGTGGAATTATCGGAATCACAGAAAATGAAGCTGCTTTGAAACGATAGATGGTGTCAGGCCCAGAAATAGGAAGGATGATCAGCGAGTACGAAGTGAAACATACACACAGAAATATCAATGATAACTGTCACCATGAGCAGATTCCGAGTAAACAGAAATTGTTTACTTTAAACACAATTTGTCTTATTGATGCAATCGAGGAAATGGGAAACCCATTTTTAGATGACAGTTTTGACTTAGTGACTCTAGATACCAAAGTCATTATGTCCGAGTCTGTAGTGAATGCAATCCGAACAGCAGAAGAACTAGGCATCAGACAGTACCACGCATTCGTCGCAGATCGACTATCTGTATCATCAGAATCGGCATATGACCCAATCCAAAAGAACAATTTGGCTTTGTTCAAATCAAAACAGAGGAAGAGTACCAGAACCAACAAGAAGTTTGTTGCAATGAAGAGAGATGTACAGTTATTCTCTAGACTGTACATTTCCTGCCAAGCCAGAGACGGAGACCTTGATTCATTCTTTGAGCATGAGAATCATCCATGGCCCCCATCACTTGCTGAGAGCAACGCAATGCACCAAGGCAGCAAATCAGATCTGATGGGATGTTTGGAAGCATTAGTAGCTCGTGCAGCTGATTGTCCAGAGGTTGAAGTGAAGATCATTGACGGAGCAGCTATGATGCATAATCTAGATCCCAAGAAATCAAACGTGGTTGTGAACACATTTGGAGATTTTGCAGAGCACGTCTTCCTCCCACACATTGCTAGACAACTACAGACGGTTAAAAGATTGGATGTTGTATGGGACGTGTATAACGCGGGAAGCGTGAAGACACACGCTAGAGAATTACGGGGACATGGTGAAGCTCTTCGTACAAGACTCCCTCAAAATTGGAAAACTTTCCCACGAGTTGATGCAAACAAAACAGGCCTCTTCACCTTTTTCGCACATACATTTGAGTCATTCGAGCTACCAGAAGGAAAGATACTCATCACAACATGTGAGGAAATCGTGCTGATGAGGCCAGAGCATGACGTCTCACAACTCGCGCCATGCATGCAAGATGAAGAAGATGGTAGAATGTTGCTCCACGCCTTCCATGCATATCACCCAGGTTATCGAACAATAATGATTCATGCTACAGATACAGACGTCGTAGTCCTAGTCATACGGACAGCAAACTTTCTTCATGGGTGTGATCTCTGGGTCGTATTTGGCCATGGGAAGACCTTCCGCTATGTATCAGCTCATGGCATTGCAACAGGTTTGGGTGCAGAAGCGTCACAAGGACGGCTTTTTATGCATGCTTTCTCTGGGTGTGACACTGTGTCTGCATTTTGTGGGATTGGCAAGAAGACAGCATGGGAAGTTTGGAGGACTTCAGATCTATTCAAGTCACTATTTAGGAGACTGTCTGATGCCCCAGCATCTCTGTGTGACAATGACATGGAAACGCCTGTACAAACGCACATCACCATTGTCAAAGGTTAATGAGGCACGAAAACGGCTTTTCGCTTTTGGCAACAGGCAGCTAGAAAACATTCCTCCGATCATGTATAGCCTTGCATACTCTAATAGGATAATTGAACGTATCTATAACGACCATCACTTGGTTCGATATTAAGAAATCAAGTAATTTAAACTATTTCTAGATGCTATATTGCTTTTGTTCTCAAGAGATGGATCTTTTAGATAATACATCTTAAAGAGCCACCGTCTTTTGACATCAAACACAGGTGGTCGCCATGGAAGGATTGATATTTACATATTTAGACTATTGTAGTGAGTAGAATTATAACGATTGACCCATGAAACCCCTAATTTGACATTAATCCCATCTCTCTACTCTGTCTAGAGCTTGAGTAATGCAAATTTTCCGCTGGGAAGGTTGCCATTTTGAATCCGCCATTGTGAATGGGTTCCCTTTGTAGAATCACGTGGCACCGCATCTAATTATGACCAGGATACCGTAAACCACCTATATGCCAAATTTCATGCTTTCTGCCAGAATGGAACATCTTACCTCAAATTTGTTACATATTCGCCCCACTATGAACATAATTCTTTTTAATTCTTTTAGCAATTTCAGGCGGTGTACTAATTTTTCCTTTTTGATTCGGTTGTCATGACTAATTAAAGAAAAAAATGCAACAGCATCCCAGATTGCTGTATTTTGAACTATGCGTTCTGTTGATTATGCTTAAATGTAAATCGTGCATTCTTAAACCAACTATAAACTGCACTATAGGACAAGTTTACGCCGTTACTATCGTATAACGTAGCTACACAAAGCTAGCGTCCTATGTATATGGATTGCGCAGTATCTCCCTTTTTCACATATCTGCCCTATTATCAGTGATTATTGCCCAACACTGCAACTAAGTATATACTTGGTATTTCACGACAGACTCAGGGTCTGCAGTGAAAGAACGAAAATTATATGGCGATTCGACGGAGTAACTAGCTGGTTTTCTCAATGACAAAGGTGTTACCTCGCTATTGTTAGCTTGTTTATGATAGAGCTTTGTGTTTTGATTATGACTAACATGTAGTGAACAGACAAAACGCAATGGATACATGCATGAATGGATTATAACTGTATTCTTTTGCTCAATGGCGAGTTTTAAAATCTTATAGTCTGTTCGATTTTTTTATTCAATTACATCGTAGAACTTTTAAAAAATCGTGATTTTCAATTAAATCGTGCAAGCCTAATTCAAGGCAGTGCAGTTAGATGTTGACAAAGTCAGAACAGATATGGATACATTTGGGACAGCAGCCCTCAAAATTCGCCACTGCAATCAGCAAAGCTGTGGTAAAAGCCTGGGTAAACTTAATTTGCCACAGCAAATATTTGCCGTGGAAAAAAATTGCTGGCCTATCTACTTATATATGATTTTACCATGGATATAAGGTATCAAACATAATGTCATATTAACCCTTTCAATGACAAATCCCTGAAAGAGTACATTACAATGTATAGCATATGATGTTGAAAATTTTGAAATTAATATTACTGGAGCCTTAGGCAGCGATGTCTTTGAGCAGTTATATTAATTTCAAAATATTCAAAAGCTTTCCCATTTATTTCGCCGGAGATTGCGGGATGGGGAAGTTATCAGTGAAAGTGTTATTTAAGCAAGGTTCAACAATTTAGCAAAAGTATAACAAAGATTACAATTAATGAAATTTTGAAAAAATGCTGTAGCATTGCTGTGATGAAGTAGTTCTGATAAATGAAGAGTTGAAAAGTTCATGTGCAGTAAGCTTTAACCTATCAGAGATGACAAGGCTGCTCCCGAACCCAAAGAAAGGGAAAACATTGTAGTCTTCAGTATCTCAGAAAGCGATAGTGAAGTCGCAGAGGAGAGGGTTGCACATGATGAAAGCTTAGTCCTAAAATTATATACGGATCGTCTAGACGAACGCAAAATTTGACAAGTTAAACCGCCTGAGCCACAGAGGTAAAAATGCTCGCCCTATGCCAGTATCAATGACATCTGAGGAGGTGCACACCAAGATACTCAGCATGGCGAAAAAGATAGAAGAACGTGATGATGAAATATTTAAGAATATATGGATTAAAAGGGATATAGCTTCGACAGAGAGGGAGGAAATCTAAAGAGCTAATAAAGACAAGAGACACTTCAAGAAAGGTGTGAGACTGCAGCCTGTCTGGCCGGAAGATAAGAGGAGGCAGGGTTGTAAATGCTGAGGAGGAAGGGTTGTAAATGCTGCAAAGCGGAAACATGACAGAGAACCAATGAAAAACAGATCAGAGACTGCAGCAGCAGAGAACATAGCATGGCAAACAATGCACCAATGAAGCTCGATTTTACGACTTTGCAATGAGCTATGAAGCTTGACTTCACACATAAAATAAATATAGAAGGCCTTATCAACTAGAGGCCCAAGGCTGTAGTGCTAACCTGGACCATTATGATTTGAACCATTTGCATTTAAATACCGGTAGACATGATGGATAATTTTCGAAAAAATCCAAAGTGGCCACCAAAGAAACCTAACGCCATAAGATCAGTCCACCCATGTTTCGCTGAAACTGGCCCACTTTCAGTCCAACTGAATTACAACTGGACGGGTATGATTCCTTCAATAATCTTAGCCTAACAATGAGAGGGGTGGCTATATATAGAAAGAAGTCATTGGGTGTCGTCCCAATCAAAGTATATGAATCCTGCCAGATGAAAGAGTGTGTGGTTACTGTGGTGCGATAGTAAGCTAAGTAAAAGGAATTGCATGAGGTATATAAGTACATCCATGATATCTACATAGTGGACAATAAACTTATAGAGATTCACCAAAACATAGTTACACAGGGCCATCCTTAAAAACTAAAACAAAAGTACTACAAGTCAACAAGCTCCCAGCAATTCTCATTAAGAGTAGTAGATACATGGAATGCTTTACTGGATTATGTTGTAACGGCTCGGACTTCAAATAGTTTCAAAGCATAACTTGATAAGGAATGGGGCATTGGACTCAATACACATTTGCCTGGTGTGATGAAATGGCATAAACGTTGATAAAATTCAAATGAACGGACTGTGTGTGGAATCACACCAGTCTACATTGTGACAATAGTATATAAGTTATCTGCAGTGTACTGTGCCACAAATAGATTGAGTGTGAGATGCACATCAGTCTCCCTTTGTGGTATGGGCAGCTTTTTTCCTGTATGCTCTCTAATGTTTAGAGGTAATCTTTAGCATTTGGAGGTTGAGAAAACACACAAATAATCTAATAGACGTGTCTCCAACTTTTAGAGAGCACCTCAAAATGTTAGTGTAGACAAAAAAAGCTACACACACTATAGGGGAAGAGAATGACAATATAGCCCAAAAAATGGTGGCCATGTGTCTGCAGAATGTCATTGGTGTGTGTGACACCATGACATCAACAGGATTATGGCATCCACAGAATTATGGTACTGGACCCTAATACTAATAGGCTACAACCCGAGGTCTTTAAATTCTGCTTTATTCCCAGTACGATAAGGCATTGGAACACATTTGATACTATCACAGGATCGTCTAAGCAGTTCAGAAGACTACAAATCCTACAAATAATTTTAATAAATTCAACAAATTAATCAGAGGGGAAAAAATGTTTAAACCAGCTACTTGACGAATGCGCAGCGAAAATAATGTCCTTTGGATGTTGTTTGGGTTTTTTGTCCTTTGGATGTTTCACCATATTATTATTATCGTAAATTCCTCCTGTATAAAGGGGCTATTCCGGATTGGTGTAAATTGAGTTCTGTAGTCTGAATATTAACGTATATACACATATATGTAGAGTATTTGTCGAAACTGCATGCAAGTTAATGGTGATTGATGTATGTACAACAAGTCAGATTGCGTGCCCGTGGATGCTTCTGCACTGGTTTTTAGACACTGGTTGGTTGTTAGGGTCAATTATTTCTCATTGTCTGTGGTGTAATATTTACAGGTAATGACGGATGATGTTTTCAGTTATTGTGAGGCAGTATTCGCTAAGGCCATGCGAGGGTTCAATAAGCATCATTGCTATATATTTACTTGTTGCGGCTAAGCATTTTGTCTGTTATTGGCTGCTCCTGCAGATTGTTGACTGCAGCAACGGAAATATTTCATCCCGACATCATGTAATGTCACAAAGTCTACTAGAAAGTGGGAGTATATCTCGGCATCTTTGTGACCATTGGCATTCTGGGTCCCCCGCATACTGGTTGAAGGCTGCTTTATTAGCCTGTAGTATGTATGTACAAGTAAGAAGGTGCATCTGCACCGGTAAGGCCCTTATATCCATGTGGCTTGTAGACTGATAAGATTGCTGGGTGGATATAGCCAGGGCAGTTGTTCTCGACATTGATTCAAGATTCAAGATTATTTATTTCATGCTTGATATACAATATACAGACATTACAATTGGGCAGTCCATCAAAGGCAGAGCCTATAAGTCGATGGACCCCCTACATACAAAACAAAACATTACAATATATAAGGTGATAGTTAATTATACAGACATCTGTGAGTAAACACAGAACACAGGACAGCACATCTATTTTTTTGTACCATATTGTCATGATTGTTCTAGGCTTCTGTGATTACATAATGAAATCGAAAATTGTGATTATGTTTTAAATCGTGAATTTACATGATTAAAAATTAAATGATTGAATAATCGTGAAAATTTTCTATTGCATAAAATATTTCAAAACCTAACTTTCAATTACTTTTTAATGCGATCAGTAATAAAAAAAACCCATGATATTTTGCTTAGTGTATGCATGTCCATTTGCATGGCAAGACAAGACTATTTTTGAAAATGTATTACTGGAATGTCTGGCTCGATTTCTCTTGCCCTGCAAATGGACTTTTCTAAACACCATTGCAATTTTCGTCATTGATATTCTTTGTTGTTATGTCTTGGTAAGTTGTATCCACGCTGATTAATCGAGCAATCACGATTATTTTTTAATAGTCGATCGCGATCACTCAATGCAATAATCGCACAAGCCTAGATTGTTCTACAGTCATGTAGTGTATTCTACATATAATTATAAATAATAAAGCCAAAGGGTCTTTTAGATTGCAACTAGCCTAGGGCATTCATGTTGCTGAGAGATGGGTAGTTTAACTATGCATAGCATCTTCTCATGCCAGTGATACAACAAAGCATGTCTGGTGGTCTATATTCTACAGCAATTGATGTCAATATCACAAATAATCGAGATCAAGATCATTATTTAATAGACACCAGTTTTCGTTACAATTTTTGGTATGCATATATGAAATAAAACTATGATTTGTCATGCATAACATATATCATCTCACCTATCAGTTGTAAGATTACTATGTATGCATCAGTTGTATAAGATCTTGAACAAGTGAAAATAGTGAAATGCGCAAAACTACGGGAAACGTCAAAAGTGTGAAAAGAGGACGGTTTCGGAACGACTCGGGTGTTTTCGGAAAATTGTAGCAAATGGTTTTCTAGCGTGCCGAGGCTTTCGTTCCGAGTACAGATTACAGATGCAGCACCACGCATTAATGTATTTAGGCTCGATTCAAGTTTCAAGATTCGGGCAGAGCCTCATCGTACTAACGTACGCCCACTCACATAGCTACGCTGTTCGAGGCTGTACTTGCAGACCTGTGATTTCTCGCTATGTGAAGTAACATTAGCTAGTGGGCTGGAGGTAGCCAATAAGATTTCTGCCTACTTCACGCGATAGGCGAGGCCTCGCTTGGTGACCTAATTTACAATCACAAAAACAACGGTGATCGGGACGCTGTTGAACGGAAAGAGACATTTGTAAAAGTTTGCAATAGTTTTGCTCTAAACAAGTTATCTGAGGAGCAGAAAATTTGTAGATTGGTTTTCAGTAACAGAAACCGCTAGTTTGGTTTACGCACATGTGTAAATTTGTCTACTTCCTGATTTCTTATCAAACAATCTCATTATCACAAGTTGACTGACCCCAGCTCATTAATATGTATGAAACTTCGTGAACTTAGCGCAAACATCAAAGGCGTGCAAGCACGGTACTCGATACGGGAACGTAGTGGGAGAGCGAGTATCGCGCAATAGGATGATGGCAGAGCCTATATGAATCGATGGATCCCTACACACAAAACAAGACATTACAATATACACAGGGGATAAATAGAACAAACATTTTAGCCAAATAACAATACAATCAGCACATATCTATAGAGTTATTATGGGTCTACCTATAGTTTGGTGTGTTGCTAATTTATTCTGTATTGCTCTTGTCCAACTACTCTACCTAGTTTTAGGGTGTTGTTTTATTCTGTACTTTATTTTTCCCTTGTTTATTACTTGCTTTTATTCTATTTTCGTTTGGTTATTATCCGATTTTAATTATTACCACTACGGTGGTGATCCTATCAAGACGTTATACGAACATAACATAACTTATCCCAATTTTATCATACATGACTAACTTAATTTCATGTCATTATATACCTGTGCAGGGTCATCTTGTTCATCACAGGTTTACCATAGTGGGCAGATGAAAATACCTGGGAAACAAGCTTGAATCAAGCTTTTGGAATTTCTGATTTGTCAGTGGGTCTGCAATCAATGTAAATAAACTATTTCCACTGTCTGATAATTATAACAAGTATAAGTTCTTGTTAAGCAAGTTCTGTAAATACTTCTCTGGGTTATCGCTAAATTCCGGAATGAGCTATGACCCAAACATATATATTATTGTAAATACTATACATTAGTGGAGATCAGTTTTAAGTTATGAATGCTGGGACCAGCTGACAGGCTTCAACATGCCTAATATATTTCAGCTGAAAATGATATCATATCATATCATATCATAACATTGTACAATACATCTAAGGATCAAGTAACACGCCACCATTCTAAGCAGCAACATGTACAAACCACTTACACATGATTAACAATAATAATCTGTTGGGGATTGCCTTATCAGATTAGGTCTTTTCAATTATTCCCTCTGCTAGTGAAAAGAGAATGAAGCACCGTGACTGCAGATCTGGCTCGAAAATGAAGAGTCCAACCAATAAGGACCCCCAATGCTACTACAAATGATGCTGCGCATGCCTGCCCAGACTGCAATATAATTGTCACTGAACAAGATAAGGCTGTTCAATGTGATATTTGTAATCTGTGGTTCCACAAAGGCATGTCATAATATCTCGTGCACCATGTTCACTGCATTAAATAGTGACGAGAATGATCATATAAATTGGTTCTGCTCATACTGCAAAATAGGGGTGGGGTGGGGGGGAGCCAATAAAATAATGAACCAGATTATATTTATATGTCGACGTCAGGATCAGATGGAGAACTCAATAGTTTCACTCGAAGCAAAGCATGGTGCCCTAGAAAACAGTAGATGAGCTAAGCACAAAGGTAAATGACCTCGCTGCTAGTGTTGCTCCTGAACCTGGAGAAATCATACGTGAACTTACAGAGCATCAAAATCGTGCTGAAAATCTTATGTTCTTCAATATGCCAGAAAACCCCAACACGTCGACAGAAGTGACTAAAATGCTGATGCAGATGTGGTGAAGACTCTATGTGCAGATCATCTCCACATCGCCATCACAGACATAGATGTGCGCCAAATTGGGGCTATCACAGATGATAGGTCTAAGGTAAGACCATTACGTGTACAGATCCATAATAAAAGTGAAAGAAGTAGAGTCCTAAAAAACGGGAAACTTCTGAGATCCACAGAACACCTGAGCCAAATCCACATTTCCCCAGACCAAATACCACCACAGAGAGAGGAGCAGAAAAGATTAAGAACAACAATAGACGAGTGAAATACACTACTGCACCAACAGGGAACAACAGACCAAATCTGGGTTATCCGAGACCAGCAACTAGTAAAGATACAGAAAACAACATAACCAGCAACACAGGCAGTAGCCAACCGGCGCAGATAGCAGATCCTGACATCCAGCCAAACATATCTAACAACAGTACAAAAAATATTTTAAACCTAAAATGTATGTATACAAATGTTGATACCTTTTTAAACAAGCGAGAAGAGCTTATAATACGCATCGACGACACATCTCCAGATATCATTGGCATTACTGAGCTAAAACCTAAGAATGCTGCGACCAAACTGCAGTCAGTTGAACTAAATCTTAGTGAATATGATTGTTGGCACAGCATTGATACCACGGGTTGCGGTGTTTCTATATCTACACTAGGGAGTTATTAAAAGCATCTGAGCCCCATTTTCTAAACGAGCCCAATTATGAAGATTCAGTGTGGTGTAGCATAAATCTACTAAATGGGGATCATCTCCTACTAGGCTGTATATATCACTCACCCAATAGTGCCGATGTCAATAATGCTAATCTACATAGCCTACTTAGAGAGGTTTCAAATGCAAAAGATTCACATATAGTTTTAATGGGTGACTTTAATCACCCTGAAATAATTTGGTGAAATATCTACAGCACTGCTAGTAAAACACACAAAGCAAGTATATTCTTCGATGCAATACAGGACACCTTTCTGTACCAACACATAACCATCCCGACACACTTCAGAGGTCAGGATAGATCCAATATTTTGGACATGATTTTCTCAAATGAAAAGGATATGATCGAAAACATTCTGACTGAAGACCCAGTGGGAAATAGCCACCACATCGTCATCTGTTTTACAATTAGATGTAAATATGCACAGCCAGTTCAAAATAATGGAGCATACAAGTGGGATAAAGAAGATTATACAGGCTTTAACCAGTATCTATCAGGATTTGCTTGGGACACTATATTTTCAGATAAAAATGTTGGCGGCAGCTGGGATTCCTTCAACAACTTTATCCTCAAAGCCATTGCGAGATATATCCCGCAACGCCAACTGAACCACTGTAGCAAGCCCAAATCTCCATGGATAAACAAGAAGGTGCATGAAAAAATTCTGGAGAAAAACGGACCTGAAGAAAATTACAAAAAACTAGAAACCAATTAGACGACTACGAACACTATTGCAAGTCATGCAACCAAGCAAGGAGAGCCACTAGACAAGCCATGAAAGAATTTGAAAGAAAGCTTGCCCATGAAACCAAAAACAACCCCAAAGCTTTTTATAGTTATGTAAAAAGTAAGTCAAAGACCTGAAGCATTATGTCAGATCTTGAGGATAATGGAACTACTGCCACCTCTGACCAAGCTAAGGCAGAATCCCTTAACAAATACTTCGCCAGTGTATTTACCCAAGTGGATATATCCAATGTCCCAAATTGCGTCACCAGCGAAACATCCACACCACTTCACCAAATATCCATCTCAGTCGAAAACATACAGATGAGGCTCGAAAAATTAAATGTAAACAAGTCAGCTGGTCCAGACGGGATTCACCCGAGATTGTTAAAAGAGCTTAGTAAAATAATAGCATGCCCTCTATGCTAAATATTCTTAAAGTCTGTAGATGAGGGTAACATCCCAACCTCATGGCGACTCAGTAATGTGACCCCGATTTTCAAGAAAGGCAACAACGACTAACCTCAAACTGTAGACCAATAAGCCTTACATCTATCTGTTGTAAAATAATGGAAAGCATTGTCAGAGACCATATCTTTGAGCACATGAAGGACAATAACCTCTTCTCAGCTGAGCAACACAGCTTTATGGAAGGTCGTTCCTGTACTACCCAGCTTCTAACTGCAATGGAAGCGTGGACTGACCTCATTGACCAACAGCAGCCTGTCGATTGTATATATTTTGATTTCCAGAAGGCATTTGACACAGTACCCCATAAACGCTTACTCACTAATTTGAACAGCTATGGCACAAATGGCAATGTAGCATCATAGATTCAAGCCATCCTTAGCAAGTCTACACAGAGAGTTAATGACAATGGAACTTACTCACCATGGGCCAAAGTCATCAGCGGAGTCCCCCTAGGTAGTGTCCTTGGTCCAATTTTATTTCTCATCTACATGAACGACTTACCAGACATAGTATCCATTTATATCAAATTATTCGCTGGAGACACTAAGCTTTATCGAGCTATATCATCGATCACTGATTGTATCAAGATCCAGACTGACATTAATGAGATGGAGCAGTGGTCCAAAGACTGGTTACTGAAATTCCACCCACAAAGTGTAAATGGTTAAGACTTGGCAAGGGACATCCAGAGTACACATATACAATGACATCTTCATATGGGACTGTAGTAGAGCTCGAGGAATCACCACTTAAGAAAGATTTAGGTATTCACATAGACACAGAGCTGAAATTTCATGAACAAGTATTAAAGGCAGTCAACAAGGCAAATCAGATGGTAGGATTAATTCGACGAACTTTCCGTTGCCTTGATAATGAAATATTATGTCTATTGTATAAATCTAGGGTACGACCCCTGCTAGAGTATGCAAATTCTGTTTGGTGTCCTCGTTACGTCAATGACTGCAAAATTGAAACGGTCGAATGGCGAGCCACTAAAATTCTACCTAACATAAGCAATTTATCATATACAGAAAATCTTCATTAGCATATCGGAGATGCTGTGGTGATATGATCGAAACCTATAAATATCTACATGGTAAATATAAAACCCCTCCTCAAAAGCCTGGAATTAGATACCTCTCAAGCAACACGTGGGCATAGTCTCAAATTAATAAAGCGGTGCTGTAACTCATCCCTTCGTCTTCACTTATTCATTAACAGAGTGGTAAATTATTGGAATGCACTTACGGAAGACGTAGTTCAAGCACCGTCCTTGAACTGCTTCAAAAATCGTCTTGACAAGCTCTGATCATGTCATTTGTACAGTACTGTTTTTGTGGACTACCTCCATAGATAAGATACTTCGGCAGTCGACAGGAATTCACACTGATCACGAGAAATCTGGTGAGGATGGCCTCATCTGATTCATTACCGTCTTTCAGAGGCATACTAGCACATGAAACCTAAATCCCATTGTATTTATACATTCAACTGATCACGAGAAACCTGGTGTGGATGGCCCCATCAGATTCATTACCGTCCTTCAGTGGCATATCTGATCTATGGTAACTGGCAGAGATAACCCCACCAGCCCATTATCACATCACAACACCCACTCTTCATGCATACTGAAAATTTACCATGACATTTGTTCACACAACTAAATCCACCATCCTGATCAAGTACACCACACCAATTTGTAGCCGACACTGTTTTAGCCTTCGCGTTCACCATTATTAACCTGAGTTCGCCATCTTGATAAACACTAGTAGATGAGCATATCTGAAGTTTCTGAAATTGTATGTTAGCAGCTAGGAAAATCTGCTGGATAAAGCTCCTTTGGATCCAGTATGTAATCTCTCAGGAGTACACTCACGTTCACGAAACTGGCAGGGAATGCCCTGCCTGTTAGCTACTCTGTAGGATCATGCTCTGCTTGTCCATAATCCAAATTGGCAGGGAATCCCCTGTTGGGTTTTACTATTGTGTAAGATTATACTATCACAGTCTTTGCATCCTGCTGGCCACTATGCAAATCCAGTGGGGATGGCCCCACTGGATCTATTATACTCAGCATAAGAACCCTCACCACTATCAGGAAGTCTATCAGTACTCAGTAGCATGTATAGTTTATTTTGTATTAGTTATTAAGCACCAGTGGGCTTGTAGCTCCAGGCACTGTGTAAATGTCTAGTAAAAGTGTAAATGTGTATATATAAATTGCCATTTGTTGAAGAAAACCGTGTCCAGTGTCTTGACCAAGTATACAAGTTCAACTGTAGCTGGCCTGATTTTTAGCCCTATATAAGTAAGTGGATCTTGTCCTTAAGTTCATATAAGATTCAGATAGGTTTTCTGGAACTCTGGTCATGACCTAATAAAAGGGTGGCAAGCACATTTTGAGGGATTGTCTGAACACATGGAGGATGAAAATTTCAATCCAGAAGAAAAACAGCGAACCGAGTTAGCCAAACTTATTATCGAGACCATATGCAGAGCATTTGAGAAGTCCATACAACCATTTACATGTGTTGAATTCGATCATGCAATTGCATCACTAAATAAGAAGAAAGCAGCTGATATTGAAGGCTTAACAGCCAAACATCTCATACATGGAGTACGTTTGTTAAGAGTTTGCTGAATGCCATTGTAGAAAATTGCCATTTCCCAGATACCATGAAAATGGCCTTAGCAACGCCGATTCTGAAGAAAGGGAAAGAGGGTACTGAGCATAATAGTTATTGGGTCTTTACAGTTCTGCCAATGGTAAGTAAAGTTCTTGAAAAGCTTGTCCTATCACATATATATATGTTTTCGAGTCCTCTGTATCTGACATGGCTTCTGTCACTACTGGTGCTGCAAGCATTGAGGAGCTTTTTTCTGTAAATCCTCTCTGCTGTCCATGTTGATGTGACCTTACAATACTCTTTATTCGTGATAGGACAAGCTTTTCAAGAACTTTACTTACCATTGGCAGAACTATAATGCCCCAATAACTATTAGGCTCAGTACCGTCTTTCCCTTTCTTCAGAATCGGTGTTGCTAAGGCCATTTTCATGATATCTGGGAAATGGCAATTTTCCATAATGGCATTCAGCAAACTCTTAACAAACGTACTCCATGTATATATATGTTTTCGAGCCCTCTGTATCTGACATGGCTTCTGTCACTCCCCTGTCTGGTCCCTTGCTAACTAAGTATTGGATCCGTCAGCATCCCATTCCACTTTGTAATTGAGGTTTGAATCGTGTATTGTTCTGCTAACAAGCACCATAGCTCTCCTTCTACTCCATTTTCATACAATGCCACAAACAGTTTATCATGCCAGACGACATCGAAAGTTTTCTGTGCATCTAGAAATGTGATATTCCACTCTCTGCTGAACTGTTCAAGATATATACAGGCAAGACCGTACATATGTTAGAGGAATCAGCATTTGGATACGAAGTAGGACATGTAAATGTTGACAGCCCAACATGTGCAGATGATATAGCACTGGCGAGCGGAAATGCACACAAAATGGAGGGAATGGTAGAACTAGTAGAGCACTGTGCTAACCACAACAGACAGAAAATTAATGAGTCAAAAAGTGCATATATCACAAGAAACATAAAAACTATAACCTTGGAGGGGCACCAGCCTATTATCAATGGAATTGAAATGGCAAGCTGCCAATCAGCAATCCACCTTGGAATTAATAGATAGTCAACATGAAGAGTAGCAATCAACGATTATATAAATATGACCAGTAGAACACTATATCAGTTGATGGGAGCAAGCCTACATGGAAGCAATGAGATGAACCCAATGGTTAGTGTCAACATATGGAAAGTGTACATAATCCCAAGAATGCTGCATGGACTGGAAGTACTGAAACCATCTAAAGCAGATATTTATGCCATGGAAAATTTCCAAAAGAAAAATTTTAAACAGCTACAACATCTTCCGGATCACTGCGCAGGTGTTATTCCTCTATTCCTCGTAGGAGATGAAAAGATCAAATGTATCATTGATAAGCGTGTCATTGGCCTGTACCTGAATATATGTAGAAATACAGAATGCATAGAACATCAATTAGCTCTAAGACAGCTAGCGACCAACCCTCTAAACAGTAAGAGCTGGTTTGCACACGTGAGACACCTACTCAACAAGTATGACTTGCCATCATACCTATTCTAAAACTCACCATCCCCATAGATAGCAAAAAAACTTGATCAAGAAACATGTTGACAATTACTGGTGCGTTATCATGTTAGCAGAAGCAGCCAAAAAATGTCTAGTGGGTTCTTGAATCTTCAATCATACATTATCAATAAGCCACACCATGTATGACCCACAGTCACTACAGATGTCTGAGATGCTGAACGTGCATGTGTGAAAGCTAAACTGCTCAATGGATCGTACATGCTGCAAGCCAATAGAGCACACTTCAACCAGAATGAGGTGGATCCAACGTGTATCCTGTGTACTAATGCCCCCAGAAGATTGTGAACATTTTCTCGGCAGCTGCAGTAAATTCTCATCAGATAGGGAGGTATGTAAACAGAAGATGATAGGGATCCTCATGCAACATAATGAAGGTGTCCTAGCGCACAAGATTCAAATTACGAATGAAGTCTTTCTGCAGATCCTGTTAGATGCAATTCTCCTGATAGATGACAAGTTGCCCAAACAACACATGCTATTAGCTGCAATAGAAGCAACATCAAGATGATATATTCATAAAATACACCAATTACGGTCCTTTCTTCTCACTTCACTTATTTTGTAAATATTAATCAGAAAACCTCGGAAGAGGGTGCTACCAATTATATAGGAGGGACGTCCAGCAACCAACCATCTAACCAACCAACCATGCCATTTGTATAGTACTGTTTTTGTGGACTATCAACATACATAAGTTACTTTAGCAGTCGGCAAATATTCACCCTAACACATGAAACCAAGTCCGATTGTTTTTTTTATACAATCAGCTGATCACTAGAAATCGGACAGGGATGGCCTCCTCAGATGCATTACAGTCTTTGAGACCAGTAGGTATGTTAAGATACAACTGATACTAACTGGACAATAAGAAGCCAATTGGCTTATATGCCGAGATATTTGATATTGATATTTATACTGAAGAAGCATATCCGATCTGGCAACACTAGGTCTTCTACTTTTTCTTTCTGTTCATGCAGATTCCCCACCTTATGAAGCACCTCCTTCTAGAGTATGTAGAGAATGGTATAAAAACAAAACTGTAGACTTTAAGTGAATGTTAACAAGACTTCTGTATATGTTGTCATTGTATGGAGAGTAGACGCATTCTCTCTTTGTGACAGGAATAGATCCACTCACTGTTGATACACTCCATATTCGAGATAATGTAATTTGGAAGAGAACAGGGCAGGTATGTATACTGAAAATTACCCATCATTTGTTCACAAAACTGAGTCCACTGTCTTGATCAAATGTACTACACCAGTTTGTAGCTGACATGGTTTTAGTCCACCGCCATAAATCGGAGTTCAATAAATGATTAATTGGGTAAATGTCTTGATAAACATTTGTAGCTGAGCATATCTGGAGTTTACTGCGTAAGCAGCTAGGAAAATCTGCGGAGAAGGCTACTTCGGATCTAGTATTTATTTTCTCAGGAGTACAGTAGTTTTCACGAAATTGACAGGGAATGTCCTGTTAGCTAGATAATCTGTAGGATTATGCGATCTCCTCATTCATAATCCAAATTGGCAGGGAATGCCCTGTTGGTTTGTACTATTCTGTAGCATCATACTATCACTGTCAGCATCCTGCTGGTCACTAGATAAGTCTAGTGGGGCTGGTCCCATTACATCCTTTATACTCAACATAATGACCTTGGATCTTGTATGCAATCTTGACCTTTCAAGGAGAACCGCATTACACTTGCTTAATCAGTTTTGTATAAACTGTAGCTCACAGGGGTACGCGCTGGTCCATCATATTGCTCTACTCTGTTGCACCGCATGTACAGGATGAGCAGGAGGGCTGGTTAGCTACAGTTCTCGGGGTTATGGATCCTGTATCACGACTCTCCAGAAGGTAAAAAAAACCCAGCTTCTGGAGCCGGTGGAACGATCACGTTCCAGTGGGGCCATGTGACCATTGCCGCCGAGATTGAACCTCACGGTCTCATCCCAACTGTTTGTGTCACTGGTATGTCGGTCCATTAACTAGTTTAAAAGTCTGGACATGATGATATAATTGAAAATAAATAATCTATACAAACAATGCTACTGGTTTGATAATGAATGAGCAAAAATACTACAGTACATAGAACCAACTGGTGTTCTTTCTACGTGGGCTCACCGAAGGTGCCACACAGATTGGTAAATCAGCAGAGGCATCCCCGCAAGGGAGCATCGCAACAGGGCTACTTGAATAGTTTAATATAAACCAATTATACCCCTAACACATACAAAATATTATTGTTGCAAGAGGAAAGTGCCTCACACGGGCCTCCGTCACAGGAAAATGCCTTCAAAGCCGAAGCGGAGCAAAAGAGCTGATAAAAAGGGCCACTCTTTTGTTCAAACTAAAAGCTGTGTGCGGTGGTCAATCCTAGTGAAGCCATAATTAATGTGATGCACGATGGTTTACATGAAGAAGGGTCGGATGATTTCTGAAGAATTCGTAGGTCACCGTCTTATGTATGCCCAAGATATGAATTGGTAGTTGCCGCTTTATTTATGTGGGCTTTCTGCTTAAGTATAGCCTACCTTTTAGTTGTTAGATACGTTTCCAAGCTTTGGCCGCAAGTGGCAGGGATACCTGCCTATCTTTAGACACATACATCTAACTGGCAAAGATGCCCAGCTTCCTCAAGGTCGCCCCGCATAGCATCTTCCTCAGAAAGACAGCGTGCGTACATGTTACGGAGCGACAGCTCCCGAATAATATGACGATCTGGTCACCATTGCACCACAACCTCATATAACATCACCAGGACAATTTGCAGTTTATATAAGCAATTAAGAAAGCGCAATAGCATTTATGGTGGGGAGTAAGAGACAGATATCCTTCCCTTCCCGTGAGGGCGTGGTGGGTTCTAAGACCTCACCCAGTCACTAGACCGAGTTGGATGGAGATCTGTATCTCGTCCGTCACCCGTGTGTTACCGAATTAACATTTCACCTGTCATTAGGGTTAAGCTCCAGAATGCCAAGAGATGCACTGCAGGCCGTATTACATAATATACTTTCTTTTCACAGTGTTTCCTACATTGGCGGGGGTATCCAAACTAACTAGTATCCGAAGATACTGGGGAAGTGTATGTAAATCGACACAATGGTTTCCCAGAATCGGAGCCTGCCAACGTTTCGATTGGGAGTCCAGACAATTATTATGCCATGCAGCTGGAGGAGCGCAGAAAGAGACAATCACTCGATATTAATAAGAGGCCCTAAGGCAATTGGCCAATTTTATACAATCTAGCCAGTGTGTGGTGTTACATATCCACTACAACCGGAAAAGAGGCGTACACAATGTGTCTCTTATGGCGAGATTGTCCCTAACTACTTTAAACCTATCCTATTGAGATATAATAGCCAGGTTTAGCCGGTCACATGTCAGGCTCGAGCATGGCGAGCATGATCAGTGACCTCAGTGTAAAATTGATGCTGGGGGTAGTAGTGATGCAGATATAATGTTGCTGTATAGTATTGCCTAGCGTACTGCATCCTAGAGTTTTTATATTTATAAACAAAACAGAATAACTAGGATGACTACATGCTACTAACTAATACAATGTATATCAGGTCATAAGACCTTACGGTCCTTGTTAGTTGAGAGCACACGGAAATAAGTGTAATATATACGGTAAGAAACGGAAAGTATAAAAGTGCGGTCTTCAAGACTCGGTAGGTGCCTATTAGTCATCAGTACCTATTACGGAAATAATGAAGAGTACAATTGTATAGTTACTTGAGTACCTATTGGTTATTGGTACAGTAAGAGTTCATAAATCATGAAAATTGATACACTACAGTTGAGTAGCGCGAGATGGCATGATTCCGAATGCAGGGAAGGTTTCCGCAAGCAGACTGTTGATGCGGCTCACTCTCAAGACAGTGAAGAAGAACAGTTATAGAAAGATGTCCCTCAGATAGTCAGAATAACTGATACATAAATTGACACAGTGTGTTATAAAATTTCCGTCCGGCGACGGTAGTTTGAAAATTGCCCATTAACAAGGAGGGCTACAGTGGTAATTAAATATGCATGTACATTAACTGGGTACACGGTGCGGCATACGTCGCACACCTATTGCGAAGCACCGGGCAGTGTCCCACCAGACTGGTCTAAAAGTTAATTAATACATGCGACATGCTGCGCGGAAGTTTGATACCACTTTTCAGCATGGCCCTGAAGATCCAGCGAGTTATCCACCAAGAATCACTTCAGCTCTACATCCTGTAGAATTACATCGCGCCTGCAAGGCCCATCCGCAAGAAGCTCCTCTATGAGTGTTCCGGAAAAGGTAGTTCTTATATTAAATTAATTTGCCCTCGGATGGCCATCCGAGAGCTTTCAAAATTTGTGATTGCGGATGTTCAAGACTGCTCACCGGCGCACGGCATCTCAATTCCGAATGTCACTGCTGTAATGTAGGTACCATAGTCAGTTAGCAGTTCTCCCACGTCTTGCACTGCGCTGGTCCAGCAGTCTTGGTGACTGTGTCGGCTTCCACGCCGAAGAGCTCGAAGTGGGTTCGTACCTGTCCAGTCGATCCGTGCTATACCGCCCCCTCCTAGCGATCAATGCTTCATGGATCGAACGCACGGGAGAACGCTAGGCGGGAATTATAGACTTCAGGAGTAGGCACGTAGCCAAGAGGAGTATAGTGACGTGAGAGACACGTAGTTATCAGAGAAGTGCACATAGAGGTGCAAAAGAGTTTGGGAGGGAGGAATACTTTTAGTTTTGATTTTTTGACATGGAATTATTTTTTCAGGCCTTTTCTTTTTTTTCCTTTTTTTTATTTCGTGGTGCATGCTTTTCATTTATTTTACTACCTGATTTGGCCAAAACAATAGCTCGCATGGGCATTCTCGCGGTGACGGATAATTATATTCCTGCTGAGAACGCCCAAGCTCCATCGTACCATAATCATATATAGTTATAAAAGTATATATAAGAAAAATATATATATGTTTAAAACAACTGTAATGTAGTAAAAATATCACAATTTCATGAATTACGTATGCAGTCCGGATATATAATGGAATGCATACAGTTTGGACCGTTTTGGCGGGTTTGCATGGATAGCTCTTGCTATCCACAATCCGCCTCGACACACTGACATGAGAAGAGAAATAATAAGAAAAATAGCATTTTAATAAAGTAAAAACTAGTTCATCAGGCAGCCCAAACAATAGCTGGGATGGCATGACAGGTGTAAGACATATTCGCTACAGTGTGTTGTGTACTTACGTCGCACACGACATGTTTACAACACAGGTATCCATAGTGATTATTTTTGTGGGACACAGCTATGCAAGAATTTTGCGTAGCTGTGTAGGATGACCATAGTCAGCCAAGGGACAGAGTTTCAATTATAAAAACATATATAATAAGAAGAAAGATATTTCAAAAATAATAAAATAATAACGATTCCATTTTCTGTACACCTATTCACACATTCTGCTGCATCCACGACAATAATGTCCACAAACGTCCGTAGGGAAATTTCCCCAGCGAGTTTGGGTTCCACGACTCATACTAAATGGTGGTGGTGGGTGGTCCTCCGATGCCGATATCTCATTATCTATGTTGCCTAGGTCGGTGGTACTTAAGTTGGATGAAGCTGTAGATTTATTCACAGATGCACTGGTGGTGGTAGTGACGACGATGGGTGTAGTTCTGACTGGTGGCGGTTCCGTTATTGCTGACATCACTGTTGTTGTGGCGGTGGTGGTGCTGGCTGTAGGGTGGCTAAATGATGCGATGATGCTGGGCATCGATGTTGCTGCAGTGATTGCAGATAACTTTCTTATTTTCACAGCCTTGATTAGCTTACTCGCGGACGTTCTTGGAACTACTCAGATTTCAGGTTGGTATGTCAGTCTGCACTTTCCAGAATATGGTCTGTCCGGCGTAGTAGTCTTTCTAACGGCAGGATCTATGGGAAGGATGGTATTGCATATGGATGTCTGTGTGCTGGTCTGTGGTGCGGTGGTGAAGACGGCTTCTGTGAGGCTTATCTCCTTTTCGATAAGTAAACTGTACAGAGATATAGAGCAGTCGGAAATGGCCTGTAAAACTGTTCGTGGATTTTCACAGGAGTTGTTATCACTACCGATATTGGCTGTCCAATCACGGATGCGGATGCTGTGGTGGTGCTGTGGGCTGTCGGTGTTGTCACTGCGGGGGCTGCCAGTGCGGAAACTACAGGTGGTGTAAATACTGATGCAGCAGGTGCTGCCAGTGATGTTCTTGCGGGTGCTGCCGATGCTGTGGTAATGGGTGCTGGAGTGCTGGTGCTGGCTGGCTGTGTTGCGGATCCTGAAGGTCTAGCTAATTGGAGAATGTCAGTTTGTCGTCGTTTGGTGCGTTTCGTTTTGGCCATTTTTCCCATTGGAATCACGGTAACTGGAAGTCTACTTTTGAAATGTGGAGCGAGAATATCTATGTCCTCATTCTGTTCACCAGGTTTTATTGTCACAACTAACACACGATGTTTAAAAGATAGTGCATGTGTTACACCCTACCGAGTAGCTGAATACAGGTACTTGCAGTCCACACAGAATGCCCTCTGTAATAAATGGTAGTGATTGACGTGAAGCATCAAGTCCGAGTTTCTGGAAAACGCACGCTTGCATGGCTATCCGTTGTGCGTTAAAGTTGTACACAGATGTTTCTTTCCGGTGTGAGTAGGCATTGATTCTTCCGAGCTGTCAGACAAGGCGAGATCCTCCGCAAGCAACATATTATACCCGCATGATGGTGATTTGCCGAACTGCACTAACCTAATTTAAATGTTCCTAACTCTTCATAACTTTCTTGGCCAATATAACATAAGATAAAAAAGTAATAATAAGAAAACAGCAGAATTTGGTTTGCGACACGAAAGTAGCCTAATGCTCGATCTTTCCTAGTGTCCAGTTTGACAGGAAGATGAAGTTTCAGTGCGCGCACTCCTCCTTTTACACATTTTGGTGATGTCACAGGAGGGCGGATGACCACACCCGAAAGTTTTAGGGTGAGTCAGTCCCGCCAAATATGGAAATATTCAATTTTTATTCTCCTGGAGTCGGATCATATATTCCCTCCGTGGAAAGAAGACATATATAAATATAAGAAGTAAGGACAGTCGCTTTCATCCCCACTCAGTGGGAAATCAAGTCTCTGATCAATGTTAAAATTTGGAACTACTTATTCCTGTGGAAGCTCACCTTTTAATTAACGTGGAGCAACTTTTTCAAGTTGGATGCTTATAAACTCGCCTGTTCAAATTTCAGGCTGGAGCATCTGATGAGGTGTGGGAGAGTGTGATTACGTCAGCGGCTTGGCCCTGACTCACCACCTCTCGCCTCCTCCATCACGCTGTGGTAGATGCACGTAGGGCAGTTCTTTTGTTTATAGCCTTTGATCCAATTTACTGGAAATTAGAAGTGATGATCATGTGATCGTTATTTTGAAAGCACGTGGTTGATCGGAAAATTAGCCTATCTGTATGTAATGGTGGAGATTTGATGCTGCTGACTGTTCGTAGTTGATGCGAAAAATGGAAATATATGTTTTCAATATTCTGTTCCTCCTTTATATGCACGTGATCTTATACATGCGCCGCCTCTTGTGTGTAGTAAGATTATTCCAGCCCGTGTTGATTAGTGGCTGGAATATGCAGGTAAGAGAATATTTGAAATTCTCCACGAGGTTATACTGTCTAAGTTTTTAAGCTGCTTCATCAGCCCATGCGCTAATGATTTGTATACGCGGTAGAACAGTCACGTTCTTAATCAAAATTAGGACAGTATAGGTGACTGTAATTTATTCAATGGCTTAAACAGCTCCATGTCTGGCAGAAACCAAGCCTACTGACTCCGCGAAGCTGGACTGTATTTTCCTGGTGGGGTGACTGCCAATCATCATCCTCTGTGGGTAGGACTGGTCCCATCCCACCTAGACCAAACTTAATTATCACAGTACAGCTCGGAAAATACGTGCCTCAGTTTTACAATCTATAATACCATCGTATGGAGATTGTGAATACTGTCATCCTGAGTGTCTGTATCTCTGTCATATGGGTGAATTTGATTGATGTGCGTGGCTGTTTATCTGCGGATGATTCTTGCGCTGTCGGGAAGTGTGACGTTTTTTATGGCAACGGGGCAGGGAAGCTGCATGTGGGTGGTGTCAACTTTATCTGTGATGACTGAGTCCGGAGATGGGACAGAGTTACTTTAGCGTGCGGATGACCAAGTAGGGGGCTGTCGTACTTGAATCAGACCATTATCAAATTTCGGTTCGGTAGCAAATTCCTACTTGATACTGATGACAGGCTACTGGCACCTTGCTCTCTTAATAATATTAACTGGTATTATGTGTGATTGATGTGTGACAGTTTTGCTGTTTACGTACGATGTTTCCGGGTGGGGTGGGGTGGTGGGTGGGGGGGGGAGTGGGGGAATACCCCGTAGCACGTACTGTAGATGGCGGCGGTGTTGTTCCTCCTTTCCGTATGATCAGTTTTCCACAAACCGGGTAAGGAGGTGTTTGCGGAAAATGTTGACTCGTGTTGATGATGGTGGTGTTCTGTTGTAGGGAAGTCAGGTTTGCTGTGTGACGCTGGCGTAATACAATTAAGGCAGATCCAGGTTTCCAAGCTGGGGAATGCCGAGTCTGTTGCCATTGTGGAAAAGCCAGGTTGCGGAAAATGATGAACTCCCCACAGTCGTGCAGGAGGGAATGTTGCGGAAAAAGGTTTCGCTAAATTTTTCTGTTATAAAAGCTAGGTGCATGCTATCTATATTGTTGATGATGTTGAATATCCTTGTTATACATTTATATAACCGGGTAGGTATGTAATGTTCGCGCAATGATGAATTGACGTATTCAGCCTTGTGGACAAGTCTGTTCTGTATGGTCCTGGCTTTCTGTGTCTTGGTGTGATGTGCTGACAGCTAAGGGGTGGGGGTGCCTTGGTAGGTCGGTTGTGGTCAGGGATGCCCTTCGGATGGGGAGGTCATCTCCCGTTACACGACTGGTGGTACTCTGTCATATTTTTTAAGTATCAGGAATATTCGAGCCGAGAGTCTGCTGAACAGGATGCTTCCCTGCCCACCACCAGCGATGGGGGGTGGGGTGGGGTGGGGGGGGGGGGTGTGTGGGGTGGGGGTGAGGGGTTGCTGTGGTGCGGGATGCCACCTCCTCTGTGGCAGCTGACTCTCTCATATATGAAGATTGACAGTCAACAGACGACGAGTGGACTGTGAAATGAACAGGACCGATGATGTTCGAACTTGGTGCATAGACTAGAGACGCCGGTTGGAGTCGGGGTGTTGGTGCTAATGGATGGGGTGCACCTTGGAGTGGGGTTGGTCCAGCGATTGGGGGGGGGGGGGTTGGAGGGGTACACCGAGTTGTGTGGTTTTGCTGTTCTCCAAAACAAGCCAAGACCTCATCAAGCCTCTTCACTCCCATGCTATTTATTACATGTTCCACCCCACAGGAAGCATGGTCTGGGGCAGCCTCAGCTTCCGCTTGTGGTAACTCTATAATTGGGGTAATAGCATGAAGTGGGTGGAAGTGGGAAGAGGTTGGCGGATCAACTTTTCCGTCCTTCCCCTTGGACAGCACAAACGAGAAAGTCTTCAGATACGACTTCCCAGATCTTGTAGACCCACTCTGAGGGGGGAGAGGGCGAGTACGTATCTCGTCATCATCCTGAGAGTTAGTCATATGTTCATGGCTCCTGTCTTTGTCGAACTGGTAGCATGGTGCTCGGGACTAATGTCGGGAATACTTGTTTCCATAGAGACATCTGTCTGGGTACCGGTGTAACGTGGAATGCCCAGTCTGAGCTCTGGCACTGGGTCGTCACTGACACAAGGTTTAAGTCGATCAAAGTGGATGACTGAGGTCAGGCCATCCGAGGCATGGATATGGTACATCACGTCCGACTTCTTACCTACTACCACATAGGGGCCTTTCCACTGGTAACTCAGTTTACTCAGCATGTTTGCAGAACGTCGCGAATCGTAAACCCAAACAATATTTCCTGCCTCATACAGGTCTCCATGCACTCGCCGGTCATGCCACGTTTTCTGATGCCAGTGTGCAGTGGATAATGTTGCTGTCACTAGCTCATGGGTCAGTTCTATCCACTGCCGCATGAGCTCTACATAGAGAGATGGCGAATTTTTCTCTCCTGGAATCCTTGGCATGGACGGATCCAGGGGTAAGGCTAATTCACGGCCTAACATTAACCGATCGGGGGTATAACCCATGCTGGAATGTATTGAAGTGAGGTATTCCATGAGCACATATGGGAATCATAGATCCCAATCACAACAATCAGGTGAGCATCTCCACTAGGGTTCGATTGACCCCCTCCACCATTCCATCACTACGGAGGTGATATGGTGTCGTCCTTGTTTTGACGATAGGAAACAATTTGCAGAGCTTGGAGATAAGCCAGCTCTCAAAATATACTTCCTTTGTTGGAGTACAGTTCATAGGGCATACCGAATCAGCAGAACACATTGTTTGTCAAAGCCTCTGCTACTGTGGATGTCTCTTGGTCAGGCAAAGCAAATGCTTCTACTCACTTCATAAAATAATCTTGTAATACGAGGATGTACTTGTTTCCTTCATCCGTCATATTCAAGGGTCCGAGCACATTAATAGCCACTCGCTCCCATGGTGCACCAACAATTTAAACTTGTAATGGTAAGGAATGGTTTTGGCCAACAGTGCGTCTTTGACATCGTTCACATTTGACGACCCATGCCTTCACTCCATTGCATATCCTGATCCAGTAGAATCTCGGTTTAACTCATGTAGTTGTCCGTTCGACAGCTAGGTGTCCAGTGATATCGTGTAGTTGTTGTAGAATGCTTTCATAATACCGCTCTGGGATCATTATCCGGTTATTAATGTAGAGAATGTCGTCTTTCATATGACACTCTCCAAACCATTGATAGTAGTATTTTGCCGTCATGGAAAGTGGTGCAACAGATTCCTTAGGAGGATGTGCACCCTCCTGGATCCACGCGTATATATCCCGTGTTTGCACATTTGTTGCTTGTTCATGAGTGACTTCCTCCGTGTTCCACTTTGCACACCACAATTTGGGGAACACCAGAGATGGCTGTGTAGTATGTGTCATGGTGGTGGCCACTTCTTGTCCATCCTCAATCCCAAATCTGCTCAAGGCATCATCATTTCCATGCAGTTTGATGGGTCAATGAACAACATTGAAGTTAAATGCCTCCAGGGATTCCTGCCACCTCGCTACCTGGCCCTCCGGATTTTTTAGACTTCTGAGCCAGCATAGGGAGGCATGATCTGTACGCAGGGTAAATGGGCGCCCATGTCGAAAGTGTTTATAGTCCTTGACGAAATGGACCTCAGCTAACAATCCCCTCTTGGTGGTTGCGTAGCGTTTCTCCATTTTATTCAGAGTACACGAGCCATAACCCAGTACCTGCTCTGTTCTATCTTCTGTGACCTGGGATAGAACTGCACCAATGGCATAAGCCAATGCATCAGTGTCTAAGGTGAAATCGAGGTTAGAGTTATGATGAGCAAGAATTGGGGCAGTCGCCAATAGTTCCTTCAGTGCCCTGAATGAACCTTCACACTCACTCGTCCACTCGAATGGTCGATCTTTGTCAGTAATCTTAAATAATGGTGATGCAATCTCGCTAACATGATGGATGTAATGACGATAGTATTGGTGGAGACTGAGGAAGCTCTGGGTGTTCGTGACTGAAGTGGGGGTCAGCCACTCTGCTACTGTTTTAGTTTTTGAAGGCTGGGTAGCCACTCCATCGGCGGATATGATGTGTCCCAGGAACTCGACGCTCTGTCTTAAAAGATGACACTTTTTGGGTTTGAGCTTTAGATTCGCTGTTTGAAAGCGTATTAGAACTTTGTCCAGGTTGGACAAAGTCTGCTCAAATGAGGAGCCAAAGATGATTATGTGTAGTTCGGATCGACCGATCGGATACCGGCTGTACCAGCTAAGCTGGGTACGCGCCGCCCATCCTGGATTCGTTCCCTGAACACACCACCCTGGGTAGAGCCATAAGCGTATATAGGCCTATGGGAGAGATCGCGTTGCGAAAATGACTAAGTTCGTTAAAACGCATGATGCACATGCGCGTGCCAGGATGCTGGTTTTGATGGAGCGCGTAGTTACGACCAAGATAGGAAGGCACATTTAGTGTACCGAGATGGTACCCTGTAATCTTTATTGATTGCCTGTTCCCGTTAAATCTGGGACTGATCAAGACCAGAATTCAACGGGCTTTGTAAATCTGTAAACCATTTCAAAATCGGTTAATAAATGGCTGAGTTATCCACGGAAAACCCTTCTTGATTATCTTCAAAATATTGCCGTGACGTCATAACCACATGGACGCAGAACATCTAGAATGTTCTAGAACATTCGGCTGCGCTATTATTAGCTACGCACTGATTGGCTGTTGCTCGAACAATGATTGGTAGGAGCCTGCGCCTGTAACGTCGCAAGGAGTGTAAAAAGAGACGCGATCCAGTGATCGAGAGCATCCTCGGCCAGCGGCCGAACAGGTTGGATCTGTACCAGCTACTATCAGCGTGACAGACTTTTACTTCGCTATGTGTCAGGTTTTTATCCCGTAGCTGGCAGTTGCCCAACCCACCGCACTAAAACAATTTTGTAACTCCCTACCTACGGGAGAAATTTGGAACTTCTGATTATTGTTCATGAATATCAATATCTACTTTACGGCCTGAATATGTAAGCCTACAGATGTGAAGGCAGGATGTTCTTTGATGGATGACTCGCCGGATCTGCCGGCCACGCCTAAAAGTGGTATTTCAACCGTCACCGCACTAATATTGTGTAGGTTCTTCTAACCTTCGACCGCAGCAAGTAAACTCTGCCCGGTGCGTCTTCAGAGCTGGCTAACGTACCCAGCACCGTGAAACTTTGTTTTGTATCTTCGTTTGGCTCTGACAACCCCCGCTTGTGATCGGGTTGTTTACACCTTCCATCCATGTCATCGGTGTACAGGAACTTTCTTCACCACAGTAGTACTATCGTATCTTTTGCTGACTGCTCATTAGACATCCTATTAGGCTTACAGTGCTGAGCGATGTAGTCCCGCCATGAGTGTTCTTGCAGAAATCTTGTTTGTGGAAAACAGCTTGCGGGAACCAACCTGCGGGAACGTCCCAGCTTCCTGAGAATGCATCATCTCACGTCAACTACGGAATGACATATCAATTTCAGTAACACGGTAGCCTAACTTAAGAATGACTACCGAGTATTCAAGTAACTATACTTCACATTTTGATTATTTCTCTATATGTATTTCGTTAATTATATTGTATCCATGAGACCATTCTCACGGGTACAATATATATATATATATATATATATATATATATATATATATATATATATATATATATATATATATATATATATATACCTTGATGATTTGATACCGTATTGATTGTTCTGGTTAGATTATGTCTATATATTTCTGGTTAGATTATGTATATATATGGCCAGTGGCCATCCGTTCATATGTTTTGCTTATTTATAGAAAATATAGGACTGCAGTGCACGTAGGAAACACTATACAGCAACACATATATATGCAGCACTTTCTCCCGCCACCAACAATTTTTCACTGAGGTCACTGTCCATGCTATAACTCTGTTTATCCCGGCATGCTACCAACTAACCTTTTCTATTCAGCTCGATAGGATAAGTTCAAAATGATTAGAGACACTTTCTTCATTACATACTCTGTAATATACTCTTCTCTTCCGGCAGTGCGATAATCTAGCCCAGCACTCCGGTAAAACTCATAACTCATACCTAATGGGCCTCATATTTATAAGTTATTGTCTCACTTCATGTTCCACTCAGCCTTGTAGCTTCTTAATTGTTTGGATGTCCCCATCCGCACCATGGGCTGATCCAACTCTGGGAAACTGTTGGGGTTTCCGAGCGGTGATGGCCAGGGTGCGGTATCACACACATTCCCACGTATCTTTGGATACTTAGTAGTTAGCACTTTAGCCAATGTAGGAAAGCACTGCGAAAACATATATTAATTATTATTTTATTTTACTGACCCAACCTCCCGCACCGCACGGCAAAACAGGGCAACTTGTATGCAAACCTAACGACAGGTAAACCAGTTAGTTCCATAGGACCCAGTGACGGGCGAGATATGTATCCCCACTGAATTCCATCAGGAAGGACATTTACAGTGGGTATTCGTCTCTCTCACCCCCACCATAACGCTAGAACAATGGTCTAATAATGCTTTTGTGAAAAGTAACCCATGTCTTGTAACGTATTATGTGGTTATGAAGTGGGATGTCCGGATTCTTATCCAGTTCGGAGATCCTACTAAGTAACATGTATGAGCGCTGTTTCAGTATTGATGTCTTAGTGCATCTGTTCTCAGTGACAGCCATGTCTAATAGCTAGGTAGATACCAGCCAGTTGCGGCCAAAAATAGTTCTTGTTTTGAAAACAACTAAAAGCTAATTAAGCAAAGCAGAAGGCCGGCATAAATAAAGCGGCAACTACTAATTCAGCATACTAAGAATCACATAAGACGGTGATGAGGGAATCCATTGGGAATCGCTCATCCCGCCTTCACGTAAAACAGTACGCACCCCTATAGTCATAATCTCACTAGGTATGGTCTTTTCTTTCTCAAGCATTTTTGGTTGAAACATTAGAGTGGTCCCATTTTTACCTACTACTCTTCTCCCGCTTTAAGCAGTGGCGACACCATTGCGAGACGGAAGCCCGTGCGAGGCACGTGCCTCTCGCAAGGATTCAGCGACGACGGTCCACGTGAGGATAATACTCCTCACCCAAACTAGCACTAGGAGTAGACATAACTTTTCATCCGAGATACTCTTCTTCCTTTCGGCTTAGAGGTATAATAACTTATATTAAGTTAATTAGTTAAGTCTCGTGTACGGGAGCCTCCCTTGCGGGAATACCTCTGCGGACCTATGAGACTGTGTGGTACCTCTGGGAGCCCCATGTTTAAAAGGTCATCTACCTGTCTCTATGTCTCGTATTTTCGTATGCTCTTACTGTAGTTTTATATAGCATATTTATAGTTGTTTAGGTAAAATCATTGTATAGACTTATATTTTTAGGTCACCAAATCAAATCTTGTAAGTCCATAGATCACGAAATTGCTATGGACAGGCATACTGGTGACACAAATTCTTAGGATGAGACAGTTGTGTTTAATGTTGCAACGATGGTCGCACGGCCCCACTGGAACGATTGAGTCCCACCGGCCTTAGGAGTCGGTTTTTGTTTCCCGCAGGGCAGTCTCGTACAAGGTCTGTCACGCCGAGACTGGATGCTAACCAGTGTCATATCACTCGTCGTGCACTTGTGCCCTGCGACGAGTCGACATGATACACCGGAACGGCCTGACACTACCCGGCGAGCTACATATGTCGTCGATGTAACAGAGACAGATCTCCCATTGCAGGGTAGTTAATACCTGCTCAATGGGATGCTCAAACATTCGAGGGGCGTTGCACAATCCATAGGGCATCTTGCGGAACTTGAACAGACCATCTCTACAGACAAGCGCAGTCTTCTCCCTGTCAGCCTCATCCATGGCTACCTGCCAGAATCCACTAGCTAAATCAAGGGTACAAAACCACTTGGCTCTGGACAATGAATCTAAGGCCTGATCAATCTGTGGTAAGGGATAAGCGTCCTTAATGCTTAGATCATTAAGGTGGCGGTAGTCTATACAAAACCGCAAAGATCTGTCCTTTTTGCCTTCTAGTATAATGGGACTGGCCCAGGGGGATGCTGGTGGCTCTATTATGCCTGTCCGCAACATGTCATTTACCTGTTGATGTGTTTCTGCCTCCTTTTAAATGGGAAGACGTCGAACGGGTTGTCGAACGAGTCGATGGTTTCCGGTGTCGATGGAGAGCCCCACGAGATGAGTTTCTCCCAGGTCCATATCTCCCGCCGAGAAACTATTGCTATATTTATATAAGAATTTCTGAATGTCACGTTTATGAGATTGCATCAATCCGACTGTGACATGCATATATGTCATGTAGGTGTTCAGGCAAATCATCAGAAGTTGTTGCTGGTGTAAGTGTAGTAGGGGGTGTCTCCAGTGATATCACATCCACCAGATGGCCACAACGACTCCCTGTTCAAGAGTTATTAGGTCTGTTGTGCCATTGAATACCCGGAATGGTATGCGAACCTTGTTGGTGGTGTCCATGATCATTTGGGGACTGGCGCATTGTGAGGCAATTATATATTCAGGGTCTGGTTCCAGCATAGCTATATGTGTGTTGTTTCCTAACTGTGGTGTGGTGGCCCATAAGATTTTCTCTTGTTCTGGCTCAACTGTGGCCGTAGATGCCAAAATCACTGCACATGTGTCATACAGTGATGATTTCGGTCCAAGGGATTTGCGTCAGTCGTGTAAATCTAATTCCTGCTGTCTGCAATGTATGACGGCGTCGCTGGCACTGAGAAAATCAGAACCAAGCAGTGCATCGTTTTGAATAGAGGCAATGACAACTCACTGTATGAATTGCATTTCCTCTATCTGTATTACACGTTTACTGTCCCAGACACGGGAACACTGGCTCCCTTAGCTGTTTGCAAAAATATGTTTGTAGTCCTAAGCAGTGGCTTCTTATGAGGTGGGATGCTCTCATACAAGCACTTGTTAAAAACGTTGATGGAAGCTCCAGTGTCAATGGTGGGACTGGTGGCAACGCCACTAAACAGACAAGCACACATATATATTACTTTGCGGCGTACCTGTGGAAGAGTTTTCAATGATACTGACTGCGGAATTGTTTTTGGTGCAGTATCATCATGTATAGAGTCAGTCTGTTTCTGGATAGCTTCCTTGAGTGCAGTTGGTGGCTGAGTGAGGAAGGAGCCAACCCATCGTCGCTGCTACTGTGATTGCTTAGTCAATGACGGAGGGGGGGGGGTAGAAGTGGTGTTGTTGTTGATGCTGTTTCCGTGTACTGTGTGTTGGTGTATACAGCTGTGCAGACAGGACTGGTGCGGTCGCGGATGAGGGCTACCTGTGTGAGCCACTTTTACAATGCAGTGGGTGGGAATGGAACAAGATCGGGGGGAACAGCTTTTCCATCCGGTCCCATGGATAACACAAACACAAAGCTTGGTAGAAGTTGGTTCGAACTGGCACCACGGTGCTCTGCGCTAATCATGGGAATACTATTTTCCATAGAAAAATCTGTCTGGGTACCAGTGTCATGAGAAACGCCCAGCCCGAGCTCTGGTGCTGGTCGTCACTGACACATGGTTTAAGTCGATCGAAGTGGATGACTGAGGTCAGGCCATCCGAAGCACGGATATGGTAGGTCACGTCCGACGTCTTACCTAATGCCACATAGGGGCCTTTCCACTGGTAACGTATGCAGACCCTCGTGAATCGTGTACCCATACCATCCTTCCTGCTTCATATGGCTCTCCATGCACTCTCTGGTCGTTCTATGTCTTTTGCTGCCGGTGTGCAGTGGATAGAGTTTCTCTCACTAATTCATGGGCCTGTTCTATCCACTGCTGCAAGGGTTTAACATAGAGAGATGGTGAATTTTGCTCTCCTGTTATCCGGGCATTGCCAGATCCAGGGGTAAGGCTAATTCATGGCCTAACATTAACCGAGCAGGGGTGTAACCCATGCTGGAATGTACTGAAGTGCGGTAAGCCATGAATACATATGGGAGACGTAGATCCCAATCTCTACAATCAAGGCGTGTTTCTTTTGTAAGCATCTCCGCGAGAGTTCTATTGAATCTCTCCACCATCCCATCACTGTGGGGCGATATGGAGTCGTCCTTGCTTTGACGATATGAAACAATTTGCAGAGCTCTGATATGAGCCGGCTCTCAAAATTACTTCCTTGATCAGAGTGCAACTCATAAGGCATACCAAACCGGCAGAACACATTGCTTGCCAAGACCTCCACTACGGTGGATGCCTCTTGGTCCGGCAAAGCAAATGCTTCTACCCACTTCATGAAATAGTCTTGTAATACGAGGATGTATTTATTTCTGTCATCAGTCCTATACAATGGTCCGAGCACGTCGATAGCCACTCGCTCCCATGGTGCACCAACAATCTTAATTTGGGAGGGTGCAATGTGGTGCTGGCCATCAGTGCGTCTTTGGCATGGGATACATTTGGCAACTCATGCCTTGACACTATCACGAATTCCGATCCAGTGGAATCTCGATTTGATATGGGCAACAGTCCTTTCCATGGCCAGATGCCTGGTGTTATCATGTAGTTGTTTTAATATGAGGTTATGATAACTTTCCAGGACGACCAGACGGTTATTAATGTAGAGAACGCTATTTATCAGGTAACATTCCTTGAACCGATGGTAATAATATTTTGCCATGGTGGATAGTGGTGTTACCAATTCCTTGGGAGGATGTACCCCCTCCATGTCTGCACGTCTGTTGTTTGGTCATGTGCGATTTTCTCTGGATTCCACTCTGCGCACCTCAATTTGGGGAACTCCGGAAATGGCTGTGTTGACTGTGTCATGGTGGCGGCCTCTTCGTGTTCAGCCTCCGCACCAACTCTACTGAGGGCGTCGGCATTCCCATGCAATTTGCCAGGACAGTGAACAACGTTGAGGTTATAGGCCTGCAGGGATTCTTGCCATCTCGCTACCTGACCCTTCAGGTTCTTTAGGTTCCTCAGCCAGAGTAGTGAGGCATCGTCTGTATGGAGTGTAAAGGGGCGCCCGTACAGAAAGTGCTTGTAGTACTTGACGAAATATACCGCCGCTAGTAGTTCTCGCTTTGTGGTTGCATACTTTATCTCAGTTTTATTCAGCATATGCGAACCATAACCCAACACCTGCTCTGTTCCATCTTCCATGACCTGAGATAGAACCGCGCCGATAGCGTGAGCCGATGCGTCAGTGTCTAAGATGAAATCGAGGTTTGGATTAGGATGAGCAAGAATCGGGGCAGTCATCAAGAGTTCCTTCAGCGCCCTGAAGGAACCTTCACACTCACTCGTCCACTCGAATGGTCGATCTTTTTCGGTGATATTGTAGAGGGGTGAAACAATCTCACTGAAATGACAGAAATAACGGCGATAGTACTGGCATAAGCCAAGAAAACTCTGTGTCTCTGTGACTGAAGAGGGCATCGGCTACTCCGCTACTGCCTTAGTTTTTGACAGCTGAGTAGCCACTCCATCACCGGATATGACATGTTCCAGGAACTCTGTCTAAAGAGATGACATTTCTTGGGTTTGAGTTTCAAATTGGCTGTACGGAAACGGAAAAGCACAGTGTCCAAATTTATTAATGTTTGCTCAAACGTTGGTCCAAAGACGATTACGTCATCGATGTAACAGAGACAGATTTCCCATTGCAGGGTGGTTAATACCTGCTCAATGATACATTCAAAAGTACTGGGAGTTTTGCATAAGCCGTAGGGCATCTTGCAGAATTGGAAAAGACCATCCCTAGAAACGAATGCGGTCTTTTCCATGTCAGCCTCATCCATGGCCACTTGCCAGTAACCGCTAACTAAGTCAAGGGTGCAAAACCACTTGGCTCCGGACAAAGAATCCAAGGCCTGATCTACCAGAGGTAACAGATAAGCGTCCTTGATGCTACGATCATTAAGGCGGTGGTAGTCAATACAAAACTGCAAGGTTCCGTCCTTTTTGCCTGCTAGTACTATTGGGTTGGCCCATGGAGATGCTGACGGTTCGATAATACCGGTCCGCAACATGTCGTTCACTTGGTGGTGCGCTTCCGCTTCTTTATGAATGGGAAGACGTCGTACTGGTTGATGTATGGGCCTATTATTGCCTGTGTCAATGGAGTGTCGCACAAGATATGAGTTTCTCCGAGATCCATGTCTCCGGAGGAAAAACTATCGCAATATTTGTACAGTAATTTCCGAATTTCATGTTTCTGTGATTGCGGTAATCCAACTGTGGCACGTAGATATAGATCATGTAAATGTTTGGGTAAATCATCAATCATATGCTGTTGGCTGTCCGTAAGGTTAGGTGATTCCAATGAAATAATGTCCACTAAATGGCCGCAACATACCCCGGTTCAAGCATTATGGGGTCTGCAGTGCCATTGAACACTCTAAAAGGCATATGTTCCTTATTAGTAGTGTCCACGATCATGCGGGGACTTGCGCATTGAGAGGCAATCATCTAATCAGGGTCGGGTTCTAGCATGGTGATGTGTGTGTTGCTTCCTAACTGTGGTGTGGTGGCCCACAAGATTTGTTCTTTACCCGGCTCAACTGTGGCAGCACTTGATAATATTACCGCGTATGTGTCGTACAATGACCATGCCAGTCTGAGAGGTATCCGTCGGCCATGTATGTCAAGTTCCTGTTGTTTGTAGTGTATGATGTCTTCGCTGGCACTGAGAAAATCAGAGCCAATGAGGGCATCAATTTGAATAGAGGCGATCACAACTTGCTGTATCGCTTTGGATAACTAGATTAACTACACCGGCTAAGGGCACATCAGCTCCCGTAGCCATCTGTAGATAAATGTTTGTAGGTTCAAGGGGAGGCTTTTTATGAGGTTGGATGCCCTCATATAAGCGCTTGTTGAATACTGTGATTGAAGCACCAGTGTCAATGGTGGCACTGGTGGAAACACTGCTAAACAGACAGGCACACCTGTATATCACTTTGTGGTGTACCTGTGGAAGAGTTTCCAATGATGCCATCTGTGACAATGGTGTCAGAGCGGAATCATTCTGTATATAATCAGTCTGTTTCTGAATGGGTTCTTTTAATGTGGTGGATGACTGAGTGAGGAAGGGGCCAGTCCGCCATCGTCGCTGCTGTGAGGGCTGCCATGAAGACGGAGCTGGGGGTAGCAATGATGATGGAGATGTTGCTGTTTCTGGGTATGCGGTGTTGGTGTAGACAGTGGTGCGTATAAGCTATACCTGCGTGAGCCATTTCTTGCAATGCTTCATTGGATGCTTTGGCGAAGCCCAGAAGAAACAGTGATGCCGCCAGGGATGTGTGTCTCCCCATCTACATCGGCGTTTACGAATCCACGAGGTGGAGTGAACCATTTCTCCCGAGTCGCTGCTGTCTGTGGATGCAGGAGATGATGTTGTGTGGAATGGTGTTTTGCATACCACCAAGGGACACCGAGAATTCTGTGTTTTGGTGGTGGGACGTGGTGCTTGTAAAAACGTTGTTTCAGCGGAGGTGCTACAACCTACCACTGCCGTTTTACAAAGGAAAGAAGGCTTGTTATGTGCGGAGATAGAGGGGGGATGGTGATGCTGCGGATGTGGGTGGCATCGTAGGCATCGACATATGTGAAGCCGTGCATTTTGGTGTATGTATAAAAGCTGAATTTGGTTGGTAATAGTTGGCCATCGGACGTTGTTGTATGGGGGCCGCAGTTGAGCTGGGAAGCAAATACGGGCACCGAGGTGACTCATCCATCGGTGCCCTTAGGAGTTTGATGGCATCTTCAGTTGCAGTGTTCTGCAGTCAGGGGCGGGCATTGTTTGAAGGAGGTCAGTTAGGACACTGTTCCCTTCAAAGGCCTGGCTGTCCGCATCCAAAACAGGTGTTTGGTGGCGGTGCGGTGTTGGTGGTGTTCGTTGTTCTAAAGTGAGTGGTGGCGAGGTCCGTGCTGAGTGTTGTTACTAAATTTGTCAATGCTGAGATCTGTTTGTTGATCTCGTCCATACGTTCCTGCATGCTGCTATTACTGTTATTGTTGCGCTGGTTCCTGTGCCCGGGGTCTCCGTTTTAGCCTACTCTATGGCCACTCCCCTTCCTCCAGGTACTTGGTTCTGATTGGAATTCTGTGAAGTAGTATGTGGTGGTGATGGTGCGGTAAGTGTTGATGGTCTTGGGGGAGTGTTGGTGGACGTGGCGATAGCTGCACCTTCTACCTCATTGATAGGGTGAAGTTGGTGTCGGTTGTTTTTCTCTCGCTCCAGAAAGTTTTCTATGCGGACCTCAGTGGCCGTCAATTGGGCCAAACTCCCGTGATCAGCAAGAAAGAGTTTTTCTTTCAGAGCGGGTTCACCGCTTAACGCATCGATGAAAGTGTCCAAATGGAGATGCGTTACACCTTCTAAATTGGTGCTAGGATATGCACAGGTGACTAGTCTCCTGATTCGACTAGCAAGCTTGGGTAGTGTTTCTCCCGTGCGTCGTCGGAGATTTTAAAGCTGCAAGAGGCTTGTTTCTCCTTGAGCCATATCGTCTAATCGTTCTGTTAGTGCTCGTTCCAATTGGGTATGAGTTGGCATATAATCAGTCCCGAGATCTGCAAGAACTTGAAGGGCTTTTCCGGAAAGCTTTGCGGCTAGATATTCACCCATCTGCTGATCATTCCAGTGGTTAGTTCAACTTATAATCTCGAACATTATTTTATAGTTGGTCCAGTAACTCTCCTCGCTAAATTCGGGAGGGAGAATGACTCGGCCAAGACCACGGGAAGAATGAAATGAATAGTGTATTGTGAGGTTGTTGATTCCGCTTGTGAATTTCTGGCATAGTCGGTGAGCATGTGAGCTGGGTATCCATTGTATGACGCTACCTCTTGGTTGAGGGAGTCGTTGCTGAATGGAGACGTTATAGAACTAAGCTCACTATACGGTGTGGGTGTGAATTCGCTATGCTTTAATAATGAGGTTCTTCGAGCCCCACATCGGGTGCCACTTGTAGCTCATGGGGTAGTGTCGGGCCGTTCCAGTGTCTGGTGTCGACTCGCCGCGCCGGATGTGCACAATTAGTTAGGACGCTGGTTAGCCTCCGGTCTCAGGGTTACAGATCCCATGCAATACTGCCCTACGTGTAACAAAGACCGGCTCCTAAGGCCGGCGGAACTCAATCATTCCGGTGGGGCCATGCGACCATCGTCGCGAACATTAACCACTACAGTTTCATCCCAAGAGTTTGTGTCACCGGTATGCCTGTCCATAGCAATCTCGTGATCTGGGGCTCCCGGAGGTGCCACACAGACTCGTAGGTCCGCATAGGTATCCCCGCAAGGGAGGCTCCTGTACACGAGATAACTAATTAACTTAATATAAGCTATTATACCTTTAAGCTGAAATGAAAGAAAATGATCTTTTACAGTGTCGAAAGGCTATGTGCCTCACGCCGGTACTACTCCTAGTGCTAGTTTGGGTGAGGGGTATTATCCTCGCATGGGCCGTCGCCACTGAATCCTTGCGAGAGGAAAGTGCCTCGCGCGGGCCTCCATCACAGAAAAATGTTACCATCGCTTAAAGCATGAGAAGAGTATTGGCCAAAAACGGCGTACTCTAATATTCAACCAAAATGCTGTAAAGAAAAGCCCATACCTAGTGGAATTATGACTATACGGCTGCGTGCTGTTTTACGTGAAGATGGGGCAAGCGATTCCCGAAGGATTCCCACGTCACTGTCTTATGTAGTTTTCAATTAGCTGAATTAGTAGTTGCCGCTTTTATTTATGTGGGCCTTCTATGCCTAACCTAATATTTAGTTTTTAGAGACAAGAACTATCTTAGGCCGCAAATGGCTGGCGTCTACCTAGCTTTTAGATATGGCTGTCATTGAGAACGGATGTCCTCAGACATCAATACTGAAGACAGCGTGCATACATGTTAATTTGCAAGATCTCCGAACAGGGTAAGAATCCGGACATCTTGGTCCATAACCACATAAAACATCACAGGACATTGGTTACTTTTCACAAAGGCATTTTTAGGCAACTGATCTATTGTTATGGTGGGGGTAAGAGAGACGAATACCCACCATGAATGTCCTTCCCGTGAGGGCGTGGCAGATCTTAATATCATGCCCAGACATTCTTACAGAACTCGGTGTAGATGCACATCTCGCCCGTCACCAGATCCTACGCTGGTATCTTTTTAACGTGACGTTAGGCTTAAGCGCAGGTTGCCCAGTCATGCACTGTGGTGCGGGAGGATTGTCCAGCAGATAAAAGGAAATAATAATTAAGATATGTTTTCACAGTGCTTCCTACCTTGGCAAGGATAACTAACTACTAGGTATCAGAAGATACCGTATTACACCCTTTGGCCTTCCTGATATAGTTCGCTGTCCCCGCCACGCTGGACGGACGCCAAGTTCCCCACACAGGATGCAGCCTAGGCTAGGTGCCTTTCCGTACATGCCTGAGATAAAGACCTGCCCATGTTAGGGGGACATAATCCGGGACAGAGTCAAGATGCACACTGATGACTCCCGAGCTGAGTGAACACAGTACTTGGCGCCAATAGGGTCATTTTGGCAATGGGGCCGTAGCCCCCGCATAGACCGTACCACGGAGGCGATGCCTGCCAGACGCATCGCAGCTAAGGCCCTCGTGTAGATCGTTCTTTGACGTCCTTTTAACTGAGAGGCCCTGCGCAGATCGTAGCAGACAGGTCATCCACCCCATGGGTACCTGGGCGCCAGACTGCTCCACCCATCCGGCAAGTGACAGGTTACACCGTCTCACACACATACCCTCCTGCTTCCCAAAGAATCACTTTTCATGACCTCTGATCACAGGAGGCATGACTCTCAATGCGAACGCTTGCAATGGCCTGACTGTACATTGAGCCATCTTGACCACTCATAACCAGAAACGGGCTGATGAACTGACATGATCAAGACGACCGGCTGGGGACTCAGTCGATAGCGATCACCATCTGAGCTCATGCTCAGGGCAACCGACGGTCTGATCCGTACCTATCTGCCAACAGAGTACAAACTTTGACCGTTTTCTCCGACCTTGCCTGCAGGGCATCTCCGACAACTCCTTGCCTTATTGCAGAGACTTGTGCCTTGGGCGTGGACTGTCATCCACATAACATGCATTGTTCACTTACTATTACCAAGTTCAGCAGCCCGAACAATGCACCGACTAGATGGTACCACAGTAGGATGTTAATTTATCCTTCGTTAGACACGGAGGCCTTCAGTATCGCCTTTGCACTATACACACTTGTTTTTACGTGTCCCCGGACACTCATGGGCCCACTGCCGCCTGTTTCCCGTGACCTTTGAGGAGCCTGTCCCTCTTAGTCCGGGAAATGTGTGTGACACCACACCCTGGCCATCACCGCTCGGAAACCCCAAGTTTCCCAGGTTCGGATAAGTCCATGGTGCGGATAGGGACATCCAAACATTAAAGAAGCCATAAGGCTTAGTGGAACATGAAGAGAGACAATAACTTATAAATATGAGGCCAATTAGGTATGTTGGCAAATTTTACACAACCTTGCCGGAGTGCGGGGCTAAATTATCGCAACTACCAGAAAGGAGGCGTACACTATGTGTCTCCTAGTGAAGAAATTGTCTCTAATCATATTAAATCTATCCTATCGAGCTGAATAGAAAGGTTTTTAGTTGGTAGCATGCCAGTATAAACAGAGTTATAGCACGGATAGCGACCTCAGTGAAAAATTGTTGGTGGCGGGAGAATGTGCTGCATATATAAATGTTGCTGTACGTGTTTTCTACGTGCCCTGCAGTCCTATATTTTTCTATAAATAAACAAAACATATAAACTGATGGCTACTTGCCATATATAAAACTAACCAGAATAAACAATACAATGTAAAATGGTCAGAATAATATATAAAGTACAGGTTGAGAAACCTACTACAGTGCGGTTAGTAAAAACACCTTACAGAAAATAAGAATAACTATAAACAGATACAAAAATTATAACTGGCGTTCCTAAGACCGTGTTACGGTGCCTTTTAGTCATCGGGACCATTTATACAGATAAAGTATAATTATTAAAGCTGTAATTAACGGAATAATTAAAATGTTAAGTATAGTTACTTGAATAATCCGTAGCCATTCTTAAGTATTCACTATCGTGTTACTGAAATTGATACATCATCCTTGGAGTGACGTGAGTTGACGCATTCTCTGGAAGCTGGAAAGTTCCCGCATGTCGGTTCCTGCAAATAGGATTTCCGCATGCAGTCCAGGATGGGAGCGGATCGAACTCAGGACTGTAATCACAATATAGAATGTCTAACGAGATACAATAACATTACTGCTAATACGAAAGTTCCCGTACACCGATGGTATGGATGGAAGTTAATAACAACCCGATCATGAGTTGAATACGGATGAAGATACATAACTAAGCTTAACAGTGCGGGGTACGTCAGTTAGCTCTTAAGACGTACCGGGCAAAGTTTACTTGCTGCGGTCAAACATTTAAAATAAACCTGCACGACATCAGTGCGGGGACGGTTGGACAACCACTTTTTGGCATGGCCGGCTGATCTGGCGAGTCATCCACCAAAAAACATCGCTGCCTCTACATCTGTAGAATCACATATTCAGGCCGGGAAAGGCCTCACCGCAAGTTTGTGTTCCGAGTTAGTTCTTGATGTATTCGTGAACAATATTCAAAAGTTCCAAAAATGCTCCCGTACAATCGGGAGATACAAAATTGCTTTTAGTGCGGTGGGTTGGATTGCTGCTGTGGCTATGGAAGAGAAACCTCCAGAGACAGAAGTGATCTGCTTAATGCCTGTCTTGCTGATAGTAGTTGCATACAGTTCCAACCTATTCGGCCCCTGGCCGAGGATGCTCTCGAGTTCTGGATTTCATCTCCTTTTATACTACTCGTGACATCATAGGCGCAGGCTTCAACCAATCATCGGTCGAGCAATAGCCAATCAGCGCGTAGCTAATAATAACGCAGTCGACTGTTCTAGAACATTCTAGAAGTTCTGCGTACACATGGTTACCACGTCACGGTAATATTTTGAAGATAATCAAAAGGGGTTTTCCGTGGATAACTCAGCCATTTCTTAACCGATTATGAAATGGTTTACAGATTCGGAAAGCCCGTCGAATTCTGGTCTTGATTAATGCCAGATTCGGCGGGAAGAACTAATGAGAAAGGGTTACAATGTACCTACTCGGTAGACTAAAAGCGCCATCCTATCTTGGTCATGAAATACGCGCTCTGTCAGAATAGTATTAATCGCGTAAATGCACGCTATGCACTTTAACGAACTTAGTCGTTTTTACATAGCGATCTCTCTCATAGTCCCATATACGCTTATACCTCTACCCAGGGGTGTGTGTTCAGGGAACGAATCCAGGATGGGCGGCACGTACCCAGCTTAGCTGGTACGGCCGGCACCTGACCGGTCGATCCGAACTACACCTGAAAGTGGATGGGTCAATGTTGGCAATGGTTCTCTTGATTAGTCCTATTGTACATATCGGGCATATCTGTGACCATTTACATACCTTGTCTATGTTGTCCTGAATCTTACTGGTAGCTGTGTTGCCATATATTTTTGTGTCGTCTGAAAATATTTTGCATATAGGTCATATTGTCTGGTAGGTCATTTACGTATATCAGAAAGGGTATAGGTCCCAGTACACTTTCTTGTGGCACGCCACTTGTCACCTCTAGCCAGTCTGACGTCGTATCATTGATTCTTACTCTCCGTTTTCTATTACATAGCTAGTTTCCTATCCATCTTACTAAATTGTCGCCAATACCATAACTTCTCAGTTTTCTTTGGAGTCGTTGGTGTGGTACAGTATCAAATGCTTTTGAGAAATCTAAATATACTGCATCGACAGGTTCATTTGAATCAAGTTTGACTGTTATATCTTGGAGGTACTCTAGCAATTGAATTTTACAGGATCTGTTGGGCCTGAAACCATGCTGGCATTTGGTAAATAGAGTGGCTGTTTCCAGAAAATGTACAAGGCTGTCCCTTATAAATGACTCTAGGATCTTATCAAGGTATAGGTAACACTGATTGGTCTGTAGTTGCTTGGGCTGTTTTCGTAGCCATTTGTGTGTATACAGCATATATATTTGGCATTTTTCCAGATGTCGGGTGGTACGTCTTCTAGAGACGTGTTAAAAATTATGCATATCAGTGCACTAATTTCTTTCGCAGCTTCCTTTAATATTTCACTGGTATTTTATCTGGGCCATTAATTTTATTGAGTGCTTTCAGTTTATTTTCGATGGCGATGGGTGTTATTATTATGTTTTTTAATACAATACCGTTACTTCTAGGGCTCATGTTTGGTGTAGAATGAAGATTTTCTGAAGTGAACATACGTGAGATAAAGTTCTTAAGGATATTAGATTTTTCTTTATCATCTGTAGTCATAGTTCCATTATTTGAGTTGCGTAGCTTGCTAATTGTTTCCCGTAGGACCATTTTACTCCTGACATAGTTCCAAAATGCTTTAGGGTTTCCCCTGCATTCGTTTGCTACCGTACGTTCAAATGTATGTTTTCTTGTTTGATGCATGCTGTCGCTTTGTTTCTAGCAATTTTGCAAAGCGTCTAATCCATGGTTTTCTTCATTTCATTACATCTTTTGTATGCCTGTTTTACATGTGAGTGAATGTGTTGCAATACGGTCAAGCCAGAGGTGTTTCTTCTTAGCATGTTGTCTTGGTGTAAGAATGTAATGCTCCTTTATTATCAATTTTGTGTGTAGGAAATTCCAAGTGTCTGAGGCATTAAGCGCGCTCAGTTGATCCCAGTCAGTCTTTTTCTCATTTCGGCATAGCATCCGTTGTTCAACAGCAACTTTGGCTTAGCTGCTTGTTTGTTTGTGTTTAAGATGGCTGTATGTAGTGATATTGTAGCACGGATCAACCGGATGGGTGCCAGCTTTCCCAGCAAGGCTGGGTACGAACCGGCCATGCCGGATTCGTTCTAAAGCGCACCTCGCTGGGTAGAGAAATAAGCGTATGTAACCCCTATATGAGAGGTTTCGTGTCAAAAATCGGCTAAGTCCAATAGAACGTGTGGTGCGAATGCGCGCGCGTCAGAGCTTCCCTGACAACACGTCTCGGAATTGGATGCGAGTACTTACCTATAGTGTACCGAGTAGCTACTCGTAAATGATTATAATTTAGCCTTTCTCGTTGCTCTTGGTACCGATTAGGACCAGAATTAAGCGAGCTTTCCAAAACTGTAAACCGTTTCAAAATCGTCCCATAAATGGCTCAGTTATCGTCGAAGCTCCCCGCTAAATTATACTTAGAATATTGCTATAACGTCGTAGTCGCGTGTATATATTAAACTAAATACAAAGATCTGTGTACACGTGGTCGATATACGTCACTAGCATGCCAGCACGCTGATTGCCTGGCGCTCGGCCGCTGATTGGTTGAAGCGCCCAGCCCTGACGTCACAGCGAGTATAAAAGGGGTGAAAAATCGAGGATCAGGAGCATCACCAGCGTGGAAGCCGGACGACTGGACCACCTGGATGACGGATGTAACCTACTGACCAATCAGTGATCTTCACTTCAACCAGCACATCAGTGGTGTAGGACGTCCTTGGCTTCCACAGAATTTTGGATACTCCCGGATAAACTAAATTTAAAGTTAGACCTTCCGCATCCAGACTTTCCTAACGCAACTTCTACTGGAGGGTCCGTGCGGGTCCAGAATGTAATCCTCTGCAATGTAGAGTTGCGGTAATTCTTGGTCGACGACTCACCGGATCTGCCAACGATGCTGAAAAGTGGACACTAAATTCTGCACTGCATGTCGTGTGTGTTTTAATTAACTTTTGGACCACAGTCTGATGGACTTTGCTAGGTGCGCCACAAGAGCTATGCGGCAAAAAATCCCGCACCATGTGTCAAGTTATGTATCCGCTTAACATTATTCTACCACCCTCTCTATTAATGGGCAACCTTTAACTTTACTACTTCCGTCGCCGGATGGGGAACTTTCTCACTTCTGTATAAATCATGATTTAGTTATAGAGACTATCTAATAGATGCTACTTCACTGTTCTATGTCACTGTCATGAGTATGCATCGTATCTACCCTGCCTGGAAGAGTCAGCTTGCGGAACCAACCTGCAGAGACCAGCTGTGGAAATCGCCTGCGGAAATCTCTCCAGCTCCAGAGAATGTGTCAACTCGCACTATGAATATTTTAGCACCTCAATTTCAGCAACATAGTAGCCTGTTCCGTACCGACGACTATTAGGTACTCAAGTAACTATACTATTGTGTATCTAATTATTATTCCGTAAATGGCACTGATGACTAATAGGTGCCTTCCCGGTCTTAGGACCGCAATTTATAATTTCTTTATTACTGTTCATATTATCCTTATTTACCGTAGGTGCTTTAACACAGCGTTTAGGTCTATCAACCTGATACATACTACCTCAATAATTCATATATAAATTGTCATCGTTCATTGCATTGGCTAGTTGTATATGGCAGATAACCATTCCGTTGATATGTTTTGTTTAATTATAGAAAACTTAGACTGCAGTACGCTAGGAAATACTAAACAGCAACATTTATATCCGCATCACGTATACCTACCATCATCAATTTTACACTGAGGTCGCTGACCATGCTCTAATTGTTTGAGCCTGGCATGTTGCCGACTAAACCTTACTATTCAGCTCGATAGGATAGGTTAAAAGTGGTTAGGGACAATCTCTTCATTATGTAGTTCGGATCGACCAGTCGGATACGGGCTGTAGCAGCTAAGCTGGGTATGCACCACCCGTCCTGAGTTCGTTCCGTGAACGCGCCCCTCCCCCTGGGTAGAGCCATAAGCATGTATGGACCTATGAGAGAGATTTCATCATCAAAATGACTAAGTTTGTTAAGACGCGTAGCGCGCACTAACCACTTCATTGACAGAGCATGTGTAGCACGTCCAAGAACGGGTAGCACTTTTAGTGTACCGAGTAGGTACATTTTAATTCTTTATACTTGCTCGTTTCCTCAGGATCTGGTATTAGACAAGACCAGAATTTGACAAGCTTTTCAAACCTGTTAACTGTTATAAAATCGGTTAAGAAATGGCTGAGTTATCGCCGTTTTCCACCCTCTAATTATGCTCAACATATTTCCATAACGTCGTAATTGCGTATATATATATAGCTAAATAATCAGTGACTTGTGTAACACGTGACTCACTACGTCATCTTCACATCTATATCTATCACGATATTTAGATAATTGTGTACACGTCACAGGATTACAGCGTGTTGATTGGCTGGTTCATCAAATTCTGATTGGTTGAGGCAGCCAGTTACGACGTCACCATGAGTATAAAATGGGATGATTTATGAGGATCGATAGCATTGTCGGCCAGTGGCCGACCAGTCAGGAGCTTTCCAAGCACGGAAACCAGGCTGAACAACTGGGGTGCCGAATACTGAATCCAACATCATCTCGGCACAACTTCAACTACCAGTACCGCTCGGACTGCAAGAGAAATCGGGTCACTGCACTGTGGACAACATCTTCATAGTGTTACATTGTTCCTGTTTTAATTACTAACTGTATAGGAACTAATATTACGGTGAACCCTTACGGTCCCGATATGTAATTCTGCATGACGTAGAGCCCGCAATGCTCCTCGGTGGATAACTCACTGGATCTGCCAGCCACACTGAAAAGTGGACCTTCAACCGCCATACTGCATGTCGTTTGTGATGATTTAATGCTTTGACTGCAGCCAAGTACACTTTGCTCAGTGTGCCTTAAGAGCTAATTGACACACCGGGCACCGTTAAGCTTAAATAGTATGCTTTAATATTTTAACTATACTACTTACCGTTATTATTAAAGGACACATTAGTCATACCGCATCGTGTAGAACTTACCGGATAATCAGTAAACTATTCTTATACTGTGTTTCACTGTTCTGAGTTTGTACCGCTTCCGTCCTGGACCAGCATTACAGAGATCCCAATTAGGAACGGCTACTGGGAATTCAATTAACTATACATGATATATTTAACTACACCGTCTTTGATTAATTCTTAAGATATTCATTTAATTATACCTTAATTACTGTATTTTCATCTGTAAGCGGTACCGATGACTAACAGGTACCATCCCGGTCTCACCGCTAGTTATAATTTCTTTATTACTGTTCATATTATCCTTGTTTCACTGTAAGGTGTTTCACTAACCACACCGTATTAGGTCTATCAACCTGTATTGTTACTGTTCTAATCAATTTATGCACTATTACCGTTCTGTACTAGGTTAGTTTAGTATATGGCAAGTAGCCATCAGTTGATATGTTTTGTTTATTTGTAGAAAACCTAGGACCGCAGTGCACTTAGGAGATACTATACAGCAAAATTATATATGCATCACATTTTCCCGGCACCGACAATATTTCACTGAGGTCACTGTTCATGCTATTAACTCTGTTTAGCCTGGCATGGTGCCGACCAAACCTGACTATTCAGCTCGATAGGATAGGTTTAATATGATTAGAGACAATTTCTTCGCTAGGAGACACATAGTGTACGCCTGTTTTCCGGTTGTTGCGGTAATCTAGCTCCACACCCCAGCAAGGGTGTGTAAAATTGGCCAATTTACCTATAGGGCCTCATATCTATAAAGTTATTGTCTCTCTTCATGTTCCACTAAGCCTTATGGCTTCTTAATTGTTTGGATGTCCCTATCCGCACCGTGGGCTGATCTGACCCTAGGAAACTATAGGAGGTTTCTAAGTGGTGATAGCCAAGGTACGGTGTCACATACACCGCCCCTGTATCTTAGGATACTTGTTAGTTAGTTACCCTTGCCAATGTAGGAAGCACTGCGAAAACATTGTTATTAATATTATTATTATTATTATTATTATTATTATTATTATTATTATTATTTCTCTTTATCTTTCTTAGGATATATATCCCGCACCGCAGTGCATATTTAGGTAACTTGGATATAAACCTAATGGTAGGTCAATAACTTAGCTCCATAAGATTGCTGTCGGACGAGATATGTATCTCCACCGAATTCTGTACAAATGTCTGGGCAAGGTGATGGACTCTGCCATGCCCTTGCGGGAAGGACATTTACGATGGATATCCGTCTCTCTAAACCTCACCGTAATGACAGTCCAGTTGGAATAAATTTGCTTGTGTAAAAAAGTAGCCATCGGCCTGTGATGTTTTATGTGGTCACGAAGCAAGATGTCTGGACTCTCATCAGGCTCGGATATCTTGCAAAGTGACATGTACGCATACTGTTTTGAGCACGGATGCCGCGCGGTACCTGCTCTCACCAACAGCCGTATCTAAAGCTGGGTAGGGTACCTGCCATTTGCGGCCCAAACTAGTTCTTGTCTTTTAAAAAACTAAATGGTAGGTTAGGCATAGAAGAAGGCCCGCATAAATAAAAGCGGCACCTACTAATTCAGCATTCTTGGAACTACATAAGACGGTGACTTGGGAATCCTATGGGAATCGCTTGTCTCGTCTTCACGTAAAACAGCATGCAGCCCTTTTAGTTATAGTTTCACTAGGATGGTCTTTTCTTGCAGTACTTTTTGGTTGAACACAGGATGGCCGCTTTTGCGGACATACGAGTCTGTGTAGTGCCTTCGGGAGCCCCCCCCCCCCCCTTTAAAAGTTCATCAGGCTGTCTCTATATCTTGTATTTTCGTGACGTCATAACCACGTGTACGCAGAACTTCTAGAATGTTCTAGAACATTCGACTGCGTTATTATTAGCTATGCGCTGATTGGCTGTTGCTCGACCGATGATTGGTTGGAGCCTGCGCCTGTGATGTCACGGGGTGTATAAAAGGAGATGAGATCCAGAGCTCGAGAGCATCCTCGGCCAGGGGTCGAATAGGTTGGACCTGTGTCAGCTACGATCAGCATGACAGGCATTATGCAGATCACTTCGCTTTCTGTCGGTTTCTCTCCCATAGCCAGCAGTGATCCAACCCGGCGCACTAAAGCAATTTTGTAACTCCCGTTGCCTGCGGGAGCATTTTTGGAACTTTTTAGATATTGTTCACGAATATATCAAGAACTAATTCAGAACACGAACTTGCGGTGGGCCTTTTCCAGCCTGGAAATGTGATTCTACAGATGTAGAGGCTGCGATGTTTTTTGGTGGATGACTTGCCGGATCTGCCGGCCACGCCAAAAAGTGGTTATTTAACCGTCCCCGCACTGATGTCATGCAGGTTTATCTAAACTTTTCGACTGCAGCAAGTAAACTTTGCCTGGTATGTCTTCAGAGCTGGTTGACGTACCCCGCACCATTAAGCTTAGTTATGTATATTCATCCGCATTTAATAACCCCCGCTTATAATCGGGTTGTTGTCAACTTCCATCCGTACCATCGGTGTACGGGAACTTTCACCACAGCAGTAATGTTATTGTATCTCTTGCTGACTACTCGTTAGACATTCTATATTGTGATTACAGTCCTGAGTTCGATCCGTTCCCGTCATGAGCTGCTTGCGGGAATCCTGTTTGCGGAAACCAGCCTGCGGGAACTTTCCAGCTTCCAGGGAATGAATCAACTCACGTCAACCTAAGAGTGACGTATCAGTTTCAGTAACACGATAGCCCAGATTTAAGAATGGCTACCAATTATTCAAGTAATTATACTCGACATTTTAATTATTCTGTTAATTATATTTTTGATAATTATATCGTATCTGTATAAATGGTACCGATGACTAAAAGGCACCGTAACGGTCTTAGGACCGCTAGTTATAATTTCTGCATCTGTTTATAGTTATTCTTATTTTCTGTAAGGTGTTTTTGCTAACCGCACCGTAGTAAGTTCCTTAACCTGTACTATAGATATATTATTCTGATCATTTCACAGTGTATTGATTGTTCTGGTTAGTTTATATATGGCCAGTGGCCATCAGTTCATATGTTTTGTTTATTTGTAGAAAATATAGGACTGCAGTGCACGTAGGCAACACTATACATCAACATTTATATATGCAGCAATTTGTCCCACCACCAACAAATTTTCACTGAGGTCGCTGTCCGTGCTATAACTCTGTTTAGCCCGGTATGCTACCGACTAAAAACCTTTTCTATTCAGCTCGATAGGATAGGTTCATATGATTAGAGACAATTTCTTCGTTAGGAAACACTTAGTGTACGCCTCTTTTCCGGTCGTTGCAATAATTTATCCCCACACTCCGGCAAGGTTGTGTAAGATTGGCCAAAATACCTAAAGGGCCTCATATTTCTAAGTTGTTGTCTCTCTTCATGTTCCATGAAGCCTTATGGCTTCTTAATTGTTTGGATGTCCCTATCCGCACCATGGACTGATCCGACCCTGGGAAACTACTGGGGTTTCCGAGTGGTGATGGCCAGGGTGTGGTGTCACACACATCTCCCATGTATCTTCGGATACTCAGTAGTTAGCACCTTTGCCAATGTAGGAAAGCACTGCTAAAACATGTCTTAATTATTATTTTCTTTAATCTGCTGAACAATCCTCCTGCACCGCGGTACATAACTTGGCAACTTGTGTTTAAACCTACCAACAGGTTAAAAAGTTAGTTCCATAGGACCTGGTGACGGGTGAGATGCGCATCCCCACCGAATTCCCTAACAATGTCTGGGCATGATATTCAGATCTGCCACGCCCCTTACGGGAAGGACATTTACGGTGGGTATTCGTCTCTCTTAGCCCCACCATAACGATAGATCAGTTGGCTAAAAATGCTTTTCTGAAAAGTAACCAATGTCCTGTGACGTTTTATGCGTATGCACGCTGTCTTCAGTATTGATGTCTTAGGGCATCTGTTCTCAATGACAGCTGTATCTAAAAACTAGGTAGACGCCAGCCATTTGCGGCCTAAAATAATTCTTGTCTCTAAAAACTAAATATTAGGTTAAGCATAGAAGAAGGCCCGCATAAATAAAGGCGGCAACTACTAATTCAGCATACTGAGAATTACATAAGACGGTGACGTGGGAATCCTTCGGGAATCGTTCATCCTGTCTTCACGTAAAACAGCACGCAATCTTATAATCATAATCTCACTAGTTATGGTCTTTTCTTTACAGCATTTTGGTTAAATATTAGAGAGGCCCCCTTTTGACTACTACTCTTCTCCCGCTTTAAGCAGTGGTGAGATTTTCCCATGATGGAGGCCCGTGTGAAGCACTTGCCTCTCGCAAGGATTCAGTGATGACGGTCCACACAAGGATTATACTCCTCACCCAAACTAGCACTAGGAGTAGTGCCCGCATGAGGCACATGATTTTCCGTCACTACAAAGATAATTTTCTTTCCTTTCAGCTTAGAGGTATAATAGCTTATATTAAGTTAATTAGTTAAGTCTCGTGTACGGGAACCTCCCTTGCGGGGATACCTCTGCAGACCTACGAGTCTGTGTGGTACCTTCCGGAGCCCCACTTTTAAAAGTTCATCAGGCTGTCTCTATGTCTTGTATTTTCGTATGCTCATTATTTTTTATCTAGCATACCTGATGGTCTGTTTAGGTAAAACTATTGTATAGACTTATTTTAATTAGGTCAACAAATCCAATCTTGTAAGTCCATAGATCACGAAATTGCTATGGACAGGCATACTGGTGACACAAACTCTGGGATGCGACTGTTGTGTTTCATGTTCGCGACGATGGTCGCATGGCCCCACCGGAACGATTGAGTTCCACCGGCCTTAGGAGCCAGTCTTTGTTACCCGTAGGGCAGTATCACACAGGATCCGTCAACCCGAGACCGGAAGCTAACCAGCATCATCATTCGTCATGCACTTGTGGCATGGTGAGTGAACATCAGACACCGGAATGGCCTGACACTACCCCGCAGGCTACAGTTGCACTATTTGCCACGTTGGTTGGGAGTCCTTGGATGCCTTTTAGTATTTTCCTCCCGCTTACTTCAATATCGAACAGGCATTTCGCTGTGAGTTTCTGAGGTTCTATCCCATATAAACCTCGCGGAAGGACATACATTTTCCACATTTTAGGGCTAATGACAGGATTGATACCTTTTATACCATGGAAACCTGCGCCCATGAAATAGGATGCAGTCGACCGTAATTTTCCATTGAAATTTACAGCTATGTCGGCTCCTGTCATCACACGTTCTATGGCAAGGTGAGTATATGTGTTGATAGACTCTAGCGTCTCATTGTTTAACTCAAAGTCATGTAATAAATGTGTAGAAGTACTACTGAATGTCTCAACTTTGCTTTTAGCTCCGCTAATAAGATATCTCTCCCTTTGTGCATAGTCACCACTTATATCAAGTGCCAGCTGTAGTTCTCTTGTGTTGTCAGCTAATAGGGCATTGTCATCTGCAACGGTTATCACACTGAGGTAGGTGCTGCCTATATGGTATCCAATACCTCTACTTTCAAGGTCTATGCATTAGGTTTTAACGCATTTCTGTAATTCTTATCACCTCTCCGGCAGTATTACTGTATTTCCCTTATTTATTTTTACCGTAGTTTGTAGTTCCATATTTTGAATGCTATTTAAGCAGAATTTCTATTCCAATTAACAAAACAAGAATTTATTGACTTTTGGAGGCTATATACATAGCTGATCGTCTGCGTCAGATGTCAGTAAGTCAGTGAAGATCCAATGGTCGAGACATCTATCACATTCCCCCATGGTGAGCATACCCTGTATGCATAGTCAGATACATGCGATCTAACATATATATATATATATATATATATATATATATATATATATATATATATATATATATATATATATATATATATATATATATATATATATATATATATATGTAAGGAGCGTTGCCACGTATTCCCTCGATATTGAATGTTATATGTCTTTTATGCTTTTGATCTCGTTTTTTCGCAAGGGATTGTGGTCCCCAACAGCTAACTAGAGAGATAGAAAGAGTGCACCTCTATTTTTAGATTGGAACCATAGATTTAGGATATCTGTTGGAGACGACAATCCCTTGCGCAAAATCGAGATCAGAAGCATATAAGACTTATAACATTCAATATCGAGGGAATACGTAGCAACGCTCCTTACTTGCAACAGTTGGTAAAACAAGCTGATATCATCTGCTTACATGAGCACTGTCTGTGGGATTTTAAGAAATTGTTGAGCTATTTATAGATAATTTCAACTCCACCATCGGATGTATTGACTCATAGAATCCATCCTGTAAATTTGAGCGGAAACGTGGTTATGGGGGTACTGCTGTAATATGGAACATAGAAGTTGATCAATGCATTAAACCAATACCAGGCGGAAAGGAAAGTATTATTGCGATCGAGGTACAATCAACGCCATTGCCATACTGCATCCTGAACTCATACATGCCCACTTCCGGCTATATACATTCATCAGAGAACTATGCAGAATGTTTAGACCTAATCTTTGTCATCATTGAGAAATATAGAGTTACTCATCAGATAATCTGGACTGGTGCCATGAATGCAACTGTACGGGAAAGAGAAAATAACAATGATAAACAGTTTAAATCCTTCATAAAGTAGTCAAATCTTAAACTGTTAATACCATCATCGACTGATCCAACTTACATGTATGGCACAAATACTTCCCAGATAGATTACTTCTTGGGTTATAACTGTGAGTCAGCTACCAGGTCATTAATCTACAATATAGACGCAGCGAATTCCTCAGCACATGCCCCTGTCTACTGTGAACTCCCATTTGAACTCAAGAAACTCATACCTAAGTCCCAGAAACTAAAAATCAATCGACTTGTGTAGGATCAGTCCGACAATGAATTATATCAACATGAGATATCCGGGTATATGGTCAATATTACCCACAATTCCACAGATACTGAAAAACACATTGAGCTTGTACATGAGTGTCTTAGCTCCGCAGCTCGTATCACTATCAAACAAACACCAATCAGAGTTAACGGCCCAAAATGGAAGGCATTGCCAGTAGTCAAAATCCTACTATTACAATCAAAAGAGGTTTATCAAAGATGGCTCCAATATAACAAGCCAGGTCCTGAACACCCGATCTCTTTTGAAATGAAGATGCTAAAAAGGCAACTAAGATACCAACAGAGGACAGAAATGACTATCGAACGCAAAGGCTTCTACAAGGAAATCATGGAGAACTATTCCACAACTAACTTATATAGACTTATAAGACGAAATACTGGTATGGCCACTACTGCAAGTATTCTCATGAATGGTCATATAGTGCTTACAGAATCACTAGATCAATGCCGGGGATTTGCTTCATACTATGAAGACTTGGAAGTTCCTAAAGATGAACCACACTTTGACTCTGAATACAAGTCTAAGGTACGGCAGGATCTTCTATTGAAACGACAAACATGTGAGCTGAATCAACTCTCATTGCAACCAGCATCCTCAGAGGAGGTCTCCAGTGCCAGAAGAAAATTAAACAAAGGTCAAGCAGCCGACGAATTCGCGATCAGCGCAGAACATATAATAAATGCTGGAAACATAATACTGCATGTACTAACATACATTTTCAACATCATTCTGAAGACAAAGCATATACCATCTGCATTCAAGTGTGGTATCATAACTCCAGTTCACAAGAGAGGAAAGAACCCATCACGCTTCAGCAACTATAGAGGAATTACTGTTTCTGCACTGTTGGGCAAGATATTTGACCATATCATCTTAAACAGAATCTTAAAACAACTCCCTGAGAAACAAGCATCTCTACAATTAGGATTTACAGCTCATCTTTCTCCAACTATGGCAGCTATGATAGTCTCAGAAATTATGTCCGAAGCTACCGATACGAAACAGCTAATATACCTAGCATCTTTGGACAGTCAAAAAGCTTTTGACATCGTAGATCATGACTCTCTGAAGGGTTAGAAATAACCTCTTTGATCAGAGCATAGATCCTCACCTGTGGCAAACTGTTGATAGCCTATGTACAGGATTAACAGCAAGAGTAAAATGGAGAAGTATCATTAATACAGAATTCCAAGTTCAACAAGGTGTCCGACAAGGTGGAATCCTATCTACAGGGTTGTACAAAACCTATATCAACAGCCTACTGGATCAGTTACAAACACAACAACTGGGCTCCTATTTTGGAACAACTTACTTAGGGTGTCCTACTGTTGCTGCTGATATTTCCCTATGTAGCAACTCTGCACAAGAACTGCAACTTATGCTTGACCAGACATATTCTTATGCATGTAGAGAAAGATACAACATTCATCAATAAAATTCAACCATCCTCTGTTGCACAACTCAACCTCATCTACCTGGAATATGGGATATTGCTCCATTACCAGTTACGGAGAAGACAACACATCTTGGCCTCGCCCGTACTGTGAAGAATGAAAGTTCTATCAACACAGAGGAAAAGATCTCCAGCGCACGAAGATGTTTCTATGCCATGACAAACTGTGACCTACACGGCACAAATGGATTATCACCAAAGCGTGCTTTCATATTTATATAATGTATGTCCTACCTTGCCTTTTATATGGAATAGAGATCTTCTCTCTCGCCAAAAACAGATGGATAGTCTTGAATCATTCCATATTAACATGCTGGGCCAATACTGTCTCTACCAATTCGTACTGCCAAGTGCATTGTATTACTCTTAGCTGGAGCGAGGCCTATCATCGTGGAACTACATATTCCACAACTTTCGCTATTAGGAACTATCATCAGAAGTGAAAACCAGGTACTAAGGAATATAATGGTGAGACAAATCGCTCTTCATTCTGGTTCTGGTAACTTTCACAGCTGGCTTACATATTGCAGATATGGGATTGTCTTGTGGGAAGTCATGACCCCGCTGGACATCTTATATGTACGAGTAAGTCCCGAGTAAAATTCAGGTGTGAATACCAGGTGAGCTAATAGACTATGTCACCATGTATATTAAGATGTACCGATCAGCGGCTATGTTTAGATACGTTACTAGCACTGATCATCATCTATACTTAGATGCATTACCAGCATCTTATTATTTGGATATATATTATCAGCACTGGCGCCAGCTAGTGCGCAGGTACCGCTTCGCAGATAGTGAATCGAGTATGGTTAGCACCAGGTTGGAATCAATCAAAGAGATTAGATAGGACAAACGGACTTGGTTAGTTACGTAGCGGTCTGTGTTCTCACGGAGCGTGGGACCAGATAAGCCGAGAATAACCCGGCTATGAGGAATGGTAACTCGTGTGCCGATTAACTCTAGCATTCTATAAGTTGTCGACTAATAGGAAATGAACATGACATGGACAGGGTAGCGTTCTGTAGGCGGTAGGTACACAATCGAAAGTTACGATAAAAAACATATCAATTGTAGAGGCGTGCTAGGACACTATCGAGGGATGTTATCAAAAACATATTAATTGTAGAGGCGTGCTAATCCACCAGTAAGCCTTGCTATCAAACAAGCATTCGTCATTCTTGGCAGGGTATCCGTCAGAAATGGCATGATAGTCCAGACCAGACCCTTGTTATCAAACAAGCATTCGTCATTCTTGGCAGGGCATTCGTCAGAAATGGCATGGTAATCCAGCCCAAACCGCAGATGCTAGGTAAAGGGACAGGATCTTGATTGGTCAAAATGATGTCATAATCCAATGAGAATCAGAGCAACCTCCGGCGGTGCGAAACCAAGATGGAGGGAGCATAGAAACTGAAATAATACATAAGGGGGACTTTAACTTTTAATCGAGAGTTCGGTCCGCCTCGCACCTTGTGAAACTCTTGCTGAATGGTTTTAAGTAGGCAAGAGCTGGTTGAAAGTTAGGAAAACTTAAGAAACATTGAATTGTAATATTTAATCATTGTGAATAGATCGCTAGATAACAGTAAAAGTTACCAACTTTGTAGGTTTATTGCATAGTTAAAGTTAGCAAGTAAAACGATCACCTTGTGATATATACAAGGCAAAAGTTTGTCATATATTTGTTGTTATTCTGGAGAACACGGAAGACCACCGTGTCGAACCAATCGTTCTGAAAACGCGCAGTTAGATCAGGCCCAGGCACTAATATAAATATCGTCAGGTCTCTATACCTACGAGGCGAGCTAGTGTCCCACTCCATCTTCATCGGTGGAACCGGTTGTCGCAGCAACCATTCGTACACGGTTTCATCGAAGGGGGTAGAGCATACGTCATCAACAAGGGTAGACAACCCGAAATCTTCATTGGCTTCACCAGCCAGGATTCAGAGTAACAACAGTGAGTAGATAAGATATATGGTCCAACCAGAAACACCGCTAACTAATTCAGCCATTGTACTGACCGACGTCACTGACCGTGTACAAGAATTTATAAATGCTGCAAAGTTGTCAGAGAGCACCCGTATCACACGGCATCGCGAGTATCGCGCGGGTGCTGCCGTGAAGATAACTACAGAGGTAGTCTGCCCCGAGCAACCCCGTCTTCAAAGAATCATTATCAGCCTTCATTATCAGTAAAAACGCGGAATGGCAACACCAGCCAAGCGAGGCGTTGACCCTGTCATGCCACCCATGGAAGTACCAGTAGCACACCAGCTTAGACCCGAGACCGTAGCCGCCATGCAGACGATGGGCGTAGCAATGGCGGGAGCCATTGTTGAAAGCAGTAACCGTCGGGAAGCCGAGCGGGTGTACCGGAGGGAGATCCGGGACATGATCTACCGCATACAGCCCTGTGACGGAGCAGTGCCGGAGGAGGTGAGAACCTTCCTCGATGAGACCCGGCGAGCATGGGTCACTAATGAGGGACGGCTAGAGGGCATACCGGCCTACGTCATCACCTGAACGGCACGAGGGCAGCTGTCCAGAGCCATAGATGGGTTCCTAGTGGGCAAGATCAGGGAAGATGTCACATTCGACGAATTCCACGACTATATAACGCTGAACTTCGTCTCGGCGAATGAGGGGGAGCGAATAAAATATGCTCTCGAGGGCGTACGGCAGAGACGGAACGAAACCGTCATATCTTTTAACAGACGATATCTGGAACTGAGCGCCTGAGCGTACCCTGTCGAGAACGCTGACAACCGGAGGACCATTCTGGGAATTTACCTCAAGGGACTATCCGACCACCGTCTCAGCAAGAGAATTGTCCGAAAGAAGGCCACCACCCTGGCCCGCGCTATTGAGATTGCGGAGGAGGAAGCCACCTGTGACGACCTGCTCCGAGCAATGAAAATAGATGAGCGGCAGGAGGAGAGCATGGAGGTAAACATGGTGGGTCCAGAGGAAGAAAAGGAAATATGGAGCGTAGTTCACACGTTAAAGAAACAGATTGCTCAACAGAGCAAAATGATTGAGCAACTGTGTGGTTTGGTGAGCGACCTGCAGTTAAGAGAGCAGAAGCCGGTGGCTGGGGCCGCCCAGCCCACGAAGAAGACGTGCAACGTGCCCCACCCTCGCCCCGACCAGTCAGAACGGGACGAGACTTGCAGCATATTACCTGTTATAATTGTGGCCGAGTCGGCCATTACAAAAATGACTGTCATCAAGCGGTACACCCGAGGGAGAACGTCAGTAGACAGGCTGCCCAGCGAGCCCGACAACCATGACGGGCGCCGCCGATGACCTGTTCCCAGTGCGGGAGAGAAGGACACATGGCCCAGAATTGTTTTGGGGCATATATGAACCGGCAGACGACTCCTGCTGTAACGGTAAAGTGTTTCGGGTGTGGCAAAGACGGCCACTACGTGAGGGACTGCCCATCAAGAGGCCCAACGCAGAATGGTTCCGCCTGGGGCCAGCAACAGAGTCCACCCGCACGCAGGGCCATCAAGTGACCACGCACCGACGACATGGACATCGACATCGTCGACCTACGGCAGCAGGAGAGAAATGTAACACCCCGTGACTGTTCGCGTAACCTCCGAAAGGACATGAACAATCAGTTTCGCGATCGGGACGAATATGAAGACCGCGATGGATTCGTATTGACCGGAGAAGGGACGGATGCGCAGGCCGTTATTCATACGGTGTCGGACAGGACGCATCCTCCCGGAGAAACAGTTATGCGGAGGTGGTTAGCGGACGGAGGAGTCCGTCAAACAACAACGGAGGAAATCGTTGGTGAATTCACCGACCGAGCGGTTTCTAATCCGTCTGAAAATAGATAAAAACGGTCCAACGGATCAGGGTGAGTACTTGCTTGCCTTAGTGGATACTGGTGCTAGTACATCCTTGATTCGCAAGGATATATGGCGTAGCATGTTGAATGCTAGGCCATTGAAAAGGGCGAAGACGCTCTTGGCAGTAAATGGTTCCCCGATAGAAATTTTGGGGGAGACCCAAGTAAAATTCAATAACGCCCAACCTATTCCGAGTAAGGTAGTGGCGAGAATGAGGCAGGACTGTTTGCTTGGTGCGGATGCTTTGCACTTGGGAAATGCAAAGATTGAATATCGGACCAAAGTTGTAGTATGGTTTGGCCAGATATATCCCTTTAAGTATCCCTATAGGGAATAGATAAATTATGTGTATGAGAGTTGTAAAGAAACGACCAGATATAAAGCTATCGACAAAGTGCTTGAGGACTTTGCAGATAACTTTGATACGGCTCGTCCAAACACTTTAGGATTGGTCCCCAAAGTGAAGTGTACAGTACCAACAGGAGATGCGTTTCCTATAAGGCAGAAAGCCTACCGTCTACTGCTTGCCAAGCAGTATATAGTCAAGAATCAAGTGGCTGAAATGCTGGCAGCGGGCGTCATAAGACCATCGTCATCACCCTGGGCGTCACCCATTACATTGGTGCCCAAGAAGGACGGGGACACGAGATTTTGTGTTGACTACAGGAAGTTGAATTCTGTATGTCGCAAAGACAGTTATCCATTACCGAATATAACGGATATCTTTGACTCGATGCGCGGGACAACGATATTTTCGACTATGGACTTGAAGTCTGGCTATTGGCAGATAGCAATGGACAGCCAAGACATAGAGAAAACAGCGTTCGTTTGCAGTGAAGGTTTGTTCGACTTTATTCGGATGCCGTTTGGTTTTTGCAACTCAGGTGCCGTATTTCAAAGGGCAATGAACGATATTTTCCGAGAATTCGTGGGAAAATATTTGCATGTTTTTGTCGATGATGTGGTCGTATATTCAAGAAATCCGGCTGAGCATGCACAGCATTTGCGCAAGGTTATGCGTAGGATTCGAGAATACAATTTACAGGTTAAGAAAAAGAAATGTGAGTTTGCCCGCAAGTCTGTGGACTTGTTGGGGTATCATGTTTCGGCACTAGAAGTGGCTCCTCAGGTTCAGAAGGTCAAGGTCATAAGAGAAATGTCACTGCCACGCGACGTGGGGGAGGTGAGAAGTTTCCTTGGAGCTACAGGTTATTACCGCTCTTGTGTGCAAGGCTATGCCGAAATTGCTAAGCCTTTGATAGAATTGACTAAGAAATATAAACGTTTTGAATGGGGTAAGGAGGAACAGCAAGCGTTTAAGAAATTGCAAAACTTGCTGTGTAGTGAGACGGTTCTCATCTATCCAAATTTAAATGCTCCATATAAACTATATACTGATGCATCAAGCTATGCGATAGGTGCAATATTGGTACAGGTAGATGAGAAGGGTATAGAAAGAGTGATACAGTATGTAAGCTCGACTCTGAAGGACAGTCAGCTAAACTGGCCTGTAATAGAAAAGGAGGCTTATGCTGTGATATATGCATTGAAGAAGCTCAGACCTTATCTATTTGGCGCCCAGTTCACCGTGTATACTGACCACAAACCCCTAAAGAGTTTGTTTGTGGGGGAAGTTAAGAACACGAAAGTGCAGCGCTGGGCGGTGCTGATTGCCGAGTACGGATGTAAGATTGAATACATCCAAAGCTCGAAGAATATTCGAGCGGACATGTTGTCCAGGTTACGTCGTCCAGTGGAGATCGCCACCTTAGACACAGGCGATTTTGTCATACCGGATGTGGACGAGGGTGCGTTACCGCATGTCCCTCTCGAGGTATCATCGGACATTCCCTATGACGAGTTGTGTGCCGAGAAGACCAAGGAATACCCGGAGTTGTTCAAGAACACCCCGGAGGAGTATATGGTCAAGAACGGTATTTTATATTCTTTAATTACGCCTTCAGCGTTGGATGCTGAGTACCCCAGAATCATGTTACCTACCCTGTTCCGTGAGAAAGTGTTCCGGATGGCTCACGAACGAGCCGTCACCAAGGTCTGCAGAAGACCATCGGTATGGTAAGAGATTCGTTTGTATGGACGTCTTTAAGGAAAGACGTGGTATGTATGCTAGAGACATGGACGACGTGCCAGGTCAACCGACCCATCACTACCCGACCAAGGTACAGTGAGATGCCCATGGCTAATTATCCGAGTCAGATAATCGGCATGGATTTGATAGGTCCACTGTTAGAGTCGAGTAAAGGTAATGTGTATATCATGACGATAGTCGATCACTGTTCTGCGTGGGCAGAAGCGTATCCGATTCCAGCTAAGACGTCGCAAAACATTGAGGACAAATTCTTCAACGAGTACGTCGCACGTCATGGTGTCCCTGAGATCGTGATAACCGATCAGGGAAAAGAGTTTTGCTCTAAGTCACTAGAAGAGCGATTTAGAGAGCATGGGATCGACCATAGGAGATCGAGTCCCTACCACCCACAAACTAATGGGCGTACCGAGAGGTTTAATCGCACCCTTAAGGACTTAGTCCAGAAAGGGGTGAACAACGCCTCTCGCTCATGGGAGGACGAATTGGGTGCGGCTTTAACCGCTTACCGCAATACTCGTCATTCCACGACAGGGTATACACCATTTTATCTGACATATGGTCGATGGGCAAGACTGCCGTTTGCTATTCCAGTAGACGCATCGCAGGATCTGGGTGAGAGACTGACCTGTCTCAACAATGCCCTACTGCACGCTCATATGGAAACGGCTAGGTCTCGTGAGATCCACCGTGAGCAGATTGACAAGCGTGCAAACACTGGTGTATTTAAGGTGGCTGATTAGGTGGTCGTAAAGGCGGAGGAATGCATGAAGTTAACCTCTCACAGTGACCCCGAATATGAGATCTTTAAGATCAATGGGCCAGTGGTTCATGTCCGGCATCAAAGGTCTGGGAAGGTGCGCGTACTGAATATATCTAAGTTACGCGTAGTCGACTCAGAAATGTGCTGGGACAAGGTACGGCCACGCCCTGTTCGTAACCCTGCGAAGGGTACGAAAGATAGCCATCATCCCAGGGTGCTGGTAATCCCAAGGTCCGAAGAAGGGCCCGAGTCCGACCCTAGGGCAACCCCTGGTAAGAGAGCTCGTAGGAAGCGACCAGCTTCTGATGATGAGCCAAGGGTGAGCAAGGTGGGTAGGATGGTTGATAATAACATCAGTCAACCTGGTACGAGTGAGACTCGAAACCATGAGTCACCAATGGAAACTCACGTGACTCCTCCCCCGGTAGTGATGGACAGCTCAGAGGAGGTACCCGAGAGTGTGCCAGAACCAATGGAAATGCTGCCAGCGCCGCGCTACTTTCTGCGCAAGCACAGTCACGATCCTGAGGTCGAAACCGACAGCAAGAGACTCAGGATTGGCACGTTCGGCCGCGCCCTGTACGATGACTTCATCGATCGTATAGAGGCAGTTATAAGGCGAGGTAGCCGCCGCTAATTATCCTTCTGTCTATGATCTGTACCAGTAAACATCACTGAGCATGGAATCATGTATATTTTAGGATTAGGTGTAGTGATAGCTCTAGTGAGTTTAGTAAATGGACTGTGTAAAGAGTCTAGTGTACATAGATTGCCGAACGGGGTAATGATAACTAACCCCAAGGATATATCTGTTATCCGGGCTGAATGGACCGTAGTGGTGTCTATCGACCACCCTTATTTGCCTACCAAATTTCTTGAACGGTTAGCGCAATTTCGTGTTCTTATTGCGAACATCGGTCGAAAGACTTCGTTGAGCATTCAAGACATTTTCGGTTTGCAACATCGTGTTAACAATATTAGGAAGATCGCTGTTAGGACACAACAAACTATGGTGAATAGGGACAGTATACGACACAAACGTGGCTTATTTAACTTTGTCGGGGACATAGCCTCGACCCTATTCGGTACTGCTACCTCTGGGGATATAGATGCAATTAAAGAGGTAGTCAAAGTTGCTTTGAGGGACATGAATCGTTTGGTACATTTCTCCAACAAACTAGCATCCCACGTGAAACTGGCATTCGTAGGGATCAATACCAACATTGACCGTATCAACGAAATTACCACCGGCCTAGTGGAATTAACTAGAAATGTGAGCGATGTGCTTAAGGTGCACGCCGCCCGACATGCCGACTTATACGCATTAGTGCGACTTGGACACATTATTGACTCTGCCGAAAGTGTAGTGTATAGCTACCAGAAGGCAGCAGCACAGTTTCATAGACAAACGGTGTCCCTAGAGTTAGGTAGACTAACGGAAGAATTATTCAGTCCTGCTGACCTCAATTTCGTGGCCAAACAAATTAGTGTGGGAAATCGACTGATACGTCCGTATCAGTGGTACTACCGCAACGTGGTCGTGTATCCGTTATGGAAAGACGACTCACGACTCCATTACGTAGCGACATTAACGCTAATTGACGGAGGCGAATATATTGAATACGGGTTGCATGCGTGGCCGGAACCGCTAAGTGCGAGGGGATACTACATGAAAGTACTGATCACGCCAACCAGCATCGGTCTTGACACCAAGACTGGATGGTACTTCACGCCATCCGAATGTCGCGGGGAGGAGCCCCGAGTGTGTCATGGTCCACTACGGGTCGACAAGACCCACGTTCCATGCATTGTAAGCCTGTTAACCAACATGACTGACAGTGCTTGTAATATTCAGCTTTCCGAATCAAATGAAACATCTAGCAAACTGTTTGCCGATAAGAAAATAGGCGTAGTGTTGCAAACGTTCGGTGAAACAATGGATATACACTGCGACGGACGACTAACCGACCGGTGTGTGGTGAGTAATGGAGTGTATGCATTAATGTCTGGTGAGTGTGGTTATAGCGGGAAAGGCTGGCAATTCGAGCCTGTTGCGTCTTACAGTAGGACGTACACTCGGGTTGGCCTGGCCATTGAGATGCCCCATTTGGATGTGGTTGGAGTTCTGAACCAGTCAATGGTTGTGAATCACTTGAAGATGCAACCCTGGAACCATTTACAAAAATCCAAGTACGTGCCGCTAGCACCGCTGTCCGCGATTGACCCAGTGATGGTCGATGGCATTGGAGTACGCTCTTTCGTGTCATATGCGACGGGCTCCTCCGTTGTAGTAATTATTGATATTTATCTTATATAAGTGTGGCGTTCTACGACGCATGTGGATTTGGATCAAATGCAAGCCACCCGCGGCCCATAGTAGTGCGCCACGTCATATTCATCCTCCGCGACCGCGGGGAACTGCAGCCCTGCCGGTAATGGTGGAGATGTTGTCCGGGTCATCGCCTAATGCTGTTGCCAGAACTGAGATCGACCCGACGGCTGACCATGGGATAGACGTAGAGCTATACAATGACATTGGTACACCTAACGTGGATCTTAGTGACCGAGTGGAATCATCCCAATGACATTTTGGAGTGAATTTCATATGCTGTATGTGGAACACTTCATGGTAGGAAAATGACTTTATATTGTTGTTTATTAATTGAACATGATTTGTAATGGTATCTGCACTGTGGATTCAATATGTTATTGCTGTTACTATATTAAGAATATTATACCGTTATATTTAATGATGCTATTAATGTGTTTCCGGGGATGGTCATTTGCGCATGATATTCCATTACCCGGATAAGTTCGTACTTTGTATAGGATTATGCTGTTTTCCTATGTTTCCGGGGACGGTCAATTGCGCATGATATTCCGTTACCCGGACATGTTTAGTTAACATTGTTGGATTTAAGATATGATGTAGTCGGATGTATGACATAGTCTGGAGGACTCTGGTAGGGCGTGGTTAGGTTGTTGATGGTGCACAACGAGTTAATTATCACTCTCTTTAGGCCTTAAGAGACGGCTAATTAACTTCGGTTGAAGGGCATGTGTAGATATGTGATTGTCTTGTGGGAAGTCATGACCCCGCTGGACATCTTATATGTACGAGTAAGTCCCGAGTAAAATTCAGGTGTGAATACCAGGTGAGCTAATAGACTATGTCACCATGTATATTAAGATGTACCGATCAGCGGCTATGTTTAGATACGTTACTAGCACTGATCATCATCTATACTTAGATGCATTACCAGCATCTTATTATTTGGATATATATTATCAGCACTGGCGCCAGCTAGTGCGCAGGTACCGCTTCGCAGATAGTGAATCGAGTATGGTTAGCACCAGGTTGGAATCAATCAAAGAGATTAGATAGGACAAACGGACTTGGTTAGTTATGTAGCGGTCTGTGTTCTCACGGAGCGTGGGACCAGATAAGCCGAGAATAACCCGGCTATGAGGAATGGTAACTCGTGTGCCGATTAACTCTAGCATTCTATAAGTTGTCGACGAATAGGAAATGAACATGACATGGACAGGGTAGCGTTCTGTAGGCGGTAGGTACACAATCGAAAGTTACGATAAAAAACGTATCAATTGTAGAGGCGTGCTAGGACACTATCGAGGGATGTTATCAAAAACATATTAATTGTAGAGGCGTGCTAATCCACCAGTAAGCCTTGCTATCAAACAAGCATTCGTCATTCTTGGCAGGGTATCCGTCAGAAATGGCATGATAGTCCAGACCAGACCCTTGTTATCAAACAAGCATTCGTCATTCTTGGCAGGGCATTCGTCAGAAATGGCATGGTAATCCAGCCCAAACCGCAGATGCTAGGTAAAGGGACAGGATCTTGATTGGTCAAAATGATGTCATAATCCAATGAGAATCAGAGCAACCTCCGGCGGTGCGAAACCAAGATGGAGGGAGCATAGAAACTGAAATAATACATAAGGGGGACTTTAACTTTTAATCGAGAGTTCGGTCCGCCTCGCACCTTGTGAAACTCTTGCTGAATGGTTTTAAGTAGGCAAGAGCTGGTTGAAAGTTAGGAAAACTTAAGAAACATTGAATTGTAATATTTAATCATTGTGAATAGATCGCTAGATAACAGTAAAAGTTACCAACTTTGTAGGTTTATTGCATAGTTAAAGTTAGCAAGTAAAACGATCACCTTGTGATATATACAAGGCAAAAGTTTGTCATATATTTGTTGTTATTCTGGAGAACACGGAAGACCACCGTGTCGAACCAATCGTTCTGAAAACGCGCAGTTAGATCAGGCCCAGGCACTAATATAAATATCGTCAGGTCTCTATACCTACGAGGCGAGCTAGTGTCCCACTCCATCTTCATCGGTGGAACCGGTTGTCGCAGCAACCATTCGTACACGGTTTCATCGAAGGGGGTAGAGCATACGTCATCAACAAGGGTAGACAACCCGAAATCTTCATTGGCTTCACCAGCCAGGATTCAGAGTAACAACAGTGAGTAGATAAGATATATGGTCCAACCAGAAACACCGCTAACTAATTCAGCCATTGTACTGACCGACGTAACTGACCGTGTACAAGAATTTATAAATGCTGCAAAGTTGTCAGAGAGCACCCGTATCACACGGCATCGCGAGTATCGCGCGGGTGCTGCCGTGAAGATAACTACAGAGGTAGTCTGCCCCGAGCAACCCCGTCTTCAAAGAATCATTATCAGCCTTCATTATCAGTAAAAACGCGGAATGGCAACACCAGCCAAGCGAGGCGTTGACCCTGTCATGCCACCCATGGAAGTACCAGTAGCACACCAGCTTAGACCCGAGACCGTAGCCGCCATGCAGACGATGGGCGTAGCAATGGCGGGAGCCATTGTTGAAAGCAGTAACCGTCGGGAAGCCGAGCGGGTGTACCGGAGGGAGATCCGGGACATGATCTACCGCATACAGCCCTGTGACGGAGCAGTGCCGGAGGAGGTGAGAACCTTCCTCGATGAGACCCGGCGAGCATGGGTCACTAATGAGGGACGGCTAGAGGGCATACCGGCCTACGTCATCACCTGAACGGCACGAGGGCAGCTGTCCAGAGCCATAGATGGGTTCCTAGTGGGCAAGATCAGGGAAGATGTCACATTCGACGAATTCCACGACTATATAACGCTGAACTTCGTCTCGGCGAATGAGGGGGAGCGAATAAAATATGCTCTCGAGGGCGTACGGCAGAGACGGAACGAAACCGTCATATCTTTTAACAGACGATATCTGGAACTGAGCGCCTGAGCGTACCCTGTCGAGAACGCTGACAACCGGAGGACCATTCTGGGAATTTACCTCAAGGGACTATCCGACCACCGTCTCAGCAAGAGAATTGTCCGAAAGAAGGCCACCACCCTGGCCCGCGCTATTGAGATTGCGGAGGAGGAAGCCACCTGTGACGACCTGCTCCGAGCAATGAAAATAGATGAGCGGCAGGAGGAGAGCATGGAGGTAAACATGGTGGGTCCAGAGGAAGAAAAGGAAATATGGAGCGTAGTTCACACGTTAAAGAAACAGATTGCTCAACAGAGCAAAATGATTGAGCAACTGTGTGGTTTGGTGAGCGACCTGCAGTTAAGAGAGCAGAAGCCGGTGGCTGGGGCCGCCCAGCCCACGAAGAAGACGTGCAACGTGCCCCACCCTCGCCCCGACCAGTCAGAACGGGACGAGACTTGCAGCATATTACCTGTTATAATTGTGGCCGAGTCGGCCATTACAAAAATGACTGTCATCAAGCGGTACACCCGAGGGAGAACGTCAGTAGACAGGCTGCCCAGCGAGCCCGACAACCATGACGGGCGCCGCCGATGACCTGTTCCCAGTGCGGGAGAGAAGGACACATGGCCCAGAATTGTTTTGGGGCATATATGAACCGGCAGACGACTCCTGCTGTAACGGTAAAGTGTTTCGGGTGTGGCAAAGACGGCCACTACGTGAGGGACTGCCCATCAAGAGGCCCAACGCAGAATGGTTCCGCCTGGGGCCAGCAACAGAGTCCACCCGCACGCAGGGCCATCAAGTGACCACGCACCGACGACATGGACATCGACATCGTCGACCTACGGCAGCAGGAGAGAAATGTAACACCCCGTGACTGTTCGCGTAACCTCCGAAAGGACATGAACAATCAGTTTCGCGATCGGGACGAATATGAAGACCGCGATGGATTCGTATTGACCGGAGAAGGGACGGATGCGCAGGCCGTTATTCATACGGTGTCGGACAGGACGCATCCTCCCGGAGAAACAGTTATGCGGAGGTGGTTAGCGGACGGAGGAGTCCGTCAAACAACAACGGAGGAAATCGTTGGTGAATTCACCGACCGAGCGGTTTCTAATCCGTCTGAAAATAGATAAAAACGGTCCAACGGATCAGGGTGAGTACTTGCTTGCCTTAGTGGATACTGGTGCTAGTACATCCTTGATTCGCAAGGATATATGGCGTAGCATGTTGAATGCTAGGCCATTGAAAAGGGCGAAGACGCTCTTGGCAGTAAATGGTTCCCCGATAGAAATTTTGGGGGAGACCCAAGTAAAATTCAATAACGCCCAACCTATTCCGAGTAAGGTAGTGGCGAGAATGAGGCAGGACTGTTTGCTTGGTGCGGATGCTTTGCACTTGGGAAATGCAAAGATTGAATATCGGACCAAAGTTGTAGTATGGTTTGGCCAGATATATCCCTTTAAGTATCCCTATAGGGAATAGATAAATTATGTGTATGAGAGTTGTAAAGAAACGACCAGATATAAAGCTATCGACAAAGTGCTTGAGGACTTTGCAGATAACTTTGATACGGCTCGTCCAAACACTTTAGGATTGGTCCCCAAAGTGAAGTGTACAGTACCAACAGGAGATGCGTTTCCTATAAGGCAGAAAGCCTACCGTCTACTGCTTGCCAAGCAGTATATAGTCAAGAATCAAGTGGCTGAAATGCTGGCAGCGGGCGTCATAAGACCATCGTCATCACCCTGGGCGTCACCCATTACATTGGTGCCCAAGAAGGACGGGGACACGAGATTTTGTGTTGACTACAGGAAGTTGAATTCTGTATGTCGCAAAGACAGTTATCCATTACCGAATATAACGGATATCTTTGACTCGATGCGCGGGACAACGATATTTTCGACTATGGACTTGAAGTCTGGCTATTGGCAGATAGCAATGGACAGCCAAGACATAGAGAAAACAGCGTTCGTTTGCAGTGAAGGTTTGTTCGACTTTATTCGGATGCCGTTTGGTTTTTGCAACTCAGGTGCCGTATTTCAAAGGGCAATGAACGATATTTTCCGAGAATTCGTGGGAAAATATTTGCATGTTTTTGTCGATGATGTGGTCGTATATTCAAGAAATCCGGCTGAGCATGCACAGCATTTGCGCAAGGTTATGCGTAGGATTCGAGAATACAATTTACAGGTTAAGAAAAAGAAATGTGAGTTTGCCCGCAAGTCTGTGGACTTGTTGGGGTATCATGTTTCGGCACTAGAAGTGGCTCCTCAGGTTCAGAAGGTCAAGGTCATAAGAGAAATGTCACTGCCACGCGACGTGGGGGAGGTGAGAAGTTTCCTTGGAGCTACAGGTTATTACCGCTCTTGTGTGCAAGGCTATGCCGAAATTGCTAAGCCTTTGATAGAATTGACTAAGAAATATAAACGTTTTGAATGGGGTAAGGAGGAACAGCAAGCGTTTAAGAAATTGCAAAACTTGCTGTGTAGTGAGACGGTTCTCATCTATCCAAATTTAAATGCTCCATATAAACTATATACTGATGCATCAAGCTATGCGATAGGTGCAATATTGGTACAGGTAGATGAGAAGGGTATAGAAAGAGTGATACAGTATGTAAGCTCGACTCTGAAGGACAGTCAGCTAAACTGGCCTGTAATAGAAAAGGAGGCTTATGCTGTGATATATGCATTGAAGAAGCTCAGACCTTATCTATTTGGCGCCCAGTTCACCGTGTATACTGACCACAAACCCCTAAAGAGTTTGTTTGTGGGGGAAGTTAAGAACACGAAAGTGCAGCGCTGGGCGGTGCTGATTGCCGAGTACGGATGTAAGATTGAATACATCCAAAGCTCGAAGAATATTCGAGCGGACATGTTGTCCAGGTTACGTCGTCCAGTGGAGATCGCCACCTTAGACACAGGCGATTTTGTCATACCGGATGTGGACGAGGGTGCGTTACCGCATGTCCCTCTCGAGGTATCATCGGACATTCCCTATGACGAGTTGTGTGCCGAGAAGACCAAGGAATACCCGGAGTTGTTCAAGAACACCCCGGAGGAGTATATGGTCAAGAACGGTATTTTATATTCTTTAATTACGCCTTCAGCGTTGGATGCTGAGTACCCCAGAATCATGTTACCTACCCTGTTCCGTGAGAAAGTGTTCCGGATGGCTCACGAACGAGCCGTCACCAAGGTCTGCAGAAGACCATCGGTATGGTAAGAGATTCGTTTGTATGGACGTCTTTAAGGAAAGACGTGGTATGTATGCTAGAGACATGGACGACGTGCCAGGTCAACCGACCCATCACTACCCGACCAAGGTACAGTGAGATGCCCATGGCTAATTATCCGAGTCAGATAATCGGCATGGATTTGATAGGTCCACTGTTAGAGTCGAGTAAAGGTAATGTGTATATCATGACGATAGTCGATCACTGTTCTGCGTGGGCAGAAGCGTATCCGATTCCAGCTAAGACGTCGCAAAACATTGAGGACAAATTCTTCAACGAGTACGTCGCACGTCATGGTGTCCCTGAGATCGTGATAACCGATCAGGGAAAAGAGTTTTGCTCTAAGTCACTAGAAGAGCGATTTAGAGAGCATGGGATCGACCATAGGAGATCGAGTCCCTACCACCCACAAACTAATGGGCGTACCGAGAGGTTTAATCGCACCCTTAAGGACTTAGTCCAGAAAGGGGTGAACAACGCCTCTCGCTCATGGGAGGACGAATTGGGTGCGGCTTTAACCGCTTACCGCAATACTCGTCATTCCACGACAGGGTATACACCATTTTATCTGACATATGGTCGATGGGCAAGACTGCCGTTTGCTATTCCAGTAGACGCATCGCAGGATCTGGGTGAGAGACTGACCTGTCTCAACAATGCCCTACTGCACGCTCATATGGAAACGGCTAGGTCTCGTGAGATCCACCGTGAGCAGATTGACAAGCGTGCAAACACTGGTGTATTTAAGGTGGCTGATTAGGTGGTCGTAAAGGCGGAGGAATGCATGAAGTTAACCTCTCACAGTGACCCCGAATATGAGATCTTTAAGATCAATGGGCCAGTGGTTCATGTCCGGCATCAAAGGTCTGGGAAGGTGCGCGTACTGAATATATCTAAGTTACGCGTAGTCGACTCAGAAATGTGCTGGGACAAGGTACGGCCACGCCCTGTTCGTAACCCTGCGAAGGGTACGAAAGATAGCCATCATCCCAGGGTGCTGGTAATCCCAAGGTCCGAAGAAGGGCCCGAGTCCGACCCTAGGGCAACCCCTGGTAAGAGAGCTCGTAGGAAGCGACCAGCTTCTGATGATGAGCCAAGGGTGAGCAAGGTGGGTAGGATGGTTGATAATAACATCAGTCAACCTGGTACGAGTGAGACTCGAAACCATGAGTCACCAATGGAAACTCACGTGACTCCTCCCCCGGTAGTGATGGACAGCTCAGAGGAGGTACCCGAGAGTGTGCCAGAACCAATGGAAATGCTGCCAGCGCCGCGCTACTTTCTGCGCAAGCACAGTCACGATCCTGAGGTCGAAACCGACAGCAAGAGACTCAGGATTGGCACGTTCGGCCGCGCCCTGTACGATGACTTCATCGATCGTATAGAGGCAGTTATAAGGCGAGGTAGCCGCCGCTAATTATCCTTCTGTCTATGATCTGTACCAGTAAACATCACTGAGCATGGAATCATGTATATTTTAGGATTAGGTGTAGTGATAGCTCTAGTGAGTTTAGTAAATGGACTGTGTAAAGAGTCTAGTGTACATAGATTGCCGAACGGGGTAATGATAACTAACCCCAAGGATATATCTGTTATCCGGGCTGAATGGACCGTAGTGGTGTCTATCGACCACCCTTATTTGCCTACCAAATTTCTTGAACGGTTAGCGCAATTTCGTGTTCTTATTGCGAACATCGGTCGAAAGACTTCGTTGAGCATTCAAGACATTTTCGGTTTGCAACATCGTGTTAACAATATTAGGAAGATCGCTGTTAGGACACAACAAACTATGGTGAATAGGGACAGTATACGACACAAACGTGGCTTATTTAACTTTGTCGGGGACATAGCCTCGACCCTATTCGGTACTGCTACCTCTGGGGATATAGATGCAATTAAAGAGGTAGTCAAAGTTGCTTTGAGGGACATGAATCGTTTGGTACATTTCTCCAACAAACTAGCATCCCACGTGAAACTGGCATTCGTAGGGATCAATACCAACATTGACCGTATCAACGAAATTACCACCGGCCTAGTGGAATTAACTAGAAATGTGAGCGATGTGCTTAAGGTGCACGCCGCCCGACATGCCGACTTATACGCATTAGTGCGACTTGGACACATTATTGACTCTGCCGAAAGTGTAGTGTATAGCTACCAGAAGGCAGCAGCACAGTTTCATAGACAAACGGTGTCCCTAGAGTTAGGTAGACTAACGGAAGAATTATTCAGTCCTGCTGACCTCAATTTCGTGGCCAAACAAATTAGTGTGGGAAATCGACTGATACGTCCGTATCAGTGGTACTACCGCAACGTGGTCGTGTATCCGTTATGGAAAGACGACTCACGACTCCATTACGTAGCGACATTAACGCTAATTGACGGAGGCGAATATATTGAATACGGGTTGCATGCGTGGCCGGAACCGCTAAGTGCGAGGGGATACTACATGAAAGTACTGATCACGCCAACCAGCATCGGTCTTGACACCAAGACTGGATGGTACTTCACGCCATCCGAATGTCGCGGGGAGGAGCCCCGAGTGTGTCATGGTCCACTACGGGTCGACAAGACCCACGTTCCATGCATTGTAAGCCTGTTAACCAACATGACTGACAGTGCTTGTAATATTCAGCTTTCCGAATCAAATGAAACATCTAGCAAACTGTTTGCCGATAAGAAAATAGGCGTAGTGTTGCAAACGTTCGGTGAAACAATGGATATACACTGCGACGGACGACTAACCGACCGGTGTGTGGTGAGTAATGGAGTGTATGCATTAATGTCTGGTGAGTGTGGTTATAGCGGGAAAGGCTGGCAATTCGAGCCTGTTGCGTCTTACAGTAGGACGTACACTCGGGTTGGCCTGGCCATTGAGATGCCCCATTTGGATGTGGTTGGAGTTCTGAACCAGTCAATGGTTGTGAATCACTTGAAGATGCAACCCTGGAACCATTTACAAAAATCCAAGTACGTGCCGCTAGCACCGCTGTCCGCGATTGACCCAGTGATGGTCGATGGCATTGGAGTACGCTCTTTCGTGTCATATGCGACGGGCTCCTCCGTTGTAGTAATTATTGATATTTATCTTATATAAGTGTGGCGTTCTACGACGCATGTGGATTTGGATCAAATGCAAGCCACCCGCGGCCCATAGTAGTGCGCCACGTCATATTCATCCTCCGCGACCGCGGGGAACTGCAGCCCTGCCGGTAATGGTGGAGATGTTGTCCGGGTCATCGCCTAATGCTGTTGCCAGAACTGAGATCGACCCGACGGCTGACCATGGGATAGACGTAGAGCTATACAATGACATTGGTACACCTAACGTGGATCTTAGTGACCGAGTGGAATCATCCCAATGACATTTTGGAGTGAATTTCATATGCTGTATGTGGAACACTTCATGGTAGGAAAATGACTTTATATTGTTGTTTATTAATTGAACATGATTTGTAATGGTATCTGCACTGTGGATTCAATATGTTATTGCTGTTACTATATTAAGAATATTATACCGTTATATTTAATGATGCTATTAATGTGTTTCCGGGGATGGTCATTTGCGCATGATATTCCATTACCCGGATAAGTTCGTACTTTGTATAGGATTATGCTGTTTTCCTATGTTTCCGGGGACGGTCAATTGCGCATGATATTCCGTTACCCGGACATGTTTAGTTAACATTGTTGGATTTAAGATATGATGTAGTCGGATGTATGACATAGTCTGGAGGACTCTGGTAGGGCGTGGTTAGGTTGTTGATGGTGCACAACGAGTTAATTATCACTCTCTTTAGGCCTTAAGAGACGGCTAATTAACTTCGGTTGAAGGGCATGTGTAGATATGTGATTGTCTTGTGGGAAGTCATGACCCCGCTGGACATCTTATATGTACGAGTAAGTCCCGAGTAAAATTCAGGTGTGAATACCAGGTGAGCTAATAGACTATGTCACCATGTATATTAAGATGTACCGATCAGCGGCTATGTTTAGATACGTTACTAGCACTGATCATCATCTATACTTAGATGCATTACCAGCATCTTATTATTTGGATATATATTATCAGCACTGGCGCCAGCTAGTGCGCAGGTACCGCTTCGCAGATAGTGAATCGAGTATGGTTAGCACCAGGTTGGAATCAATCAAAGAGATTAGATAGGACAAACGGACTTGGTTAGTTATGTAGCGGTCTGTGTTCTCACGGAGCGTGGGACCAGATAAGCCGAGAATAACCCGGCTATGAGGAATGGTAACTCGTGTGCCGATTAACTCTAGCATTCTATAAGTTGTCGACGAATAGGAAATGAACATGACATGGACAGGGTAGCGTTCTGTAGGCGGTAGGTACACAATCGAAAGTTACGATAAAAAACGTATCAATTGTAGAGGCGTGCTAGGACACTATCGAGGGATGTTATCAAAAACATATTAATTGTAGAGGCGTGCTAATCCACCAGTAAGCCTTGCTATCAAACAAGCATTCGTCATTCTTGGCAGGGTATCCGTCAGAAATGGCATGATAGTCCAGACCAGACCCTTGTTATCAAACAAGCATTCGTCATTCTTGGCAGGGCATTCGTCAGAAATGGCATGGTAATCCAGCCCAAACCGCAGATGCTAGGTAAAGGGACAGGATCTTGATTGGTCAAAATGATGTCATAATCCAATGAGAATCAGAGCAACCTCCGGCGGTGCGAAACCAAGATGGAGGGAGCATAGAAACTGAAATAATACATAAGGGGGACTTTAACTTTTAATTGAGAGTTCGGTCCGCCTCGCACCTTGTGAAACTCTTGCTGAATGGTTTTAAGTAGGCAAGAGCTGGTTGAAAGTTAGGAAAACTTAAGAAACATTGAATTGTAATATTTAATCATTGTGAATAGATCGCTAGGTAACAGTAAAAGTTACCAACTTTGTAGGTTTATTGCATAGTTAAAGTTAGCAAGTAAAACGATCACCTTGTGATATATACAAGGCAAAAGTTTGTCATATATTTGTTGTTATTCTGGAGAACACGGAAGACCACCGTGTCGAACCAATCGTTCTGAAAACGCACAGTTCGATCAGGCCCAGGCACTAATATAAATATCGTCAGGTCTCTATACCTACGAGGCGAGCTAGTGTCCCGCTCCATCTTCATCGGTGGAACCGGTTGTCGCAGCAACCATTCGTACAAGGTTTCATCGAAGGGGGTAGAGCATACGTCATCAACAAGGGTAGACAACCCGAAATCTTCAATATGTCCAACTATTCTACATCAGTATGGTCTTCCTGCTCTAAATAGCATAATGACTCGAACTCCCACCAAGTTTCACTGGAAGAAACTAGTCAAGACAACAGCATATTCATACTGTAAATGGTACTTGACTCAGGAATACGGTACAAAGAAGACGCTGCCATTCTGTCACACCTCTGCACTGCTTATTGGCAAAATGCACCAGTCTGTGCTCACTGTTCGTAATGAAGTAAAGGACATGCATAGATGTAGCATAAAAAACAGATTTCTCACTGGAACGTACCATGTTCCGGCAAATCTTGCAAAATTCAACCAAAATGAAATCGACCCTACATGTCCACTCTGTCAGCTCGAACCCGAAGACTATGCCCATATGCTGGTAAAATGCAATGCCTTGCTCTCACACAGACGGAGTCATCTCTTAGAACTCAAAACATTAATTAGATCTAAGCTTAACTATCAGAACTGGATTACTATCATTAGAAACATTACCACATTAACCCAGCTCATCATAGATTGTTCTGTGCTAATTGACTCAAACGTTATTCCAAATGACCCAAAACTATGTAACGAAATAGAATCAATCGCAAGAAGATTATGTTACAGCATCCACTGTGGACGAGTTTACAGGCTTAAGAATATAGTGCCGCAAAAGTAAGCAGAGATTAGCACGAAAGACAGATCGGTAGTGTAGATAAAAGTTTCTTCATCTTGATGTTCTGCACATGCATGCTCTACACACTCACGCATACATCTCCACGTATTCTCATTTATCTATTAGTTAATTCAACGTTTTCGCTGATGAAGGATATGCCTCTTCGTCAATCAGCGGTGTGAATAGTAACCTGAAGCATGTTTCGTGTACAGTTAAGAAAAATTAAGTACATTGTTACCACATTGTTGTGTGGGTGCTCCAACCAAGTGGAGGGATATCTGTATACAGAACAGAACAGAATGGCCGCACCTATACGCAATTCTAGACGCAACCAGATTATAATATTATGGGTGCTGACATGTATGGACTTAATGGCCTTAAATCCAATGACATCAATACACATCTGGAAGATATATACTACTCTAGTCCTACTGCATAGCCTTGAGGGACTGATCCTAAAGCAGTCTGAGTTCGAAAAGCTGGAAGATTTCTACAGTGCCAATCTAAAACACATGCAGCATCTACCTGCCAGTTGTCCGAACGCTGCAGCCTACTTACTGCTTGGAGCACTACCAGTGGAAGGCCAAATTCACAAAAGGATTCTGATCTTTCTTGTGAATATGCTAGAGAGAGAGAGAGAGAGAGAGAGAGAGAGAGAGAGAGAGAGAGAGAGAGAGAGAGAGAGAGAGAGAGGGAGAGAGAGAGAGAGAGAGAGAGAGAGTTCCATCGAACGTGAGATAATTGAAAGACTATCAAGACTATTAGCCATCAAGGCAGCAGTGTCCTATAGCTGGGTAATGATAGCAAATCAGATGCTACAGAAATATGGCCTGTCGGATGCATACAGGCTTCTGAAGAACCTGCCAAGTAAGGGAGTATGGAAATTAATGGTGACAAAACATGTCCATGACCACTGGGAGCGCAAACTGAAAGAAGAAGCTGCCGGGAAGGAGACTCTGTCGTATCTTTCCCTTGACCCATGCAAGATCGGGAAACCACACAGTGTATGGACAAGCTGCAAGTCTGATAAGACCTCTGTATATAAGGCTAATATCCAAGCTAAGTTACTAGTACAGAGATATAACTTACTAGGAGGAACAACCCATAACCATCGAGGTCCAGACATCTGTCCATTGTGCAAGAGCGAAGATGAGACGCTGGTGCACTTCCTTGTCATGTGTACACAGCTTTAACCTACACGAAAAGAACTCCTGAGCAAGATCTGTGGCATGTTGAAGACACTAGGACTCCAATTTGTCACACAGGAGAACTGTATTCAAGCTATCCTAGACCCTAGCAAGTTTGTTGCAGATGATCATGTAAGCTGTAGCTCCTGGATACTACAGAAACTCCAAAAACTATCCAGAGAACTTTGTCACATCCTGCATTGACAGCGAGCTAAGATGACTCAGTTGCAGTGATGTGCTCAAAGTTGCGTGCTGCAGAGTTGCATGATGGGTCTGACTGCATCGCTGACAACACTCTACCAAACAGGCCACTCTTTTAAACAAACAATTTTTGCACTTATGATACTTAACGGATACATGTATTATTATTACTTATGAAATCTCACGAATCAAGCTTCTCATTGGACACGTCGGAAGGAACATGAGATTTTAACTTCAGGAAATAACTACAAAAAGGCCCGAAAAATGAACCTGGAAACTACAGGCCTGTTAGTCTCATGTGTATACTGTGCAAAGTATTGGAATCACTTGTCCGGGATGCAATAATGGAGTACGTTGAACAAAACCATCTTCTATCTGAATGCCAGCATGGTTTTAGGTCCAGAAGATCGTGTAAGACACAGTTATTAGAATATCTAAAAATTCTAACCCGAACCTTAGATGCCCATCAGCCAATTGACGTAATCTACCTAGATTTCAAAAAGCATTTGACACGGTACCGCATAGAAGACTACCAAACAAATTGCAGGCGTACAGAATGGGTAGCCACATAATAAACTGGGTTCATGATTTCCTCACCAACAGAAAGCAAAGAGTGCAACTGGGATCAACTAAATCCGATTACAAGGATGTAACTAGTGGGGTGCCGCAGGGCAGTGTCCTGGGTCCGGTACTTTTTATTCTCTTTATAAATGACCTGCCAGATGTTATCGACTGTGTCTGCAAAATCTTTGCTGATGACACAAAGTTAATTGGGAATCCTGAAATAACAGACATACAGAAAAACATCGATCGGACATGCCAGTGGTCACTTGATTGGCAGCTTAGATTCAATTCGACAAAAATCCATGTTCTCCATCTGGGCAAAAATAAACCACTAACACAGTACAACATGACAGATACTCCAATTGCCCAACCAATAACCAAAACTGAGTGTGAAAAAGATCTGGGAATCCACATCGACAACAAATTAAACTTTGTCTACGACATAAACACCATCGTCAATAAGGCAAACAGCATACTAGGAGTTGTAATAAGAACATTTACCTATCTGGACTCTACAGTATTGATACTGCTATACAAAACCCTAGTCAGACCTATACTGGAATACTGCAACACGGTGTGGGAACCCCACCTTCTGAAACAGTCACGGACAGTAGAGAGGGTACAACGACGAGCAACCAAGTTGATCCCTGGTATACATCACCTCAGTTATGAAGGGAGGCTTAGAGCATTGAATTTGTTCTCTCTGAAGTACCGCAGGACACGTGGAGACCTGATTGAGGTGTACAAAGTGACGAGAAACATCTACAATGTTGATCCATTCAATCTCTTCAGTGAACCCTCCACAAGCATCACCCGCGGTCATAGCTTCAAACTAGGAAGTCAAAACTGTAACACTAACTTAAGAAAGTACTTCTTTACAAAGCGTACCCCACCAATCTGGAATAACATACCTGCACACATCGTGGAAGCTAATTTTAATTTAGACGAATTCAAGGCAAAACTGGACTCATATATGACAAACTCGACATATCTCTTCGACTAAGAATTCGAATGTGATGTAGCATGTAGACATGATACAAAAAAATGATTCACAACTAGTTTCTCCGCATACAGTCAATATACAGGATATCTAATACAGAAATTTCTTAGGTAAATTGGAAGCACAGGCTGGACTTAAAGTGCAGGCGGCACACTGCAGCTACCACTTAAACCAGTGCCTAGCAGCTATAGGCGGCACACCGCAGCTGGCGGATGTTGGGCAAGCGCATCCTATAAAGCAGCGTTTAAAGCAAAGTCCAGCAGCTGTAGGCAGGACACCGCAGCTTACAGCTGCTGGACATGCATATTCCATAGTAACAACTGGTAAATATTAAATTATGTACAATATCTATGACTAATAAGTAATAGCACGTAACAATGTCATATCCTCTCTCTACCGTATTCGCTAATTATAAGTTTGTAAGAAATCGACAGGACTGGACGAAAAGCCTAAGGCTTACGTCCTGAGAAAATGATGATGATAAGAACTAAATATCCGTACCAACTGTACTCCCTGTGGAGGTTCGTCTGAAGAACATCACATTGTTCGAGACAGGATTTACTGCGAAAGAAGAATAGGAAGATAAGCTAGCAGTGAGCGGCCATGCAATTATTGAGATTTGCGATGACATTTCATCTTTAATTGCAGACGCAGGCAGTTTCAGCAATCTAAACATAGAGCCGTAGCTTCGCGCTATGCCGAGAATACACTCGCTCCCGTTTAGCGTAGGAGATCTCGCGAGAACACGATACTAACCGGTACATACTATCTGCAAGCACACAGATCCAAATTTAATCAATATGAGAATGATGCCTGTCCTTTTTGTAAGAACGATAAAGAAGACCGTATGCATTTCCTAGTTCAGTGTCCAGAATTTGGAGATATCAGAAGCATCTATATATAGCGGAAATCGAGCATCTAGTGGCGGAAGATAGCTGGGAATTAATAAGCAAGGATGAGAATCTTATTCTCCAGATGTTACTCGAAACAACTCTCTTGTTTGGCCTGATTGGAAGCGATTCAATGTCGAAAATTTAATCCGTCTCCAGGAAACTCTGCTATAAACTTCATATCAGACGTAATCATCTCTTAAATGAAATGAATTACCTAACAAAGCTTGCATTATAAAATACCAAGTTAGTATAATTAAAGTCAATTGCACATAGAAAAATACGGTGCACCTTATGCTTTCTGGATGCTCCTACATATATTTCAATAACAATGAACTCATTTATGCGTCTGGTGAACATAAATTTACTCGTCTATGAACTGTGACCATTTACCTATATACAGATAGGAAAATCACTTGCGTGTGTACATGCATGTACATAAATATCAGATTTAATGATCGTTTGCGTGTGTGTTTATAATATAATATATAATTAATGGAAAACTCCAGTAATTTGCGGATTCTAGAGATTCCCGGATAATACACCGAAAGGTGGTGCGTCAGACATTGGCGGAAACTCCAAGAACAAAACAGAACAGAATGGCAGTTTCAGGCATTGATCTATATACTAACTGGATTGGCCACACAAGCACAAATTGCGTGACAAAATCGTCCAACAGCGCCTTTGTGATGTCACATGACGTCATTGACCTAATGACGTCATCGTTTACGTCACAATATACCATCTCGCAATATTTTAGGCATTCCCCATAGATTTGTGTGGTATTTTCCCATATGACTAGTGGTGAATGACGTCGTAATTGTTAAAGGGCGGTATAGCTACACTTTCCTGGTATAAATCTATAGGTGCTGATATCGTCAGTGTCCGTGCGCCGGACTCGGGTACCTGGAAATAGCTGCTGATTAGCTGCATCGCTTGGTCCTATAGACGTTAGGATTCTTCAAATAGTTTTCTGGTTTTTTTTTTTACAAAAATGTATGAATAAAGCTTACAGATAAGGACGACGTTCGAGATAGCTGTTTCCATTATGTCACAAGGGAGACGATCGTCGACAGGCTCCAGACGTAAGCAGAGTTAACTCCCGTTAGCAGTGAAAATGCTATCTTGATCCCGTTAGCAGTGAAAATGCTATCTTGAGCAATCGCCAGAGAACGAGCGTGCATATGATTAATGATGGTCAAGTCAGATGAAGACGGCATCTGCAGTGGTCACAAGATGTATCCAATTGAATTTCAAAATTACTACATTATAACCTGGCGCAGACTACCTATAGCCTTGTGATCCTGAACACTTGATCCATGGTTAAATAATTGCTATTAAACATATCCAGAGCCGAAAATCGGACACAAATGATGAATTTCAAATCAGTTTTTCAGCTAAGAAAGTCTTACATAGAAAAGACATCTAGGGCATCAGCTCATATTAACCAGTCAGATTCCAAATACAATCTGAACATTTTTTCCATTAAGCACAGATTTCTTAGCTCAACACATTTTATGAAGTCCATCTCAGAATTTTACTCTGTCAATGACTGCCATAGCAGAATAAAAACAACTATTTTATCTTTGCCCATCAGTTACAAATTATTCACAGCTTAAATATGCATCTTCACACAAAAAATGCTTTAAAATAAAATTGTTTAAATCGAATAATTTTAAAGGAGTAAATTGCGTAACTCACCTCATAGTGACGCTTGTCGCTAGGCGCGCATGCGCATGCGAGCCCGAATAGGAAACAGATTCACTTTTCTAAATTTAAGTGCAAAATATTTCCAATCTGATTCTCCAATCTTACCACGCGGGGTGGCTGAGGCCGGGTCGTAGTGATTGAACGGTAAGTATGTTTTTATAGTGGTTAATAAAACAACAGACCAACCCACAAGGGGGGTCTGTGGGGGGTTGTTATTACACCACAAAACATCCATTACCGTTCAATCACTACTTGCTAAACCCGTAGATTTGGTCAGTTCCCCATGTCCCCATACGGTGGGAGGAGATTAGAGAATCATTAACACAGGATAAAAATCCAACCAATCTTATCCCACTGTTAATAACATAACATAATAGTGCATATAACTCAATCACACCGTGATTTAACAAATAAGGATAAGTAGAACTTAAAGAACTAAATAAAAACCAAAGACTCTCACCCTTTTTACAGACGCAGTCCTAACGAAAATGGTGGGAAGTGCTGGGCATATGGTCTTCGGATTTCTTAGTTAAAATCGTAATATTACAAAAGAATGACGCTGCTGCACTCTGGTCTTTAAGATAAAACGAGGTAAAAGTAGATTCAGATTTCCATCCTGCCACCTGCATGACCTCATCTAACGATGAACCGGCAAAAAGAGCGAAAGAAGTAGCCATGCCCCTAACATCATGGGCTTTAATATGCGCGAGATTAATTTGATCCGGAGACGCTATTTTGTAGCAAAGCTTAATCGTCTCACAAAGCCATCTGGCAATCGTAGCCTTTGATACCGGCTTAGATAAGTCCTCCGCGTAGGAAACCCATAAATGGGAAGGATCTGTTCTTTTAAAATCGGTTCCCTGTTTATAAGTTCTTAACGCTCTAATCGGACACCAAAGTTTGTCGGAAGGCGAAAAAGACGACAAAGATTTTAAAATAATAGGACTAGCCGGAAAACGGTTAGACTGGGTTTTAGATAGAAAATCCCTTCTTGGATATAAAACCAAACCGTCACCTGACATTATAAATCTATCCTTTTCTGCCGAAAGAGCATGAATCTCTGAACGTCTTCTAGCAGAGGCAGCAGCCACAAGAAAAACCGCTTTAAAAGTTAAAAGCTTAAGACTAATAGACGATATAGGCTCAAAATGGCGACCTGCCAAGACTTGAAGAACCAAAGCCAGATTCCAGGAAGGTAACGGCTTAGCAGTCGGAAGACGAATATTACCTAGACCTCTAATAAAGCTATTAAGAGTCTTAGTATCCTTAACATCGGCATTCAGAAGACAAGGAAGGGAAGATGCAAGCGAAAATCTATATCCCCTGACAGTATTAGCTAAACTTCAGAGTCAAACAGATAAGCTAAAAAATCTAAAACTTGTGGTATAGAAACAGAAACGGGCACGAAACCTTGGTCTGAACACCATCTACCAAAGATTTTAAGACGACCCTTGTAAACTCGACGGGTCGATTCCCTTCTGGCCGAGTCAATAATTTCCTGAGATCTTGAAGAAACCGTATCCTGGAAGCTCTCAGACTCGAGATTCTCCACAGGCACAGATTGAAGATTCCTGGACTTGGGTGTACACAACGACCTCTTACTTGAGATAGAAGGTCCTGGGATACTGGAAGAAGACGAGGAAAGTCTACCAGAAGATCCAGAAGGTCTACAAACCAAATCCTCTTGGGCCAAAAGGGAGCTATCAGAAGAATCTCGCAAATTTGGTCCTTGACCGTCTTCAACACTAACGGAATCAGAATAGTAGGAGGGCAGGCATAGGCGAACATCCCTGTTCAGGACTGAGACAGGGCATCTACCGCCAGGGCTTGACTGTCCGGAAAAGGAGACATGTAAGAGGAGATCTGGGCATTCTGAGAGGTCGCGAACAGATCTACTAGAGGACGATTCATGAGATTGAAAATCGCTCTGACAACCGACTTCTTTAACTGCCACTCTGTGTGGGCGAACTTGCTGGGACGTGACAGTTGATCCGCCAGAAAATCCAGACTGCCTGGGACATGTGATGACACTAGAAAAATCTGCCTCTTGCGGCACCACAAGAGCAGATTCCATACTTCTAGACAAAGGAGAGAAGACCTTGTACCTCCCTGCCTGTTGATATAAGCTACGACTGTCGAATTGTCCGACCGAATTGACACTGAGGCCTATCACCAGATCTGACCAAGAAAGGAGAGCCTTCTTGACAGCCCACAACTCCAGGACATTGATGTGGGCTGACGACTCCTCCAGGGACCAAAGGCCGGAAACTGACAGGGAGTCCCAGACTGCTCCCCAACCCTCCTGAGAGGCATCTGTGAAAATAATTGCTTGAGGAGGGGACTTTACCAGTGGAACCCCCATCAGCAGCAGGGAACGGTCTTTCCAGAAATCTAGATGAGGGATCAAATGTTCTCTGATGGGAATCTGATGGTAGATAGAGTGGACTGACTGTTTCCAAAGGGACATTAGATACATCTGAAAGGGCCTCCTCATCAGCGCCGCCCAAGGAACCACCTTCTCTAAGCTGACCATCAGACCTATCACTCGTAAAAAGAATCTTGCTCTTACCACTGTCGAAGAAGCAAGAAGTTCCATTGCCACTGATAACGCCTCTATCCTTGGCTCTGAGGGGAAGACTAGCCCCTGGCCAGATTGAAAGAAACGCCTAGATGAGTAAAGATTTGAGACGGAACTAGGCTTTATTTCTCTAGATTTATAATCCACCCTAGATTGCAAGCCAGACTGCAAACCTCTGGAAGAATGCCTTCGAGAATTGAGGAAGACCTTGCTTTTACCAACCAGTCGTCCATATAAACATGAAGATGGATAGAACGACGGTGTAAAATTCCTGCCATGGCTGTAACTATGCGGGTAAAAAGGAAGGGAGCCGTGGTCAGGTCGAAGGGCATGGCGCGAAACTGCCACACCCGATCCTTGTAGGCAAACCTCAGGAACTTTCTGAATACAGGATGAATAAGAACATGGAAGTAAGCGTCCTTTAAATCTATGGAAGACGTCCACATTCCCTGATCCAGACTGGCAATGATCTGGGAAACCGTCTCCATCTTGAATTTTGGGGTGAGAATACTCTGATTTAACTTCTTCAAGTTTATGATTGGACGCCAACCTCCTGTTTTCTTTGGTACTAAAAAGATGGTCGAGTAGTAGCCCGGGTCTACTCCCGAAAGGGGAACTTCCTCTATAGCCCTTTTTACAAACATGGCTTCCAACTCCTCTTCCAAAGCCCTCAGCTTCTCCGGATTGGAGGGAACCGGAGTCCAAACTGGGCAAAGGGAAAGAAGAGGAGGATGACGGATCCATGATGGAGCATAACCCCAACATATCTGGGATACTAGCCAGGAGTCCTGACTGATGGCTTGCCACTTCTCCCAAAACAGAGAAAGGCGCCCTCCTACTGGCACATTGGGAAAACAGCACTGGACTGCTTGCTCCAAAGGGGTAGGAATGGGAGTAAGAAGAGAGAAAGTAGGACCTACCCGGGAACTGTCCACACCTTCAAACTCTCTTCCCCTGAAAGCCTCTAAAAGAAAACCGTCCTCTAGATCTAGACGCATGGCGAGAAGGAGTTTGACCCCTGCCCGCCCAAGACGAAGGAGACTTCCTCCCTACAGACCTCGAACGATGAGAAGAAATGGAATCCAACCGATCCTCCTCCAAAGATCAATCCCGCTGATCCGATGAGGAAAAATTCGAGTTATGAACGACCCTAGAAGGATAGGCTCCAAACTGATCAGGCTTGAGACTCTTCCTTCTAGGTGAAGAATTAGGGCTTCTAACCGAAGAAACATCTCTTTTCACAGAAGATTTGGACCACGAAACCTGAGCTTGAAGCTCCCTAGACGCCTTCAAGCGCTCAGATTCCGCCCTAATTAATTTAGGAGCTGACTCTCCAAACAGATCAGTACCGAAAGGGGACGCAACCACAAGATTCTGTTTCAATACCTCAGAAATCCTAACCTCAGAAAGCTTCCTAGACCGGCGTTTGGAAGTAATATATCCTAGACTTACAAACAGAACTAAGAGAACCCCGGGATAAATCAGCCAAAGAACGAAAGACAGCCAATGGAACTTGTTCTCCTCTTTCTTCAGCCTTAAGAACGGTCTCAGACAGCAGCGCAAGATCATTAGATGACTTAATCTGAGACCTACAAACAGACTCCCATTTGAACAGATCAGAAGAAAAATCGGACCTAGAAACCTCCTTCGACTGAGATGACAGAACCTCCCAAGCAGGACCAGACAGAGACTGAGCAGAAGCTACCTTCAAAAGGTCCTCCTTAGGAATTTGAACAGGCGAGTCATACATGGAAACCAGAGAAAAATCAGAGTTAACCGAGTCATTGACGAAGAAATCCAGCATATCTACCACTAAATTATCAATAGGAAGCACCTGAGGCGAAGACGAAGAAGGATCAGCAGTAGAAAGAGCGGATCCGAAAGAAGGAGGATCCACAGCGAATTCCTCCTTAAGAGGAAGAGAAAGCGAAGAAGCAATCCAGCGGTGAGCCATGGACCAGTCTTCCGAAGAGGCCCTGACTGGGCAAAACCTCTTCAGATCCCTGGCCCTGACTTACTTAGGAACAGAAGAAATAGAAGACAGAAGAGGAGGAGGAGAATAAGAAGATGATATAAGAATTGATGAGTCTCCTGACACTAAAGAATCACCTGCCCTCGACAACACAGGAGAGGAAGGCCTACTGACCGAATCCTGAAAGCAGGAAGCATGATCGGGCCCAGAATCTCTACCCATCTCCTGATTACCAGATGACGAAGGAAGAACCAATGAAGCCGAAAATCTTGTAAGAATAGACAAACGAGCAAACACAAACGAACGATCTAACGAAGAATCTTTAACCACTGAAAATAAAGAAAAATCTAACCCTGAATCAACAATTTGAAATTCGAGCTCAGGAGACAGAACCACAGAAACAATCGGATCAAGATGATCAAAAGATGGAGAAGAAACCAGAGGAAGGAGTAGATGAAACTGATTGAGCAGAAGCAAAAGACTGAGCAAACTGATCATGAGAGGAAGAAGAATGACGAGCAGAAGAAAGACGAGCAAACCCCGGAGGAGGAATGGAAGATTTAAACAGAGGAGAAGAGTTAGAAACATGAGAAGAGGAGAAGTCTTTCGACGAGAGAGAAGAGGAACGGGAAGAAGACCTAGACAAAACTTTATTAACTCCAGCCTCACAAAAGGAAGAATTCGCATGATCAGATAACTCAACATCAATAACCTTGGGAGGATGGAAAGATTCATAATTAGAAGCTACCGAATCATGTGAAAACCTTTGAGAAATTTCTGGACCATAATCAAAGTTCCTATCATCCACGAATCTAGCTGTGCCTAAAGAATTTTGTTCTCTCTCTAAACCGGAAGCTGCCTCCCAACCGGAAACGGAAATCGGAATTCTATCCAGGTCTAACCGACCCGGAAGTACACCCCTAATACCGGAAGTGGAAGTGAACTGACTATTGCCTACACCGGTACCGGAAACGCCTCTACCAGAATTCGGAAAATAAAAGGAGTCCTCAGACTCCGGAATGACCGGAAGGGCTAACAGACCCGGAAACGGAAGAAGACCCCAGATCTCTAGGACCCGGATGTCCTACATAACCGGAAGTTGCCGCAATGGAAGTGGTAACCGGATCTTGCCGACCTGGATTACCACCCAAACCGGAAGTCCTACGGATCTTGACGACCCGGATGTCTTGCTATTCCGGAAGCTCGGACGGAAAAAGACTGAGGATCGGAAAACGGAAGTAAACCCGAGTCCAAAGGACCCGAGTCCACCACAACGGAACTGGAACTAGCAACGGGCTCTCTAGAAAGCACTGTAACTACCGGAACCACCGTAAAATTGGCATTATCATCAGGACTGGCCTCATGGACGCCGGTTTCAGCCGACGCCACCATGGCTCGAGGGTTATGCCCGTCACCCTCAAGACTTATGTGGATTTTATCTGATGCACTCTCCGAGCACACCATCAAGAGCCTGGATGCTCTTGTCTTCTGCTTCGGTGGTACTAACACCTGCCTAGAGGTCAGAGGGACCGGCTTCCCCCATTTGCGGGAACGCCCGCTAGCCTTCGGGCTATCCTCCGAGCTTGACGAGGGTTCCTGCTTTTTTGCCTCTTTTATCGCAGAAGAAATCCGCTCATCTAGCGATTTTGTCAACACTGTGGCAAACGATTCAAATCTAGCAAAAAGCGCCATCACAGCGTCCAAATTTCCTGAGTTTCCCCCCCTCCGTTGCTACCGATAACGGAACAGAGGATTGAGCAAAGGACACCGCCTTAGCCTTGCTAGCAACGGAGGAATGGGAAGACCGACCAGAGGGCAGCTCTTGTTTTACCGACAAATCTTTAAAGAACGTTTTCGCCACCGAAACCGGCCACCCTTTACAAATCCCACACATAGCATTCGCAGTACAGGAAGTACACTTCGCACAAACGTGCCTGGCGAACTCTATCGAGTGATGGCGATCACATTTAGTCCTATCTGACCCTTTCGCTGACTCCTACAAACGAAAAAACGTAACAATGAAGCATACCGCTCAAACTCTCCAACAATAGACACCCTCAACTCAGTTCTAATGGCGGGAAAATTCAAATTTCCGTACCAGAAACTTTCAAGGGATTTTATTATAATCCTTATAATGCACTAGAAATAACTTCGTTACAGGCTCTACATAATGGACTGGACATTATTAATGATGATGATGATTTAGGATAGGCATAACAATCAAGATTGAAGGAAATGTCAATTTCCCTTTCTCCGAGATCTAACAATACTCACCATTCTGTTACTTTTGATATACAGCTGGCCTTGACAGCGGCTCTAGGATTATATACTTAGAAAGCTTTACCGACTCCTGGGAACCGGGTACTCGGCTCCCAACTGCCGAGTACCCGTTTACCATAGAGCTCATATTGTTTGCATAGCCAGCAAACAAAAGAAAACTATGGCCTGCCTCCGTGGGGCTGGGAGGCTGGGTCCGTAACAGAATGGTGAGTATTGTTAGATCTCGGAGAAAGGGAAACTGACATTTCCTTCATTCTCCTTCGATCAATACTCACCATTCTGTTACTTCTGATATACACCAGATTTGATCAGTAACCTGGTGGGAAGGGGCAAGCCATAAATGCTAATTTTGCCCCTTGGAGAAAGATTTTAGACTTCAAACTTGACTAATGGAGACCTAAAAGGACCGTCAAGTTCACGGAACCGAATCACATTTGCATCACCGCCCCCCCCCCCCCCCCTTCTTCCTCCTAAGAAAAGGGAGAGAACTCACGAACATGTATCTCGCCTGAAACACAAATATGCCAAGAGGGTTAACTGCTCCCTGCATATTCCATGTATTAGCCTGGGAATGAGCATGAATATAAAAGATGAATGAACATGATACACATCCATAATACAAAAAACTCTCACTATTGAATTACCTTATGATAATTGGACTCCAGACGTACCGCCTCCAACCATTCACTGGTTCGGCCATCAGTGACACAATCTGGTTGTCATCCTCTCGCTTGACCATGCCTGCTTTAGGTTCTTTTCTTACCAAAGTGAAAAAAGGGTGAAGAGCAGTGTGGTCACTAACTATTGTTTCAAAACAGCTAAAGCGAGTGGATTGGCTGAGTCTGACACATCCCTCATATAGTAATCCGTAAATGAGGACTCACAGTGCCATTGTGCAACGGCCATGATGTACTCTAACGGAACACCATTGTAAAGGGCGGTCGAGGCGGCTATTCCTCTGACATCGTGTGCCCTTACGCCTTGCACCTGGTGCCCAGTCGCCATCTCGTGAGTAGTCTGAATGCATTCGACCACCCAATGAGAGATAGTATCCATGGATGCGGCGCCATAAGGCTTTTTATGGCAGATCCACAGATGTCTATCGTTCGACCGTAACGAGTCAGTCCGTTTCTTGTACTTAGTCACAGCACGGACCGGGCACCAGACACTGGCATCACGATCAAACCTAGTTAACTTCGGTATAATGATCGGTTTGCCGGGATATCTCAAAGATTGGTTCTTTGACATAAACTCTGCTCTTGGCAGAAGACGCAGCCCTTCTCCAGAAACACTAAATCGGTCCCTCTCTGCCGAAAGCGCATGGATCTCACTGCGCCTTCTAGCTGAGGAAGCTGCCAATAGAAAGACCGCCTTTAGAGTCAAATGCTTTAGACTAGCTGAACGCAACGGTTCGAAAGGGTGCTTGGCCAGTACATTAAGCACTAAAGATAGACTCCAGGCTGGAATGACTACCGGTTGTCTCTGTCGGAGATTGCTCATTCCCTTCAACATCACATTTAACTGGGCCACCTCTGGACTATCCCTCTTGGCTAGACAAGGGATAACTGATGCCAAAGCTGACTTGTATCCAGCAACTGTGACGGGAGCTAGTCCTGAAAAGAACAGCTCACAGAGAAAGTCTGCTATTTGCTGAATAGTGAATTGAAAGGTATCAATACCCTTTTCTTCACACCAGTCTGCAAATCTGTTAACCTTGTTGTTATATGACTTGAAGGTTGACCTCCTTCTCGCAGCCGCGATGAAATCAGCGGCCTGTCGAGAAAAGCCTTCCGACGTGGAACGTTGTTTGATAACATCCACGCAGTCAATTTGAACATTTCGGGACCCTCGTGTAGGAAGCGTCCCTTGGTCTGGGAGATTATGTTCGGAATCTCGGGCAACTGCACAGGATTTTCCACCAACAGATCTAGAAGATCCGTGAACCACGCCCTGCTCGGCCAATACGGCGCTATTAGCAGGACCAGACACGGTTCCTCCCTGACCTTCACCAATACCTTCGGTAGAAGAATGGTGGGTGGGTACGCGTAAGCGTGCATCCCTCTCCAGCTTTTCGCCAGAGCATCTGTATCGACGGCATTTGGATCTGGAATCGGCGAGACATACGTCATGATTTGAGCATTTTCCTTTGTGGCGAACAAGTCCACGTTGGGTTTGCCCCAATGCTTGAAGATCCGTCGTAGAACTGGAGGGTTGAGGGACCATTCTGTTGGCAGAATTCTCTGTCTGCGAGACAAAGCATCCACCAGAATGTTCAATCGGCCAGGAATATGAGCTGCTTTCAAAACAACTGAGTAATTCCTGCACCATTGAATCAAGTGCCACACTCTGATACACAGTGGGCGACCTGGTCCCGCCTTGGCGATTTATATATGATACTACTGTCGAATTGTCCGACCGTATCAATATCACCTTGCCCCTGATCATCGGAAGGAACTCTTCCAACGCCAGTTCCACTGCCATCATTTCCAACAGATTGATATGCAGCTGACTCTCTGGGAGAGTCCATGTGCCCGAGACCTGGTGTTCTCCCAGGCAGGCACCCCACCCCTCCAGCGATGCATCCGTGTACACGGACAGCTGGGGGTGGGGTAAGTGCAGTGAAACCCCTACTAGGAGATTCTGACGCTCCTTCCACCATACAAGATGCGACATTATCGGCTCCAAAACTGGTACCAGTTTTGACAGGGGTTCTGTTCTCTGTTTCCACAGAGACATCAGATACAACTGGATAGGCCTTCGCATTAGAGCAGCGTACGGGATAACCTGCTCCATGGAGACCATCATGCCCAGCATCTGAAGGAACCGCCTCGCCTGAATGTGGTTTCCCACTCGAAAACTCTTGAGGATGGCTAACAGAGACACCACTCTGGGCTCTGACGGGTACACCCTGCCCTCCTCGAGATCGAATCGCATCCCCAAATAAACGAAATGTTGAGTGGGCATCAACTCGGATTTCTCCTTGTTGACTATCCAGCCTAGATCTGAAAGTAACCTCAGAGTCAGAGCAGTATCCACGTTCAACCTGGCTGCCGAGTCTGCCTTGATCAGCCAGTCGTCTATGTAGGTGTGTAGCGCCACGTTCTCTTTTCTGAGAAACGCTGTCACTGCAAGGACCACTCTTGTGAAAACCCTCGGAGCTGTCGACAGGCCAAATGGGAGAACAATAAACTCCCATACTTGATTCTGAAACGCAAATCTCAGAAACCTGTGACAACTCCTGTTCATCGGAATGTGGAAATATGCATCTTTCAGATCGATCGATACACACCACATTCCTTTCCTCAATCCCGCCATTACCGACCTCGGCGTTTCCATCTGGAACCGAAGCGTATGGATAAACCAATTTAATGGCCTGAGATTGAGTATGGGTCTCCATCCCCCTGTGCTCTTGGGGACAAGGAACATGTTTGACTAGAAGCCTGGAGTGTTTCGGTTTGCTGGTTTTATTGCTCCCTTCAGAAGCAAACCCGACATTTCCTTTTGAACGGCTTCTAACTTGTCTGGCTCCCTTGGTACGGGTGTCCAGACAGGTGCCAAAGACAGATTTTGTGGTGGAAAGTCCCACCACTCCGGCATGTAACCCTGGGATAACCATCCCAGGACCAGACTGTCTGACGTCACACCTCGCCAGGCCTCGACGAAACGCATGAGCCTTCCACCCACCATAGACGCCTCGACGTCTAACGGGGTTGTCCGGCTCGTAGTCCGCTCCCTCCTCTTTCTTAACGAGAGAGAACCATTTCGTTCTAGGTACGACGGGTATAACTGGCACCGCTGTTCCTGTCGCACAGGCGCGGTCCAGATGGATATGAAGGGAGGTCTCGTACCCTCAGGTACGATCCGGCCCCTTCTGTCCGCCCTTTGAGGACTTACCCTTCCCCTTGCCCTTCCCGCCTCTAGGGTGGTCACGAGCAACCTTGGGGAGGGTAGGCGCCTCTACAACCTTCCTGGCTTTCTTCGCCGGCGGCGGCTGAGAAAAGCCAGCTGAAGCAGAAGTCGCAACAGGCTTAGCTTTCGCCTTGCCCTTATGCTTCTGCTTCTTTGAAGGTTGTCCCGCTAGCGGTTTCCCTACAGCCCCTAGTGCGTGCGCTTTCCGCACTAGCTCTAGCTGCAGGTTGACCGCTAACCGATTGTGCGCGATACTGGCTGTATCCTCTAAGATGGCCCGCGCCTGGCCACCGAAGATGCTAGGCCCTGTCAGGGGCGTCCCAAGAAGACGCTCCCTGACTGCCGTAGCCGGACGCATATGGTCAATGACCATTTGCCTCCTGGATTTAGTCACTCGCGCTTGCACCCTTGCCATTGCGTCCATAGACAGCACCAGGCCATCATTTACGCACGAAAGCGCCACAGGTGGCACAGGGTGGCCTGCACCCACTTCAGCCCACACCGACTGAAGGAGACGATACGAGTGGTTGACAGCGCTCATAGCTGCCCTCACACCCTCATCGCATAGGGACAGGACTTCCTCTTGGTGTACCTGAGCCTTGTCCACAAGTGCCGGACCGGGGCCACCCGCCCCGGCACTCTGAACGCCCAGTACCCATCGGTCATCCTCGGTGACCGACGGGACTACACCATATCTGTCGTATTCCCCCCGCGGAATACGACATCTTGCCCGCACCTCCCTGGAGGCTGCAGGGAGCTGACCCTTGGTCATAAGTTGTTTGCTATAAATAGCCTCCAACAATTCTATGAACCAGTCAAAATCCCCGTCCTGATCGACGCAACCGACGGACGGGGCGCATCTTCATCGGCCGTGGCCGAAACCACAGATGGGTCAACCCTGGCTAGCCACGCCAGAGTCTCTGACCAATCTATCTCCGATGAAGACACACCCGCAAACACGTCACCCGTTGACGTGTTCACGGGCCTGCCAGCCACGGCCCCCCGGCAAGGAGCCACTGCTGACATGCCAGGCACTCCGGTACCACACGGTTCCGCCGCCACCCCATGAAACACTCTGGTCCATGGGGTAGGTTCGCACGGAAAACCGTACGGACCCGTAGCAGTCGCCGAACCGTAGCCAGACACGGGCGCCAACGGCACCCCACGTCCGACTGCCGGACCAGGCGAGATAGGCGAGTACCACGCCCGGCCCGGCCGACCCGTTACCGTGTCGGCTGGTGCCAAACCAACCGTCACGGAACCGGTGCCCGGAATCGACCTCCATATTCTCAACCTGCGGCATCACAGGCCGCAGCAACCTCTCCTCCTCGTCTTCAGACTCCGAAGAGTCGTCACTAGACGAGGAAACCGTGGAGCCGTCCTGGCGGACAGCTCCCACACCTGACGGACCGGCCACCGCTACTGGACCACCCGGAGGTGGCTGCAGAGAAACAGAACCCCTCGGAAACCAGTCCAGAACCCTGTCCGAGGACAGGGTCCGTACCAGGCATGGGGAGAAACTGCCCCCAACCTTTGGTAGCAGGGACGACACTAGCGTGAGCAGAACGCTATGCAGAAAACCCTGCATAGCCGGACCAAACCACGCCGGCAGTGCCATCTCCGCCACCTCCAGCTGGGGATGTGGAGCACCCCCACCGGTCGCTCCACGATTTACTCTCGGACCGCCTGACCCGCGTCAGACCCAGCCAAGTCCTTCTGGGCAAGGAACTTAACCATCATATCCACGGACCACACTGCGCACACATTACACCTATGGTCTAGGTTACAGGGCGAACACTTAAAACAGACATGGTCCTTGAATACGACTCGTACAAATTTATGGCACTCGTCACATGATGGCGGGGTTGGCTTGGCCTATAAAATAAGCACAAACCTACAAGCGGAACGAGACCCTGATGGAAGGCAGACAATTAATTTTCAAATAATTTGACTCATAAATTAACCGTATCCCTCCCGCACCCAACCCCGCCACGTTACAACAAAGATCGCATTGATTATGACGACAAGAACGAAGCGGGCATTAAACACACCCATATTAGATCCTCCAGGATGTGTAACGGCTCCAGGAATCATATCGCATAGCATTCGGGGTATATTTACCAATCAATAAAAATTATACTCCCTAACGAAAGCCAAACGATATGTGAAGAAAACAACAAAATGTATAACAAACTGCTGTATCACACGGTAAAACCGCAGACCACGCATCTACTCAAGAATTTTGAAACCACCGATCATTGCAAACCGATCGTGATCGCACGTAAACTTGAACATTCTAAAGTTTCCGGTACCATTTTTAGTACGCAGCACCCAGAACGAGATGCGCGAATTAATGAAAAAATTTTTCTTCACATAAACATCCGAGCGACCGGGTGTGACGTCACCCGCTCGGACCCTACGGAGAACGACGTCAGCCGATATTCGTGTTAGAAATACCGTAGCAAACACCTATTTTCATATCTGCCGATCGCCTGTTGGGGTTTAAAGAAGGCGATCGTCTGGCATATATCGTTGTTAGCACACGTCCCAGATTCTCTGGGGTCAGAAATTGGGACAGGCGACACAGCGAAATTTAGAGACCTAAGTCTTTTAACTATGGATAATAAAGAATGATACAACCTGGTTATCATCGGCGGTATTCTCCATAGTATCCAGTTAAATCCTTCAAGAACGCACAAACTATCACTTTACAGACAAAGACTTAGATTTCTTTAACAAAAGACACTAAAATCCTCTCCCTGCAGAAAGCATGTATTGCTCTTGTTGCTATGCAAACAAGAATGAGCTCTATGGTAAACGGGTACTTGGCAGTTGGGAGCCGAGTACCCGGTTCCCAGGAGTCGGTAAAGCTTTCTAAGTCTATAATCCTAGAGCCGCTGTCAAGGCCAGCTGTATATCAGAAGTAACAGAATGGTGAGTATTGATCGAAGGAGAAACCCCGAACTAACGCGATCTTCACGAAAACCGGTAATATCTCAAATTCGTCTAAAGATACTGTACAAACACAATTATACTTCCTTAGACGTAACTTAGGAAGGATTGACTTCATATTAGGCATGATATTCCGCGACATAAAGTCACAGGTACCGCTGTCAAAGCACAAAACACAAAACTTATTCAAATATTTTTTGGACAACTATTCTGCTTGCAGAATAATTGAAAAGTGTATCTGTTTCCTATTCGGGATCTCATGCGCATGCGCGAGCGCGCCTAGCGACAAGCGTCACTATGAGGTGAGTATAGACTGGTGCCAGTCTATACTTGATGGTAGGCTGGAGATGGGACTCAACCAGTAGCCTGGTTGAGGGTCCATAGGAATAGGATTAGGCATGGGGAGGTGGGTATGCAGGCATAAAAATCTATAATATAATTGATTTAGCTAGTAGTGATTGAACGGTAATGGATGTTTTTGTGGTGTAATAACAACTAAGCATATGATGATTTCATTCCATATAAATTTTTTTTTTTAATTTGGTTGTTAAGTTGAATTAGGGGCTCATGTCGCTAATTCAATTTCACAACTTAAAAAATTATATTAATTTATACGTAATGAAATTATTGAATGCTGAGATTTATTTTGTTTCGTTACATCTAGTCACACAATTTAAGCCTTTAAAATTACTAAATTTGAACACTTATTTAAAAAAATTTAGTGTGAATATGCACCTTTAAGGAATACTATCTTGTATATTTTAAAATAATTTGAATGGAGACATGTAGCTACAAAATATTAACCACAATGGGTGTCATACTCATTTCACATCTGGAAACTCTATTTTGCTGAAACATGATTGATACATCTGATGTTTTGTCAGATACTTTTATCCGTATACCAATTAACCGTTCCAATTTATCCATCCATCATAATAAATATGATATCATAATCAACTAAGTGATGTGTAGGCTAAAGTCATAAATATGACGTCATAAATGATTCGATATAGTCTGTCTTTAATGCTTAATAATCTGACAAGTTGTACGAATTGTATGTCTTTGCTATTTAATAAACATGCTGTTGAATATTTTGAGACAAATTTGACTGGGAGCTCTTGCTGCGATAGGCAGTAACAGCACCAAGTCAAATTAATTTCAAAATATTCAGCAAGCTTACTTACATAGTTTTCTGGAAATTGATAGTCAGGGAGTTCAGAGATCGATCGATCCCAACACAAGCGTGGTGTTGGTGGAGCTTAGCTAGAGATGGGTGGAGCATAGTTAAAACTAGAATGGTCCATTGAAATTTGAACTAAATGTGTCAAGATATTTTCTAGTGATACACTGAAAACCCTATATTCAAGGAATTTCAGGTTTTTTATGGGGGAAATAACTATGGGCAATAGGCAGATTTTGCTAAAACTAGACATTGACCCCTGCATAGGTGTAGTAACATGGGGTTGGGGGGGGAGGGGGTTGACATGCATCATCATCACACAATATGGCCTACATTTCATCTACATAAAAAATCAGTTCCAATTTAATAAATATTCTGTTGAATATTTTCCAGCTTATTTGACTAGAAGCTGCTACTGCCATAAGCATCAGGATCCAGTAGAATTGGTCTCAAAATATTCCACAGCTTTTCTGCATTGCTATCATGAAATTGAGCCACTATGATTCCAAGGGCAATTTAATAAATAGGGATAATTGGTTAACTGCATGTACCATTGTCTTGAAATATATAGGAATTTCAGGTTTTTTATGGGGGAAATAACTATGGGCAATAGACAGATTTTGCTAAAACTAGACATTGACCCCTGCATAGGTGTAGTAACATGGGGTTGGGGGTGGGGGTATTGACATGCACCATCACACAATATGACCTACATTGCATCTAGATAAAAATCAGTTCCAATCATGGTTGGCAAGTTTTGGACACTAGTGGTTTAAACCATAGTTTAAACCGTCCGCACAAAATAGGTTTTGGACACCTTAAATTGTCCAAAACTGTCCAAAACATAAAATATTGGTATAAAATTTTTTTTTCTGAAATGTAATTTTCTTAAAACAACTATATAGCATTTAGACACATACAGGTACATGTACATATTGATGGATGGTTATCTACATGTATTTTTGGATACTTTATTGCTATATAATAATAATAATAATAATAATAATCTAAAAGGACACATATGATTTCAATAAATTAGGAGTCTTATTTGCTTCTTTCTATAATCCATGGGTTAATTTTTTTCAACTTTTGTTTGTCTTAAATGTTTTAACTCTGTATATTTCGACCAGTTGTGTTAAACCCACAGAAACCCTATTTAATCAATAATGTAAACATATTAGACTACCTATGTACTGATAGATGTTTATATTATTGAGAACTGTCTCTGTGTCTAAATCTATTTCTTGCAAAATGTTCATGGCCTATGGAAGAATCTTAAACTCATAGAGAAAATATAGTCTGCTAAGATGTTGTTTCAACAATTAACTGATGACCCTTGCTCTCTAAGGCTATTTTAGAATGCACTACACAGTACACACATTAGCTATGTTTACATAAGATCTTATGCAAATTTGGGATTAAGGCATTAAGCTGATAGAATATAAATTAGATTCTTCATGTTTTCATCTATCCTCAGTTAATGCTAGATATCAATTAGACAATTAGTAAAAAGATAACCTTGTGCTACATTAATCTTTGAATTCTTCTGTTGTCCTGAATATTTATGTGTTGATGGTATTTCAAATAGTTAATATGTATTTCAAAGGTGGTAGGCCTAAGGATCCAATTTGGAAGCACTTTTTGGAAGTTAAGATTAATGGCAAACAAATGGCTAAGTGTAGAGAGTGTGAGTACACAGTTGTCAACAAGGTAGCAAGGATGAAAATACACTATGAGAAGCATGAGAAGTCTACTGAAAGTCCTGTTGAACAGGCTGATACAGACAGTGCAGACACACATATCAGCAAAGACATCAAGATTTTGAAGGTAAATAAAATTAATGCTTAACCCCTTGCCCTCTAATGTCAATAATTAAAAATTCTATATTTTATTGTGACTATACCAAGGAAACTGGTTTTCATTTTTCAACAATTTTGTTGGGCGATGACAAATTTGTTGAAAATAAAAAAAACAGTTTATCTTTTAATTTTATTTGAAAAATGTTTTTTGTTGACATTGGAGTGCTAGGAGTCCAATATATCTAATACATGCCTTATCCCTTTCACCGATGAATTCCTCAGCTATCATTTTCAAGGACACTATACGGGAAAACTGCAAAATATTTTGAAACTAATTTGACTGGAAAACAAATTTACTCGTGAAATGACTGCCGCTTTTACTAAGCCAGTCATTTCAGTGAAAAATTTTCAAAAATTTGTGCTAAGTTGTGTTTAAAAGTCATAATGTACAATGTAGGTAAGGTTACTATTCACTGTAATTGTCTTGGCCGCATAGGGGTTATCAACAGGATGTCTCACCTTTAGTTCAGATACCTGAGTTAATTATTCTCTTTGCCATGCTAGTAATAGAGCCAGGTCTGATAATCTCTGATAACCACAATCACATGCTGAGCCTCTTTACAATTCAATGGTATAGGTGTGATAATTGGCCTGTGAGGGCACTGGCTTAAGATTAGAAATAACACACAATGATCTGCTTAACCCTATACTTTCTGCAACCCAGGGTTTTCAGAAATACTCTTGCCTGAATACCTTTACTACACTAATATTATGAAAACAATTTGGCATAGCACACTAACACCCTTCAGATAGACTGATGCAAACAGTCAAACTAATATTCAGCAAGTCCCAAAGTTTTGAAAATAAATAAAAACATGCATTTATTTGACAGAATGGTGGTCTATCTTTAACTCTATCCATTCCAAATTTTAATTGTATTGAATTATGACATAAAATTAATTACTTTTGAAAATTCAACATAGGAATGACTGATTTTGTTGCAATGCCAGTCATTTCAATGTAAATTTTTAAAAAGATTATCATATCTTGTCCCCAAATGGCTTGGACCAGGTAGGGTGTATATCTACATTTGGCTTATATAGCACATGTAATATCCCTTTTCTTTGTTTCAGCTGGACAAACCATCAGCTGCACCATGCACAAAGCGACTAAGAGAAGAATTGCCATCCAGCACCAATCAGCACCACCCTCACCAACCTGTCCAGTTCAATTCTCAATTCAAACCGATCTGAGCCGACATTGTATCACTACCACCTCAGCGATGAAGTCAGCAATAGATATAGAAGTCGCGAGGTTGTTTTATGCTTGTAACCTTCCATTTTCAATGGCTGAACATCCGCAGTTCATAAAAACCTAATTACGCCTTTTAAGTTTTAATTGTATGTATTTGATAAAAATGTAATAATAACTCATATAATAAATGGATTTGTTTAATATAGTGCTTTTGATGCAATCTCTGATTTCTTGTTATTTTTCTATAGGATTATGATGCATAAGAGTATGGTGATATGTCCAACATAGTTTTGGACAATTTTGGACTGGTTTAAACCATTTAAGACAGGTTTTAGACAGGTTTTGGACAATGTCTGCTCAAAGTTAGTTTTGGACTGTCCAAAACCCAACCCTGGTTCCAATTTAATAAATATTCTGTTGAATATTTTCCAGCTTATTTGACTAGAAGCTGTTATTGCCATAAGCATCAGGATCCAGTAGAATTGGTCTCAAAATATTCCACAGCTTTTCTGCATTGCTATCATGAAATTGAGCCACTATGATTCCAAGGGCTAATTGGTTAACTGCATGTGCCATTGTCTTTAAATATATATATATATATATATATATATATATACTGGAATTTAAGTATTCAAATGTTTTATATTACACGACTTAGTGATGTGCACGAAATGATAAAATATAAAACCCGCTTAATAGTTTCAAAACTATTTTATTTGCTTAGTGCAAGACAGCAATTACTAAAAAGAGTATGTTGTATGTCGGTTGGTCTAATCAGGTAGTGTCCATTCACATAGATCTAAAGCACTCCACTTCAAGCATGCTAAGTATGACAAAGCGATCATCTGCTCAAGTCCTGGCTGTTGAGTTTGTAAATGATGCAGCAGGACAAGTGTCCTGTTGAAATGCACTGTGGTACCATCCATGTCCTTTAATTGATCTGAATATCTGATTCTGAAATATAAACACACAGATGCGAGATATTAGTCATGAAATACTTACACCAAGTGTGGTTGAGAAAAAATTCTCATGGACCGTAAGACAACATTTTTATTATGCCCCGCCTCAATGGGGGTGGGTGTTGGTGTGTGTGGGGGGATGTGTGTGTGTGTGAGGGACGGATAGGCTTACGGGGGCAAGGAAAAAGTTATATCAGTTACCCATATGATTGTAGACAGTGAGACAAGATTTACATTAGGCTCACGCCTAGGATGAGGGGAGGGGGGTTGGGGTTGGGGGTGGTGGGGGGAATAGGATGGCGAAGTTGGTGGAATTCCGAAACCAAATTTGCTTTGTGGGTTACTCATATGATTTTAGATTGTGAGATGTCTGCATTAGGTTCTGCATTAAGTCAGGGTGCAGAACATGTGGGATCGCGTTGGTATATCATCGACCGCACATTCTAGTGTATGGATGGTAATGATGTATTGTATAGTACATTATTTGGTCAATCGCTCATGCTTGTGCAACTATAATTGCTTCTTCAACTATAATTTGAATATTTCTTGGCCCAATAATAGTCCAGTTTTCAACCCAGAAAGCAGCAATGTAAATTTCAAGGCAGCTAGGTGGTGTGTATGAAGGATTTCAACCACACAACTTGGAATAATTAACACTTTAATGTCCAAGAAAAGCTCAGAATTTCCTCTGAAAATGCTCATTTGCAGACCAAGAGGTCACGGTTATCAAGCCAGTCATCCAATTTTTAAAAACATTGATTTTTGACTTTCAAAAGAACATTCCTCAAGATCACTGAAAATGTCAGTTAGTTTGATCATTAAAGGGTTAATATATTTCATGCATTGCTTGGTGCTTATCAGGTTAGTCCAAATATGTACTGAGAATGAGATAGCATTATATTCCTCTCATGTATAGAATGCAATGACATCTCAGTACATGCTTGGAATAGCCTACTGCATTGTTGTAAATAACATTTCTGGACATGCAGTTTTTATTTTTAATAGGCATACCCATATTTTGTTCTTAAGATAATGGCCTTTGTAACCATATTACTTTGACCACATGAATAACATATTAATATATAGAAATAGGACATTTTGATTGATGCACAGGCCTTTGAATTTTCGTCCATCCATCCCTCTACCACATATCCCCCTTACTATATATAATATACACAAGGTATGAAACCTTCGTCTGTGGGCACCATTGTCAGAAAGCTGATTGGTTGGTTTGTAGTCAGAACCGTGATGTCAGCGGATTTTGACAAGATTCAAGATTCAAGATTATTTATTCAATAATTCCAAGGTAAACGAATTCACAAATCATACCAGGTTGTCTGCCCAAGGCATTGCCTATAGTTATGGCGGACACCTTACACACATATATACAGGTATATATAAATTAGACAAGACAGTACTTACACAAACAATTATAAATTCAGACATTACATTTACTACTTCCTTATTAACCCTTTGCCCCTTGATCCACATAAACAGTTTAAATTTCAAAGAGAAAAATATGTCAATTCGCGGGTCAAGAGGAGACCACCCCTTCCCACACACCCCCCCCCCCCCCCCAGAGTTCACCGCCGGTTCAATTATCTTGTCAGTCATTACAGTGGAAAGAAAAACTCCTGGAGTGGGCCTCTCAGTCCGCGAACCAACATATAATGCCGTAACAGCTTTGTGACAATGGTGCCCACAGACGAAGGTTTCATACCTTGTGTATATTATATATATAGTAGGGGGAATATGTGGTAGAGTGATGGATGGACGAAAATTCAAAGGCCTGTGATTGATGTGACAATAAATTTAAGAAAAAATGCATTTCTTTGCCTGGTCCGTTACAGAGAAAATTGGCATAGTCTAGCATCACACATGCTACATTAAGTAGGTGATGGTTTATACTCTAAGCGAAATGGGATGAAATGCATAACTTCTCAACCTCAAGGGGTGTTAGTGGCCGATTTGTGGCATTTTAGTCTATCACGGAAATACATTACGCGTCTCTATTAGGCTGTTTAGATGTGTATATTAAGAATTATTACCTCTTGAAGACGCTCAGTTGAATTCTAGCGAAAACGTAACTATCCAACCACAGGCATTTGAAGTTTACCCGCCTATTTCATATTATTAGTATATTTCATATACTACCATATATATAATACTAATAATATGAAATAGGCGGGTAAACTTCAAATGCTGTGTATTATATATATATATATATATAGTAGTATATGAAATATACTAATAATATGAAATAGGCGGGTAAACTTCAAACGCCTGTGATCCAACAGGAGGATTCCTACACAACTGTCACGTTTCCAACAACTGCTGACATGCGCAGTGTCCAATCTATGAATATCTATGGTTTCAGGTTCGAAACCATGTTCTGTCGAAATCTTCTGTTACATACATTTAATATCAGTTCACGTGATCAGAGGCATACAGTGTAGGCTGGTACCCGACTCCTCATACCCTCGCTGACCATTCTCTGGCTCAGGATATGATTATGAGCAATTGGAGTCGGATGTACCAGCTTACATACAGTGCTGAGTAACATATCTAAGCTACCCAATGAGATCCTTAGATTAGTATCTCTTTGTGACGTGAGAAGATCGGGTGAACGCGGTTGTAATCTCGCGAGCGTAGATGAAGATGGGAGTTCCGGCGGTGGTTTCCGGTAAACAACGTACTAAATAATAGATCACAAATAATAATAATATGATTTATAGGAAGCTATTCAATAATTTCATAGTTGATCAAAATTATCGCGTTTGTTCCGTTGCTCTTCAAAAAGATCTTGGTGGTTAGTATAAGGTGCTTCAAATCTATCATTATCAAAGGTAAGAGTTCTATAAGTATAACTATAAGTATGGTCGAGTTGCTTAAATTCGTGAGTACCGAAATTCGTAAATTTGTTTTTATCGCTCTCGTTCTATCATCTATGATGTAACATTGCATGGAACGCGTCTACACAATAGCCACTTTTTGATTGAAAGTTCTGAAGCTGTTGACAAAGTTTTGAGCAAAATACAGTCAAAACAAGAAACTGTTCAACTTCATACAATTATGGTCGAGTTGCTTAAATTCGTGAGTTAGGATAATAGATGGTACCCGAAAACCGTGGTACAAAACGAAAACTGGTAACTTTGATCGACATTTATAAGTAACGTACAATAAAATCAAATAAAACTTACACATTCTTACATACCTTGAATGATTTCTTCACCCACATCCGAATATTTACAATGAAAAGTTCGTAGAAATGTCTTTAAATCACTTTAAAACTGACTAGAGTCGCACCAAAAATTAACACTAAAATCTTGCAACACGGGTCTACAAAACCGTGGCAAAAGTGGGGTGGCTCAGAACGGCCATCGTGAACATTATCAAACACATGAAATACTAATTAAATTACTCTAAAAACATTTTGAAATTAGTTATTGTTCTGGTTCACAATGTGGACACGGGAAAGGCATATTTTCCCGAACAATGGATACATTAGTGCAGAATTTCAAGTGCACCCAGTGCTTACAGATGTCACACACTGCCCACTTTACAAAGATGATGCCAACATGAGCAAGATATGTTGATAAGCCAGGTGGTGATGCCGATTTACAAACACAAGACATCTCCTCGGAATTGTAGTAACTTAGCTACGTATAAAAGGTTACTCACCCAACAGAGGTCTCGAATCGGCCCGTGGAACCAGCGGCAGAGGTGCGCAGTTCAAGTTCGAAGGTACGACTGCCAGGCGTCCGTAGAAACGGCGGGAATCAGCTAGCCCGGCAGCCGCGAAACACGAACTGTGGAATTGCGGGATACCGCCAGCACCACACTCTCCCCCGTTTATAAAAACATGATTACTTAATTAAAAATCTTATCTAAAAATCCACTCTTAAAAATTTGCACACCATAAAACTCACAGGCATTGACGCTCAACTGCTAAAGGTAGAATTAGCATTTACCAATTAAAAAAAATAGATGTCGATCCATCTAGAAGGAAGGAGCTGTTAATAATGAAACAGATGGATAGATCAACAGCTGCCGGACGAGGGCCATCGTCACAGATTTTAAAATAGCATAGCATCCTAACTAAAATTAAGGACAGTGGTTTTCCACCACAGCAGAAAACTGACAGAATTGACGGAATTGCCGAATTGATAAAGAAGTAATAAAAATAATCTCACATGAATTTAGTTGGAGCGTTATCTGAAATTAACTTATGTGAGATTCGAGGAAAACCTATGAATATTGCATATTTATTAATTTAGTGAATAATTTTAACCTTAACATTTATGGTATACCTCTTATATAATTGAAACGAATCTGAATCCACAAATTTAGGAAATCCGGAAAACCACTATCCCTATCACAATAAAGATATCTGAATGAAGCTAAACGGAACGGATAATACAGCAGAAGAAAGAAACATATGAATTTGCGCTATGACTAACGCGCCAATTACTTCGCGCATTACGAAATGGTAAGCGCAAGAAATGCATCTGTACGATTTATGCAGTCTTTGCTAAATGCATATTATAAATATGCTGTCATATGCAAGACTTCTGCATTATAGAGTAATGCACATTATAAATATGCCTGAGTTATGCATTATAGAGTAATAATGCATCATTTTAACATGTAATTGCTACACGTTTAATAAATGAAATACCTAGGTATGGCAGTATATAATATGTTGGCCTAATATAAAATATCTGAACTGACCTATGTAGAATTAATATACCTGGGCTATCCTATAAAATATCTGTGCTGACCTAATAAAACTATATATAATATATTTGAGCTACCCTATAAAATATCTGAGCTGACAAATGTAGAACTGGCATTAAATAGCTAACCTATACAGGATTTCACTATACATAAATGAGTTTGCATCATAACATATGATGCATATACTTATAAAAGCGTGTACATGGAGTTGATCCATATACACATAAACAGAGCATTATTATGACCACACGTCATGACGGACAATAAATACAGTTAACAATACAATGCATATGATTAATGTGTAACAATTTACACATCATTTGACAACGCATATTTGTAATGTGTGATCAAGAAATGCGTAAATATAACCACACATTACTACGCGCAATTATTCACACGTCATTTGAAAAACGCGTAATTATAATAACGCGTTCTGTGAGTCATACAGCGATGGACCCCTGTTGGGTTTTGGTATCTCAAGGAGTATTATTGCAGGAAAAAGCCACTATGTACTTATGTGTCCAACTAATTTAGTTTCCCAAAAACTTACAAAGAATAGAACATCACGATTTTGCTGTTGCTGAAACTAAAGCTAAGATGGAAACGGAACATAAGCCAATGATTATAAATGTTTTCCGGACAAGTTGAATGTCTTCAGTGTCATGCAGAATGTTAAAATTTGAAGTCATAATTTCATATCATCTGGATTACAGTAATTCTTTTAATGTTGAATTACTGTTACCATTGTACATTATCACATTACTATTGTAGTACTGTACCACGACCGAAAAGCTAACTGCAGTCCGCAACAATACCATGACCAAATGAATCCGTAATAAGACGAAACCAGAGGAACGTTTATTCAGGTGGACAAGTAGGGTCCATGAAGACTCACATAGTCTAATTCACCAATGCTTAAAGATCATTCTAATACATTTCATAATCTAGGAACCTGTTGCGAAGACGGCACTGCCTTCCTGTTCGACTCTGAATGGTGTGAGTTTGGAGTTGGTCATCTCTAGGAGATGTGTGATGTATTTCCCCTCGGACCTGACGCCTCATGCGCCTAGGGGAAAAAGTGTGATGCGGTTCCCTCGGACCTGACACCTCATGCGCCTAGGGGAAGTGTTATGCGTTTCTCCTCGGACCTGACACCTCATGCGCCTAGGAGAGTGATGCTGTGTTTGTGGGACGGGTAAAACAGAGTCGATATCCAGGTCATCTGTCAAAACAGCATCTAGATCATTATGCAGAATTGATGAGGATGGATCAATACCATATGGAATGGTTTCATCCGAATCCTCTTAAAAAATGGAAGCACGGTTATCATCAGATAACCTAAGGCCATTATCGGAGGATAATAAGTCATCATCATCGCCATGATCTTCAGAGCTTATAGCACGTCTCATTCGCAATATCCAGAGAGGTAAATCACAATCTCTGCACAGCTTTAATCTATCATGGTGAACAACTAGTTCCCTGCGTTGGTTTTTGATACCAAACAGTGCTTCTGACAACTTTTTATAAATAATAAATGGACCAGTCCAAGGAGGTTGTAGTTTACTGGACTGGCCTATTTTAGTTGCAGAATTAGCAAGATAAACTACATCACCAACATGATAGGCACGCTTATGCAACTGTAGATCATACTATTTTTTTCTGGCGCTTCTGAGCCATTTTAAGGTTATCCCGTGCTATCTCATGAGTTTCATGCAACGTTTGCTGTAACTGTTGGACGAAGTCACTGGCATCTGAAGAGGCATTCTCTGTAGTCGCAGACACAGGGCATTTGCACATTATGTCAATAGGCTGTAGTACTTCTCGACCAAGCATCATCATGTTGGGAGTATACCCCGTCTGTCGGCTTACAGTAGATCGTATAGCTCCAGCGATGAAAGGAATACACCTGTCCCAATCTTTCTGTCTGTCAAGCTCTTGCAGGTAACACCGTATACACTGCAAGACAGTACGGTTTATACGTTCAATCTGTCCATTCGAACATGGTCTATAAGCTGCGGTGCATGTTTTTGAAATCTCCAGTAGATGGCACAGTTCCTTAAATAGGTTGCTCTCAAAGTTACGACCCTGGTCGGTGTGTAAGAAATATGAACAGCCAAATGTGGTGACAAAACGCTCCACATACGTTTTGGCTACCAGTTCTGCCCCTTGTTCAGGGAGCGCATAGCACTCAACCCATTTAGTGAACTGATCTATGATCATCAACACATATCTATTTCCCAGTGTAGATGTGATAAAGGGGCCCAAAATGTCCATATGTACCCGTTCCAAGGGAAAACCGGCATGGAACTCGCCCAGAGCAGCTCTAGGTCGGATGGAAGCTTTTTTGCTACAGCTACAAATCCGACAGGATTTCACATACGCCACCACATCACGAGAGTATCCGTGCCAGATATACTTAGCCTTCACTCTCTCTAATGTCTTCTGCTCACCAATGTGACTGGCAAGCTTGGAATCGTGACAATTTTCCAAAACCAGCTTCTGGAGAGACTTTGGGACTACCAGCAGATTCTGTGTGGTATTTGCTTCTACCCAGAGATAGTGCAAAATGCTATCGGCATAAAATCAATTGATCACAACGAGCCCACCAAAACTTGACAGCTGGACTAGCTAAATATAGCTCCGCGTCAGAAGGTGTGTGTGACTGCTCAATCCATGATACAACTGTCTTCAGATCAGGATCCTCCAACTGACGCTCCCTTAGATCTTCCGAAGAGAATGCGTCTAACCAGGTTGAACTTCCGATAACCTGGTGTGTTTGGGGGACACCATTCAGCAGTCCATCTGGATCGTCGCTGTGTGTGTCGCTGTCTGATAGGTCATTATTACTCAGTTGAAGGGCCCTTATGGTTTGAAAAGCCAAAGGAATTACATCATCAACATCTTGTTCAAATTGAGACCATTGCTGCTGAAGCTTGGTACAATATTTGCACCCACCACATGGTAATGAACTAAGAGATTGGCCAGCTTTATAACAGTGGCAAGGTGAAGAATCACTTGGAACTCGTGATAGACCATCAGCATTAGAGTGCTGTTTACTGGGCCTGTACTGCATCGTCATATTATATTGGGACAGTTCTTCTAGCCATCTAGCTAGTTGTCCTTCGATGTGCTTGAAACTGAGCAGCCACGTGAGACTGTGATGGTCAGTCCGCGCAATAAATGACCGTCCTAGCAAGCAGTGTTGCCCACAACATCTGATTTTTGGGGGTCCCAAGGACCCCACACCCTCAGATTTGGGGGTCCCACTGTAAAATCTGGGGGTCCCATGGGGTCCTCATCTGAAATATGGGGGGTCCCATGTTTTTTTCTTAAAATAAACACAACACATTGATCTAATTATACAGCACTTTATTAAACATGTTGAAAACAGTGCCAGTCATTCCAGTGGTAAATTTTGAAAAATATGTATTCTGTGATCTACAATGGTGGCTAAAATTGATCTATTGAAGTGGCCCTTGTATATTTAACTAATAACATTTGAACTGCATGTCAATACACAATAACTTAAAGCACTGTACTTGTTTGTTGTCTGATAAACCAACCAACCTACATTGACAACCTTGTATGATTAACATTTCCAAAGACCACGACATTAGTAATTAGCAAAGACCACTGCATTAATTTTTCTATTAAACCCTAACTTGGCTTTGGACGAATTGAAAAATTACGAGTATCTGGGGCGAGTTTGCTCAAGGACTACTTGACCTACTTCGATATAATGCGCGCGTATTTTTTTATAATTTAACTGGAATGACCAAATATAGTGGAATACATAGGTTAAGAGCAGACAAAACAATAATTTATCAAACATAATCTGTATAAATCAGATTAAACTGCGTAATTAGTGAAAATATATCAGCTAATAACCGGATATGTCTAATTCATAGGGAGTAACTATGTAACGCGATTGTTGATTGGTTGAAGCATGGATAACGCATTAGCGTGTATCCAATAAGGACGCTTGTATGGGAGAGCTTTGAGCTACACGCTGTTTGGAAAAAAATCAATATTTTAACGCATGCCTACCTGTAGATCGATGAACATCGCTGCTGGGATGAGCTTTTTAGTTGAGAAATTGGGAACACCTAACGCTCGAGTATTGCTAAACATTATAAAACACTAATCCATCAGTCAATCAATCAGCCGCTATTGCTATATAAAAGACGGCCTATAGCGCGTATTGATACCGTTATTCAAACAGCAATACAAAGACATCGCCGCTAATCCGTCAAATGACCATTCAAATGTAAAAGATATCACAATATCTTCCATATATTCCTTCATCCATTTAGATATTTTGATAAGTAAATAGAAACAAATATTTTGCCTGTAAGTCGTTGCTGCTTTAGGCAAGTAGGCATGCGCAAATTAATTTCAAAATATTCAGCAGATTAGTGTTAACAACTTTGTGATCTGTCCAATGTTCTGATCTGTGAAAGGGTTAAGACGCCCAGACACGTTTGTATACACTTGATCAGTTGTATTGGATTTCTCAAGCGTGAGTTCCTCTAGAGGGCGATTCCGCTGTTATCCAATCAAACACTGGCACGTCATACTGACGATTAGCACAACAGACAGAAACATGGCGGGTATTTTTGCAATTTGTAGACCAAACAAGGCGACTAACATCGGGCTTGTAAACTAATTACTTATAAAAAATTAGATCAAATGGAATACTAAGGATGATTTGGGAAGGACTTTTTTAAAATTAAATGTGGTGGTTGAACCTGATTTATGGGCATTAACAACTTTGAGTTGTGCAAGAAAACATACAACAAATCATAGTCTTAAACAACGCAGTAAGTTCGTTTTTATTGAACACACAATACATTAGGTATATTTTTAAAAGTAAAAACATGCACAAATAAATATACACACACGATAATATAATCGATAATTAAGCACGCACCAAAGTTACCAGTTTCCGTTACACTTTTTCCACTGCATCCCTCGTGCGTCCTCGGGGACGCAGAGGGTTAATTTGTATGCGTCCCTCTGCCATTTTTATGCGTATATACGCGCAAAAGGACGCATAAGGGCAACTCTGCTAGCAAGTACATACGGTACTGCCTAGTAAATGCTACCACGGCCAGCAACTCTTTGCGTGTAACACAATATTTACGTTGAGCCGGTGTCAATGTTCGGCTCGCAAAACCAATAAGCACCTCTTTCCCATTCTGAATTTGGGATAACTCTGCACCAATAGCCGCCTCTGAAGCATCAGTATCCAGTATGAAGGTACCATCCGGTGTCGGATAACCTAACACTGCAGGGTTGGCCATAGCACCCTGAAGTGTTTCGAAAGCTACCTGATGCTCTAGAGTCCAGTAGAGCTGGTTGGCGGTCTGACGGTAGTACCGTGAGGACTGCGGTATACCGTGAACCGATACCGTGACCATTGACATTTCAAAATACCGTGAATACCGTCCATAATGTTTGAGCAATATTTGAGAAATATATTCATAAAATCTGACTTGACCGAGGGTAAATAAGTGCTAATAGTGCCAAAAATACAGGCATCCCTAACTATTAGCCGAGTTCAGGTGAAAGGGTTGTTGTAAAAACAAACGCCAAGACGTCAATTACAAAATAATAACAGGCAGAATTGTATGTCAAACGTACATCTTGAAAGTCTCACGGTAAAATTGCTTTATTTAAAACATCCAAACTCATTCTCTGGCCGTCCGCCGGTAGTAATTACACTATAATATATTCCCTATTCCCGTTTCTATTATTTGTAATTTATTACTCCAAGCATTTTGTCACCGAACAAACACGCTAGAATAACAACATAACATACAAACTGCGTGCTATTCAAACACAACAGCGATCTCGCAAAGACGTATCTGATTGGTTGTTCATGAACTAGACCGTGGGAAAATACATTACTATGCTGAATTTATCAATGAAAATTTACTAAAACGTAGTATTTGCTCGCGCCGATTTGATCACGTGATAATTTATTAACAACGAGCAGCGTTGAAGTCGTTATTTTTTATTTTTCTGGCTTGTTTTAAGAAATTTCTTTACGGATTAAATCCAGTTTAAGTAACGACACCTAAAAATTATAGTGTTTTAGTTTTTGTAATTCATTTTTCAACTGGCTACACGTCGGAAGTTCGCGGAAATAGCTTTTTACACGCATTGCTCACGTGAAGCATGGCGAGTAACGAGTCTGCACATCGGGTACTCGGTAATTATCAGAAGCTTTGGAATCGGCTATATTCAATGTCGTGTTATATGTATGTGTATAGGCCTGTTTTCGCGAGTAACAGAATATACGACTCCAACAGAAATAAAAGCGTACAACACTTGCGCCATTTAAATATTCGCGGATTTTGTCTGGACTCTGTTTATCAAAGCGCTCGACTGGCAAAATAAAATTTAGTATTTGCTGGTCGCACGCATTAATAGCAAGAACAATCCAGATTGAAAATAGTGCACCCCAATGTCTCAAACAGCGGGTTATAGTTAGCGAGTCGACCACACCTGTTGACCATATTCCCGTGAATGATATTACGTCAATAAAAATAGTGACCTAATGAAATCGTGAAACTAAACAGTCGCTCGCAATAGCCATGTTTTTCTTCTCTAAATCAGGAAGCCGATTTATTTATTTTACCTATATTTACCGTTGATTGGAGATGGAAGTGAAAAGGAAATTGAAAAAATTGTTCTAATTTCGTGGCATGCCTCAAGCTCAGATGACGGTATACTGTGGTACCGCGGTATTTTTTCATGGTACCGGTACCGTCATGTAAATATCAATACCGCCCAGCTCTAGAGTCCAGTCATACTCTACTTTGGAACTGGTAAGTGCAGAGAGAGGAGCAGAAATACCAGCAAAACCCTGTATGTGCTCTCGGTGGTAATTCATGAACCCTAGGAAAGATTCCAGCTCTTTCCTGGTCTTAGGAACAGGCCCATTAGCGACGCTTTCCATATTGTTTGGCTTAACAGCGATTTCCTTATCACTCACCAATTTACCTAAGAAACAGAGTTCTGTACGGAACAAATTACACTTCTTAGGTTTTAATTTAAGGTGGTACAACAGGAATCGGGAAAGGACAGCTTTCAAGTTGGTCATATGACTGTCAAAGTCAGTCCCTGTCACTACCACGTCATCTAAATACGCCAGACACTCGCACCAGTTAAGACCTTGCAACACCAGCTGAACACCCCTCTGAAAGGTAGCCAGGCTGTTGCACGTACCAAATGGCATCCGGACAAATTCAAAGAGCCCATATCTTGTGATAAATGCGAGCTTGTGGCGGTCCTCTGGGTCAACCTCGACCTGCCAATACCCAGCTGCCATATCAAGTGTGCTGATGAACTTAGCACCACCAAGTGCATCCAGACATGTCTCAATGTTTGGTATGGGGTAACGGTCTTTGCGAGTTATACTGATCAGAGCTCGAAAATCGACGCAGTACCTCATTTCCGAACTAATACCGGGGCTGACAACCACTCAGATTTTGACGGAACTATGATACCTTTCTCTAACATTTCCGCAAGGTGTTTCTCTTCCTCATTCTCAAAACCAAGAGGAGTTCGTCTAAGTTTAGAACGAACAGGTTGTGCATTACCTGTGTCAACCGTATGTCTTATCCCCTTGAACAAACCCAAATCAAGATCATCTTTTGCAAATGCATCCTGATACTCGATTAACATGGATTTAACTTGCGAAGACTGCGTCTCCGATAAACCCGATGTCGACCTCTCATACAGCTCCTGTAAGAACAGGGATGTCCACCTCAGTGGCTGTAGAAGTCTGTAAACCGTCCTGGTTTATGGGATTACTAGCAAGTTGAAATTCTGTGTTAGGGTCTAAAACCTCCTCAATTTCTGTGACAATACCAAGGTTGTGGTCTTGTTCCAGAGTAATATATTGGGCCGACAGGTTCCTTAACAAAATAGGAATCTGCGAATCTTTGGCAGTGGCCACTGTATGAGGTGTTACCAGACCCTCCAGTTTAGATGAGGGCTGGAGCACAACATCATTCTGTACCTCCCGATCCAGAACACCTGTGGTCTTCACGGCCTCAAAAGGACCAACGACCACTTTCTGCTTCAATGTTACCCGAGCTACTTGGGCTTCCTTCCCATGAGCTCTCAACATTGATGCTTGAACCGGTTCTCCATTAATTGTCAGACACAGTCTAGTCAGATCAATGGTGGCCTTGTGTGCCTTCAAGAAATCCAGGCCTAATATAATCGGATCATTAATATTGGCAAGAAGTACTGGCCAGTTGAACATCATAGAGCCTAATGCAATTGTGACTGGCTCAACACTTTCCGCAGGGATAACATTGTCTCTACCTGCACCTTTCAATGTAATAGACTCCAACCTCTTTAAAGGGTAAGGTAATTTATTTGCAAAGAAATTGCCCATTACTGTCACTTGTGCCGCAGTGTCCACCACTGCATCAACGGAAACACCATTTACTTTCATGGTAATGACTAGTGTCATAGGGTCACGATTAAACTCATACATGCAAACATCATATGATCGCACAGGCGAAGATCTCGGTGAAGCAGAAGGTGATGGCGACCGTGTACGCCTCGGCTCTGGACACTCACGGGAAAAATGCCCCTCTAAATTGCAATTAAAGCACTTTCCCGATCTGAGAAGGGGAACGCGATGGAACGACCTTCCCTCTTGGAGGAGACCGACCTCGACCGAATTGACCAGATATAAGATTCAAAATCTTAGCAACATCTACCTTCATCTCCGCCATATCCTTCCTAAGTCCTTCGACATCTTTCTCCAATTTATCTATCCTGCTTGGAGCCGTTATGCCTCTCAACTGCTCAGGATTATCTGCCTCCATCAAACCAGAAGCATCGTCCGGAAAACGGACCTTTCGAACCTCAGGTCTTCTGGAACCCATGATCAATCTTTGATTATGGATAGCTGCATTGACCATTTGTACAGCCTCCTCCAGGGTGCTCGGATCTTTATCCATAGCTATCAGAGCGGCTCGTTTAGGCTCAACACCCCGTAGGAATGCATCAATGGCGATTGTCTCGCCCAAACTCTCTGAGGCATCAAGGTAACCATCTAAAGTGAGCTCCTGAATGATATCTGCAAATTCTTCTAAAGAGTTACCCTCTTGTCGAATATCTTGCATCTTTTTTCTGATGATGTGGGGCAGATCTTTCTTCCCGAATCTCAACTTTAATTTGTCACATAAACTAAAGTAATCATTCTGGACTTGCACAGAACAGATGCAGTAAAACTTTAAGGCCTTGTCCCTTAAAGCTGAGATGAGCATGTCTAATTTATATGTATCAGACCAACGTTACCTTGAAGCAGTATGCTCAAACTGTATGAAAAATGGTTTCCACTCACATTTTCCATCAAAAGTTGACATTTTAGGTGGAGGAGGAACATCAGAATAGCTTCTACGACCGGGGGATGACATTCTAGAGTCATTGTACGAAGAGCCATCTCAGTAAGCTCTACGAACTGGTGATGACTTCCTAGTGTCATGGTGAGAAACTGATCGTGACTCCCTCTTAGGTTCTCTAGGGGTATATACCCCCTAGGAGCCAGGTTATCAACTAGGGTCTGATCACCCCTTTGTTGACTAGTTGAGTTAAGGAGTGCCTTGTATTTGATACCTTGAGCTAGCAGTTCCAGGTTCAGTCTAGCTACTTGCTCTTCCAGGGATTCTTCCCTTGGGTGCGAGTCGACCCCACCAACAGCGCCTTCATCATTGATGTCGAATACGACGTCCCCAGCATGGAGCAATCGTTTAAGGACTGTAGCTGTGGCAGGCAGATCAGCATCTGCCTTAATGTCGGCCAGGGACATGGAACCACCTCTGGACTCACGAAAACTTACTAGGCCAGCAGCTCGAATTTTACCAATATTATGGAGTGCACTAAGTTCCTCCACGGTTGCAGTGTTAATACACAAAGGTTTCGTCATTATGGGTCACCTGTTGATTTATACCAAGGAAGCGAAATTAATATTCGCTAAAAAAGTAATATCACTTACTGAAATAAGTCGTAAGCGTATGCTTACTGAAAAATATAACTCACTGAGTAGTGATGGTGCTGCAACTCCGGAGAACGTCTAAATGAATCTTCCGAAGCCAAACCAGATTCAGTAGCGTACCTGCATGCAAACCATCCTTCATAAACTCGAAAGTATAATGATAACGGACGCGTTTACGTGCACTAGATTTTTTACGGAGTATTAACTCTACACTGCATTTGATGGTGTGTACACCAATATCTGCATTAATTTTCTCAATTCTATCATTGAGAAGAGAGAGTTGGTCATGCAGTTGCAGCTCTTGGTCTTTGAAGGAACAGGGATTCAAATGGTGAAGTTGCTCATTATACAGGACCAGAGAATACGCCGGGATATCGATAAATTTCACCGTTTGGCCGTAATGCCTTACTGTGTCTATCGCACGTTGATAGTGTTGGCAAATGTGGTCTACCGCGAGTTCATCATCGGCCGTCCTTAAATAGACAAAACCGTCGCCTCGTTTCTCGGTAAGGTCGCACGTTCCGGCCCAGATATAGAAAACGATACGGTGAAATTTCTGAACGACGCTAACGGCGGGAATCAGCTAGCCCGGCAGCCGTGAAACACGAACTGCGGAATTGCGGGATACCGCCAGCACCACAGAATCAAAAGACTCTGATGGTGGTTGGCTATCTGGTGGTGGGTCACGTTGTTGCCTCTTCTGATGTGGATGTGATGATGATGTTGAAGGCTGTTGTTCATTGTGACCGATGATAACTGCTGGTGAGGTTGGTGTGTTGTCCGAAGTTTGCTGATTGACACTATTGGCGATATGAATATTTGAGGGTTCAGCAACAGCAATTCCACCAAATGCATTTTGTTTCCGTTTTGAATTCAGGTTGACAGGAATTTCAGGTTTTCGTTTTAATGATTCCCATACAAACGCACTACATTGACATTGGCAGGATGCTGTTAATGTCTCTGTTGAGCAGTCACCTTCAGCAAGTGGATGCTCAATCGAGACATTTACAGCACCAGCATTAAAAGGAACAATACCAGCTTTGTGGAATCCTGCTCGTAGATTGGAGCTTGTCATTGCCCGTTCCATGGCCCTACAGATCAAACCACACACTGTATATCTAGTCACTACTATTCCTGGATTATGTTGCATATATTGTTGGCACTGTTGATGAGAGTATTGTTTCATTGGACCAAAAACGGCTAAATCTAGTGGTTGTGTTGCATGACTGGTGTGTGCCGGTAAAACAAATAAAATTATGTTGTTTTTGTCCCAGGATGTCTGAATTTTCTGGCGGATCAGTTGTCTCGCCCTTCCAAATTCGCCCACACAGAGTGGCAGTTAAAGAGGTCGGTTGTCAAAGCGATCTTCAACCTCCTGGATCGTCCCCATGTAGACCTGTTCGCGACCTCTCTGAATGCCCAGATCTCCTCTTTCATGTCTCCTTTTCCGGACAATCAGGCGTTGGCGGTGGACGCCCTGTCTCAGTCCTGGACAGGAATCTTCGCATATGCGTTCCCTCCGACTATCCTGCTTCCCTTGGTTCTGAAGAAAGTCAGGGATCAGTTCTGCGAGATTTTGTTGATAGCCCCCTTTTGGCCAAAAAGGATCTGGTTCGTGGACCTTCTCGATCTTCTAGTAGACTTCCCGCGTCTGCTTCCAGTGTCCCCAGATCTGTTATCCCAAGTAAGGGGAACGTGCCTTCATCCAAACCCAGGAATATTCAGTTTGTGTGTTTGGAGAATATCGAGTGCTCAGTCCCTGAGAATAAATTTTCTGCAAAATCTCAGGAAATCATTAATTCCAGGGTTTGCACGGGTCATGGAAATCCTGGAAAGTCATGGAATTTGAAAATCTAAATTCCAGGCCTGGAAAAGTCATGGAAATTTGTCAATTTGATAAAAGTCATGGAAAAGGCATGGAAAATGATAATCTCCCTAAATAAAAATAAAATCTGATGGCATACAAATGTGAAATGGGGAAATAAAGCTCGGAAATACACATTTCCATATCTTTATCGCGGCGATCACATGATTTCATTCATTATCAAAGTCATATGTCCAACCAAAATAAAATGACCCAAAACAACGTAAGAAATTAAATGAGGTTAAATCCCTTCTTATGTTGGTAGGCCATATTAAACTCTTTTGTGATTGGAGACATTCCACTGAAACTATATCTGGACTGGAAGGAGGCCTCCCAAATAAAAACGGGTTTTGTAACGCCGCGAATGCGAATATCCCAAATTAATAATAAATATGTACAGAAGAGAAAGTGTTAAAAACAATTTGAGCAATAAATTCACTATTTCCTACTCAGCGTATGCATTCGGCAGTATATTTAGTGGCAAGATTTTTGTTCACTTGGGCGATTTCGTCCCGGCCGAATTGGTTACATTATGATAATTAGATGGCGATAATATCTCGGTCTCGCTAGTGTATGGAGATTCCCCTGTATATTGAACGTATTTCTTGCTCAAAGATGGTTTTTATGCGTTCTATTACGGTTAAAGTATGAAATATACTTGGTAATATTAAAAGAATAACAAGATATTTAGCCGATAAAGGATTATTATTATTTTGAATCTAGCGGTAAATTTACCAATTTTCGTTCGTTCGTCTGAAAAATATGTTTTGCAATATTTCTAAACTGATTGCGTGGTATATACATGTATACAGCTTTTTTGGCTCATATTTTGTCAAATTTTCCCATGCATGTTATCTATTAGTGCGCAACATATTTGCGAAAGTAACAATTTTAGGGATTGGATTTAAATTTGTTCTTGAACACCTTGTCCAAATAGAAGCCTCGGCTCTAAGCCTTAAATTTGTTCAAAATTTTTTTTAATTAAAAAAAAATGTCAATTTGCAGACCAAGTGAAGACTATTTTATAAAAAATGTTCAACAATAATCTTCTCTTGGTCTGCAAATGGACATCTCTCAAGACCACACGTGACAGAAGCCGGCTTTGGCTGATATGAGTGTTAAAGGGTTAATAGAGAATTTTTTGGGTCAAAATCTTTACTAGAAATGGCCATATTGCTTCTTACCATTTTGACCGATTTCAACCATGTTAGGCTGAAAGGATACTACATGTATGATCATAGGCTCTAAAACTTCCATTCAGAATTTTTATTCATCAATTTTTTATGTGAAAACCTCAGATTTTATTAAAAATGTACCGGATATTCTCACATGTTGACCCTTTGCCCTAGATAAAGTGAATTTCATATGATTCACTATATGCTGTTGAACATTTTGAAACAAATTTGACTGTCTGACCTACCTAGCTATTGATTCTTGGAGGTCATGGAATTTCTTAATTTTAGTCATGAAAAGTCATGGAATTTCAAATACTGAAAGGTGTACAAACCCTGTAATTCGGCCAGGAGGTTGTCGACCCGAAGAGTTTACAAGGGTCGACTTAAGATTTTTGGAGAATGGTGTTCAAATCATGATCTCGTGCCCGATTCTGTTTCTATATCCCAAGTGTTAGATTTTTTATCCTATCTGTTCGATTCTCTTCATCTAACTGCTAACACTGTTAGAGGATATAGATTTTCTTTGGCATCTTCGCTTCCTTGTTTGTTAAACGTGGATGTTAAAGATACTAAGGTGCTGAATGGTTTCATCAGAGGTTTAGGTAATATTCGTCCTCCTATTGCTAAACCTTTGCCTTCCTGGAACTTGGCGTTGGTTCTTCAGGTTTTGGCAGGCCATCATTTTGAACCCATCGCTTCGATTAGCTTAAAGCTTTTAACGTTTAAGACGGTTTTTCTAGTAGCTTCTGCTTCTGCTAGAAGACGATCGGAGATCCATGCTTTTTCCGCCGAAAAGGATCGATTTATTGAAGCTGGGGACGGTTTGGTATTATATCCTAGAAGGGATTTTATTTATCAAAAACACAATCAAACCGTTATCCAGCTAAGCCGATCATTTTAAAGTCTTTATCTTCGTTTTCTCCGTCGGACAGAGTTTGGTGTCCAGTCAGAGCTCTTAAAGCTTATAAGCGCCGTACCGATTTTAAAAGATCCGATCCGTCTCACTTATGGGTTCTCTATGCGGAAGGGGTAGCCAGACCAGTCTCTAAAGCATCCATTGCTAGATGGATTTGTGACACCATTCAACTCTGCTACGAGATTGCTTCTCCTGAGCAAATCAATCTCTCACATTAAGGCTCATGATGTTAGATGGATGGCTACCTCTTTCGCTCTGTTTGCTGGCTCTTCTGTAGACGAAGTTATGCAAGTGGCAGGATGGAAATCCGAGTCTACTTTTACCTCTTTTTATTTGAAAGACCAGAGCGCAGCGGCATCTTTCTTTAGGAACATTACTATTTTAACCAAAAAGGCTGAAGACCATTTACCAAGCACATCCCACCATTTTCGTTAGGACCGTGCGTCTGCGGGTAATGGTGAGAGTTGTTCCTTGGTTTATATTTTATTTCTTTATGTTTAAAGTTTTATTTGGTTGTTAATCATTGTGTGATTGATTAGGAAGCAGCATTATGTTATGTTATTAACATTGGGTTATGTTTGTTTGATTTTTATCCTTGCTTATGGATTCTCAAATCACTTCCCACCAAAGTTTCGTAGTGGGACACTGACCAAATCTACGGGTTTAGCAAGTAGTGATTGAACGGTAATGGATGTTTTTGTGGTGTAATAACAACCCCCAACAGACCCCCCCTTTAGTGGGTTGGTCTGTAGTTTTATTAACCACTATAAAAACATACTTACCGTTCAATCACTACGACCCGGCCTCCGCCACCCCGCTGGGTATTGTTTTGAGAATCTAGGCTGGATATACGGCACTTAAATATAGAAAAGTGAATCAGTTTTCACAATTGGGACCTACTGCGCATGCGCGAGCGTGCTTAGTGACAAGCGTCACCAAGGAGTGAGTACAGACTGGTGGCAGTCTATTGTAAGGCTAATGCAGGGGGTCCCTCTACCAGAAGCCTGGTTGAGGGTCTACATGGTGATGGTATAGGCATTAGGGAGTGTATAAGCAAGCATAAAAACTTTATTCTGATAGCTAAATGCAGATATTTGATTTAGCAAGTAGTGATTGAACAGTAAGTATGTTTTTATAGTGGTTAATAAAACTACAGACCAACCCACTAAAGGGGGGTCTGTTGGGGGTTTTGTGGACCCCTCAATATGGCTTTCGAAATATAGGGCATGATGTTTATAACATGGCACTACGCGGCTACCGTAGCATCTGGAATTGAAATTTTTTTACTATCTGGCAACTACATGTAGGCTTAGAGTGCTGTCATTTACTAATACTTCCGGCAACGCCGCTCAAACAATAACAAACTTAAAATTAACATAAAGTGCACACATGTTTTTTTAACGATAGAAATTTCTTTTATTCTTTCCTTTATGCCTGCTGAACATGTTTTAAAGACCCTAGCGTTAGCTCATTTCTTCAGCTCATTAATATTTGTGAATTTCATGTGACGTCACTACCTAATGAAAGCGGTATCCATTTGTTTTTTTTTCATCTCTTCAAATGTATCAACTGCTTTTATAGTTTATGCATCATTGGTAGGACACATTTTTCGGTTAAAACAGGCAAAATTAGCAGTTGAAACATTCAACAAACTAATACAGTGATATTTAAGGATTTACAAGCATGTACCAGACAGCTGAAGATGCATAATCACCAATTCACGATATTTGGTACTGCTATTTCACACATAACCTGGCGAGGTGGGTCAGTTCAAATGCTTGGGATGTTTAAAAATTAAAATTGTGTGCTGAAATCTTTTCGTTTGTATTCGGAAGTGTTATTTCACATTGTGTTAAATTCTTGCGCAAATCTGTATAAGAGTTTTCTTTCGCAAGTGCATTACTTGCTTAGATTCACGAACTTCGGTACCCATAGTATACTGATGGTAGTGATAAAAATTGCAAGATTCCTTAATGCACCTTTCTTAGATTACTTACTTGCGCTTATTTAGCGCCTAAAATGAGCAAATTTCACAATCCAAATTTACCACCTTTTTTCCGCCGTGTCGGATTAGACTGATTGACGGGAGCAGGTCTAAATTTTATAGGAGAGGCTCTAGAGGAAGGGGTTATCAATGATTTACCAAAATGTCAAAATTAACATAGTGCACACATGTTTTTTTAACAATTGACATTTTTTTTATTCTTTGCTTTATGCCTGCTGAACATGTTTTAAAGACCCTAGCGTTAGTTCATTTCTTCAGCTCATTAATATTTGTGAAGTTCATGTGACGGCACTACCTAACGAAAGCGACATTAATTTAGGGTTTATTTCTTCTCTTCAAATGTATCAACTGCTTTTATAGTTTATACATTCATTTGCAGGACTAATTTATGGGTTAAAACGGACACAATTAGCAGTTGAAACATTCAACAAACTAATACAATGATATTTAAGGATTTACAAGCATGTACCAGACAGCTGAAGATGCATAATCACCTATTCACGAAATTCGGTACCGCTATTTCACACATAACCTGGCGAGGTTGGTCAGTTCAAATGCTTGGAATTTGTTTAAAAATTAAAATTCTGTACCGAAATTTTTTCATTTGTATTCGGAAGTGTTATTTCACATTGTGTTAAATTCTTGCGCAGATCTGTTTAAGAGTTTTCTTTCATGAGTGCATTACTTGCTTAGATTCACGAACTCGGTACCCATAGTATGTACACTATATGGCATTGCACTTTGACTAATTTGTTAGAAACCGAAAGTTTTAAACTGAACTTGTTGCTGTCTTGATTACAGACACAGGGTTTCATAAGTTTGGCTAGACTGACGGCATTATCGTCAATCTATCCACCTACCAGGCTTTTTCCATATGGTGTGAACAATAGAAGGGGGAGAGATTGCTGTTATAGCCTGTATGGAACAGCCTACCCAATGCATTAGTAAACATTGGTTCAGTGTTTAAATTTGAGCTAGGACTGGATCGTGTCGCCATCTTGCCGGAAAAATTAATATTCCTGAATTCCTGACCAATCAGATGCGTCAGTCTTATAGCACGTGATACGGTGTTGCCAATAACGGGTAATGAGCTTGGTACTGGTATATTAGATACGGGTATGATTCTACAATTTCCTCTCGTTCTCTCACGATCTTTCACGATAAACAATTCCTATTGGAGACGCCACTATGAAAAAATGTCTGATGCCATAGAATCTTAGTGTAAAACATTCACGTTCGCTTCTTAACCCTGTGGCAGCGACGGGACGTAAATAATTAGGTTCCCAGTCCGACGGGATGTATTATCGACAAGAGACAATTAGGCGACGGGACATATTATCGGCTCAAGCTGCCACCAGTTTTCGATCGCTAAATACGCAAGCATTACTGGCGTTTTATCCAATCAAACGTAGCGTTACATTACGTCAGAAGGCCGAATTTTCTAAATCCACTGTCAATTGGTCAATTCAGTTTGTTTACAAATATAAATAGATCTTTGTGAATGAAATAGTTTGCGTAAAAATGTCGAAGATGAGGAAGCAATTCCTTTATTTAAGCGAGTACCCGCGAGTACCCGATTATCCGGATAGATGGAACCGGGTATTATTATTATCATTATTATTTTAGAGCTGCTCAACGATTGGGCAAGCTGGAAAATCTTTCTAAACGGCATCCTATACTAGCCGTGTCAAATATAATACGGAAATGCGAACGCAACCCGCTCTCAGTAGTTCAGAAGATCGCGAATTTCGTTTGTTATCTTTGTCACGTGATAGGATGTTACAGATTATGACAGTTAGTTTAATTTTAATGAAACTAGTTTCCACGCTTTTAAATTATTTTATAAGGACAATTTGCCATTACTGAATAACTGAAAGCCTCTCAAAATTACTGAACATCCATCATGGTGAAATTATTTAAAATCAATGGTCGAGTGGGGTTTAGGTATTGAGAGACACTTGCCAATAATTTCATCACATATCCCCCTACTATAATATATATATATATATATATATATTATAGTAGGGGGATATGTGGTAGTGGTATGCATGGACGAAAATTCAGCCTGTGGTCTGGAACCTTGAAGGCCATATCAGCATAGACAATACAATTGTTTTAAAGATATTGACCACTGTGGAGATATGGTTCACATGGGGACAGAACGAGGGTGGGGGGGGGGTTGGAATTGGGAGATGCCCCCGCCCCATTTTTTCCTCTCCCACAGTTTAGACCCCCCACCCCACCCGGGCCATAACACATTCCGACACCCCAGTTATTGCGCTTGATTGCCCTGTCCATTTTTGTCAATCTTACTGGGGTTTGTTGCTGTTCATGTTGCAATGTTATTAACGTATCTATCCTTTTATTTTTCAGCTTGAAACACCATTTGAGAGAAAAATGCAAGCAAATTTAAACTTGATGATTTTTATAAACCCTGTAACACTTAAATTTGCTAAAAAAATTACATCATAGTAAATATCCATTTCCAGACAAAGAGAATCTGTTTGAAAATTTACCACTCGGTTATTGCGCCAGACATTCCAGTCGTACTTTTTCAAAAATATTCTCATGATCTACAAATGGCCAGTTTGCAAGGTCACTGCTGTAGCCGTTTTTGGCTGGCTTGTGTGTTATAGGGTTAATAATATTTAAATACTGTATTGTGTAAACTACCAGTGCAAATATCAAATAAAGTTTTCTCGAAGTGAGAGGGAGAGAGAATCTCATATTAGATAATCAGACTGGACTATGTATAGTAGATTTGTTGAATATATCGAGTCCAATTTGATTGGAAGCTGTTGCTGCTTTAGGCAACAATAGATTCCAATTAAATTTATCAAAATGTACTCAACAGATTACTTTTTTAGACTTCAGGATCTTTACCCTTGTCCTGCAAGGGGAAGGGGGTATTTATTACATTTGTGTGCGTCCGGTATTGCATCTAAAATATTGATCCTACTGGTTTCAAATTTTAACGCAACAAAGCAACATAACCTAAACAAGGATTTCCAGAAGTTGTCTGTGATATGGACGAAAACCCAGGATCCAGATTGGATACACATTTTAATCTATGGACATCTCGGAAACTACTGGTTAGATTTTGCTCAAATTTTAACAAAGTAGAGGGCCATACACTATGATTTAACAAATTTTGATGTGCTAAAACTTATTTTAAAACCGCTATGTACATTGTGAGAAAAATGGTAGGGTATTCTCGGCAGTGGTTTACAATCTCTGATTACTGTTGTTCATAATGTTATCTATCAAGCATCAAGTCCCCGACAACACCGTTGTGCTTTAAAAATTGAATCTACCCGTCAATGGAATCTAAGTGATAACTAGATTGCTTGGTCGGTGATGCATTATAGCAGAACCCATGTTCAACACTGACCTCGTTACCCCATCCAATCCCTGGGGGCGGAGCCAAATGTAAATGCCCTCTTGCTGCCTTGCACTCCATAATCACCTACCAAATTTGTTTGAATTCCAACCACTGATTTTGGAAGAGTTGCATTACACAGAGACTGGAGTGGATTGTTGTGGAAAATCTGGATGTCATAAGGGGAAATGATCTGTGAATGCAGGAGTTAAAAATTAACATGAGCCAGAGGCTAGTAGAAATTGACTATGACTAGTACAATTTGCAACCGACCAGCCTGATGGTAACAATTTGATATGTCAATGGTCAAGGTGGCCAAAAATGTCATTGCTGTGATCTTCAGAAATATAGATATTCAGAGCAAGAGAAGACTATTTGTAAAAATGTACCACTAGAATGACTTGCTCGATAACCGAACCAGTTATTCCAGTGTTAAAATTTCAAAGATAGTCTTCCCTTGGTCACCAATGAAAATTTCATGGGCTAAAGTAGAATCTAGTAATCCTGCTACAGACATGTAGTGGCTCATTTGGCCTTAATTTCAATTCATGGAGAGGGTGTGTGAGAGCGATCCTTTGAACACCCACTCTTCTCCCCCCCCCCCCCCCCCCCCCTCCCCCATGGGGGGGGGGGGTGGGGGGCAGGAAATTCACAATTGTATGGTAACCCATATCAAATATCTTTGAATTCCACACAACAGTTTGGGAGGAGTTAGCGTGATGGACAGTTTGGGAGGATATTTGTCCTTTGGACCCATCCCCTGACCCACAGGGGGCGGAACCAAATCTAAATATGGTCTTACAAAGCTCAATCATGGGTAACCCACATACCAAATTTGGTTGAATTTCACCCACCTGTTTGGGAGGGGATAGCATGATGGACCGACAGACGGGTAGGTGGAGGCGATTATAATACCTCCATTTTTTCAAAACATGGGGATCATGAAAGGACCCAAGGCGATAAGATACAGGTAGGCAATTAATTCAAAATCTTTATACAAAAATGTAAATTTCTTTTGGATTGAGAAATTAGGCTGCCACCATCACACATTGTTTCCAGGATTTGTCGGTGAAGGGGTTAAACATAGCAAAGACTGGAATTGACAAGTGGACATGGCAGAAATTTAGATTTTCTAATAGAGGAATCCACTTTTAGCTCTTCCCCATCTCTAGGTAAGCTCCATCCATGATTTGCTTGTGTTGGGTTCAGTTTATACACTTTGAATCCTAAATTCCCAATTCCATGATTACTATAGATACAGCTATCCTGTTCAATATTTTGAAACTAATCTGACTGGGGTAGGCTTGCGCGATTTTTGCTTTGAAACATCGCGATCGATTTTATAAAAAAAAATCGCGATTTTCGATTAAATCGTAGGTCCAAATTCCCAAAAGTATAAAGGGTGTGGGTGTGTGGGTGTAACATGACTTGTTTCTAGAAAAAGTTGAAATAAATGACACAAAAATAGCACGAAATTAGAACACATTTTCATGCGAGGAATTCTTACCATCCTACGTCTATGCTTAATATATACCTTATATCCATCATCGCGGGAGTGAAATTATTAATTGGGAACGCCTAAATATTGCGTATAGTTTAATAAACATTATTTATTTCATCAAAATTTAAGATAAAATGTCGCCGAGAAAATATATAAATTACATGATGTATCAGCTTCTGCTTATAGCCTCCATTTGTAGGACGAGTTTAGGTCATTACCGGAGTAACGCGAAGACGCTAATATTAGTACCCGGGGAGATACTGCGCAATTCACATACATAGGACGGTAGTTTTGAGTAGGTACGAGTGGAACGGCGTAAACTTGTCTTATAGTGCAGTTTATAGTTGCTTTCAGAATGTACGAGTTACATTTAAGAGTAATCAACACACACAGTTCAGCACAGTTCAAAATCAAACAATCTGGAATGCTGTTGCTTTATTTTCTTTAATTTGACATGACAACCGAATCAAAAAGGAAAAAGTATTACACCGCCTGAAATTGCTAACTAGAATTAAAAAGACATGTTCACTGATTGCCTAACACTCTGCAACTAAGTATATACTTGACATTTCACGACAGACTCAGGGTCTGCAGCGAAAGAAAGAAAATTTTATGGCGATTCGACAGAGTCTCAATGACAAAAGCTGTTACCTCTCTATTGTTAGCTTGTTTATTATAGCGCTTTGTGTTGTGATTAATTATTCGACACTTGCATGGCACGGCGGGATATAAACACAATGAACACAGGCGTGAATCGATTATAATTGTACTCATGTATTGATAAAATGTGACGGAAAAGTACACACCTCAGATTTAAAAAAAACATGGAATTTTTGACGATTTTCCGATTTTTCCTCAATTACATCGTAAAAATCGCGATTTTAAAAATAAATCAAACTTCACGATTAAATCGAAAAATCGCGCAATCCTAGACTGGGGTCTGTTCAATTATTCAACAGAAAGTTTAGTAAATGGCATACAATTCGTACAACTGACAGACTTTCAAAAGTGCATGATGGACTTAGCTACGTCATCCAATATATATTTTGATTGTGATGGCAGCCTACATGTGATGTAATTCATTATGATGTCATATACTTGGGTGACAGATTGGATTCATGTATTATTTAACCCTTTCTCATTTTCACCGACAAAGCCCTGAAAAAGTATGATGCTTACAGTATAAAATTTATTCTGTTGAATATTTTGAAATTAATTTGACTGAAAGCCATTGCTACCTAAGGCAGTTTGCAGTCAAACTAATTTTAAAATATTCACCAGTTTTCCTTTAGGGTATCATTAAAATGAGGTATGGGGAATTCATCGGAAAAAGGGTTAATCTTACCTTGCTCATGTGCAGATTTATGTTGTATATTTCACTGCCGTCGAATCATATTTGCGTCGTTCTTGGCTGATTCATTGCGATGGAGCCTAGTGTATACGGTGTCTCCGAATTCATAATCATATCAGTAATTTACATTAACAATTTTGATTGAATTCTACCAAAAGCTTTTGGAGATGGATGGATAGACAGATTAATGGAGGCAATTGCAATATCCCAGCAGTCTTAGCAGTCTTATTTTACACAGATCAACAAATTTTTCTCTTTATGAAGTCCATGTTAGTAAATCCATCAGCCCACTTAGCAGAAGAAAGTCTCTGATGTTTTTAAGCCATTGTCCGCTCACCTGAAAAAAATAGGAACAATAAGTTAGAAATAGGCAAATTCTAAGAGTTATATTAAAGACTTTAACAATCAAATTTTTTCATGAAAATTTCCATTTTCTCTTAGACAATGCCCATATGCAGACCAAGAGCCAGTCATTCCAGTGATACATTTTCAAAAATAATGTTACTTTGGTCGGAAAATTGACATTTTCCTAGACAACTGCAGCAGTTTTGGTTTGACTCAAATGTTAGATGGTTAACAATATACATGTACGGCGCAGGGTCATAGGGATATACTGGTAAGCACTATGACCCGACAACGGCTGTTATGGTCATACACCGCCCTCAGATTTTAGCGCAGAAATGAATAATATAATAAATGGTGGGCATATATAGTCCAAAAAGGGAGTATGACTACTAGTTACTGGATTAACCTTTTCAATCGACAAGAGTGAATACAAAATTTGTTACAAATGTTTCTAAAGTCTGTTGAATGTTTTGAAACTAATTTGACTGGAAGCTGGCTAAGGCAGCACCAGCTTCAAACTGGATTCAAAATATTCAACATCTTACCTTTATAATGACTGTAAACGTGAAATTCTGGAATTTCAGGTTCAAATGTGATAATTGTTTTTAATTTTGGGCACACTTCCATGATAGTGTGAGTTTGTTTCAGGGCCCCTGTTCTCTATATCTTTGATCAGAGGCTACTGGCCACACAGTAAATGGTGATAGAATGTTTGTAACAAGGGCAATAGTGAAATATTTGTTTTCTAAGGAATAATTAGTAAGTTCCAATCATCAATGATTGTTAGTCAATGTGGTGTTACTTACCAAGTTTTCAGTTACCCAATGACTAATTTAACCGAGAAAGTTATAGATTGTGGTAAGAAAGCAGCAGAACCAATAATATATAAATCTATTCGTTTACCTCTGGTCACGAAATAACAATAAGGTTATAGATAAACAATCCGATAATCTCAATCATCGATGCATATCTTTGTTTACAATTTCCGAGAAAACTTACTCTTCAAATTACTAGTGTTAATTAGGCCGAGTTGAGATGCGAAAGCTGTCAAATATATCGGCATCCCACTTCCCGATTGTCAATATGGTTAATCTAGTCATCTGTCTACTTTTTAGTTTGTGGCGTGCAAGAAATATGCATAGATTGACATATTTGAACACACAACTATTTTCCAAAACAGCTGATCGTGTCGCCATCTTGCCGGAAAAATTAATATTCATGAATTCCCGACCAATCAGACGTGTCAATCTTAGAGCGCGTGATACGGTGATGCCAATAACGGGTAATGAGCGTGGTACTCATATATTAGATATGGGTGCGATTCTACAAATTCCTCTCGTTCTCTCACGATTGTTCACGATAAACGATTCCTATTGGAGACGCCGCTACAAAAAAATGTTTGATACTATAGAATCTTAGTGTAAAACATTCGCATTCGCTTCTTAAATTGCTGATTGCAACCAGCAATGCTACAACATGGCATAAAATTTGCCATTTATTCGTTGTCAACGCTGAGAAACCCTGGTATGTGTTCGGTTATGTATAAAGGAATTATTCAACATTGAATGGGGCCTCCCCCCAAAATCATGACCGGAATTTCTCGAAATTTTACGGTACCACGACATAATATAATTGCCATTTTCACATCTTATCGGATGAAAACCCTCACGAAACTTTGGTATCTGTTAGTTTTAATACCATTGTGATTAAATTTATCAATGGCATTTGTAAAATTAAAAAAAACTTCGATAAACTTTGCAAAATTAATGTATTTATCCTACAAGGTGTGGCCATTTTGAGAGGCACGTTGACTAACTAAAATATATTTTATTCATACAAATTTTATATGTACTTAAAGGTATTTTATGGCATTCTCTAATGATATATAGTTTTATATATAATGATCTGTTACTTTGCCAAAAATAGTTAATATAGTTGGCATGGTAGCACTACGCCGCTATCACGCCACTACCGCTTATAGGCTAGGTTTCTAAGCAAGTTTCTAGCTTTTGGCTGTAGGGTTTCTAGCACCATTTGTAAATACTTGGTAGGCCCAGAGGGTTAAATCGCCGATTGCAACCAGCAATGCTACATAGCATAAAATTTGCCATTTATACGCTGTCAACATTGAGAAACCCTGGTATGTGTTCGGTTATGTATAAAGGAATTATTGAACATTGAATGAGACCTCCCCAAAATCTGAACTGGAATTTTGAGAAACTTTACGGTACCATGGCATAATATAATTGTCATTTTCACATCTTATCGGATGAAAATCTTGACAAAACGTTGGTATCTGTTAGTTTTAATACTGTTGTGATTAAATTTATCAATGGCATTCGTGAAAAAAAAAATTCCATAAATTTTGCAAAAATAAACCAATATAATTACCCAACAAGGTGTGTCCATTTTGAGAGGCACGTTGACCAATTAACCCTCGGGGACCTATCAAGAATTTACAAAAAAGTGCTACAAAGCCTACAGCCAAAAGCTAGAAACTTGCTTAAGACCGTAGCCTATAAGCGGTGGGGTGGGGTTGGGGAGGTGTTCAAAAGATCAAAATTGATTGTGAAGATTGGAGTCTAACAAATTTATCTGGATTTCCAGCTTTTTAGCTCAGAATGGCCAAGTGAGCTTATGCCGTGGCGAATGTCCGGTGTCCGTTTTCTTTAAACAACTTCAAGAACCACTGGGCCGATTTCAATTATATTTGGCAGGAAGCATCCGTAGGACATCAGGATCAAAGTTTGCTCAAACGAAGACGATCGGCCGATTTGGCCAGCGGCCATCTTGGCTCTTGGCTGATTTTGAGAAATGTATTTTAAAATCTCCGAAACCACATGGGGGATCGATTCAAGACTGATGAAATATCATCTAGAGCAAGAGCTGAACCAAGTTTGTTCAAGAGAAATTAATCAGTCAAATAGTTTGGCGGCTTTGTCTTCTTTTCGATTGCTGGTATCACACTTGGAGAGCCGTTCTAAAGATGAAATCTGTGGTTTTCTCCAGTTCTTCCACAGGCCCATACAGCTTTTCAAGAAAAGAGGTTGACAAAGGCCAGATCTCTTCTCTCAGCAGCTGATACGTACTGCAACATTGAAGTGTGTGGTCTGTTCTGCTTCTCCACAAGGACAAGCGGGCGGTGTCATAAGGTGGAACCGCCTGTACATGTGTTGGTTTAATCTGTTGTGTCCAGTTCTGAGACGAAAAATGGTCACTTGCTCTGGCCTCGAGAGATGATGGTAGGCATCTTCTGATTGAGGTGTTCTATAGAGTGACTTGATGATAGTCTTCATCTCTGTATGGGTAACCATGTTTTCTGTCTGATTCTCTTCTGCACCGACCTTTGCCATCTTGTCTGCTTCCTCATTTCCTTGGACTCCACAGTGTGAGGGGATCCACTGCAGTGCTATCCGAAAGCATTTGATGGTTTGCTTCTTGAGGTTGTGGCAGCTTACCTTTGGTGATAGCCTCAAGGACGGAGCGGGCATCAGATAAAAAGACAATCTGTGCAATAGGGTCTGCTGTTCTGCTGATGGTATTAGCTGCATGAACCAGTGCTTCGACTTCAGCTCTGTAGTTTGTGCAGTGTTTGCCTGTCGGTATTGCAGCTGACTCATATTGTCCGTTTGGATACTGTATGTGCAGTCTGGCACCTCCGCTCCTAATTGCATCTTTGGCTGATCCATCTGTGTAGATCCTTATCCATGTCTCCTGAGGGTACATTTCTTCCAGCATGGCTAGGGTCAGGGCCTTCTTGCTCACATCACTGTGTTTATCTTTGGTTGTCAGATGAGGTACTGTGGTGCGAATAGCTATGCTCTCTAGTTTGTTTTCCCAGGGTGGAGGATCAAGGGTGTGGTTTGGGTCTTCTCCTTCGATCAATACTCAACATTCTGTTACTTCTGATATACAGCTGGCTCTAGGACTATAGACTTAGAAAGCTTTACCGACTCCTTGGAACCGGGTACTCGGCTCCCAACTGCCGAGTAGCCGTCTACCATAGAGCTCATTCTAGTTTGCATAGCAACAAGAGGAATACATGCTTTTGCAGTTGGAAAGATCTTGAGAAATTAAATCTAAGTCTTTTTGTCTGTGGTTTATTGTGATAGCTAGTGCGTTTCTACAAGGATATTTGGATTAATATGGATACCGCCGATGATAACCAGGTTGTGTATTTCCTTATTATTCCATAGTTAAACGACTTAGGTCTCTAAAATTTCGTCTGTGTCGCATGTTCCAATTTCTAACCCCTAAGAAGATGGGACGTGTGTTAACAACGAAATATGCCGGATGATCGCCTTCTTTAAACCCCAACAGGCGATCGGCAGATATGAAAATAGGTATTTGCTACAGTATTTTTAACACGAATATCAGCTGACGTCGTTCTCCGTAAGATCCGAGCGGGTGACGTCACACCCGTGTTGCTCGGATGTTTATGTGGAGAAAATTTTTCATTAATTCGCGCATCTTATTCTAGGTGCTGCGTACTAAAATGGTACCAGAAAACTTTGGAATTTCAAGTTTTGCGTGTTATCACGATCTGTTTGCAATGATCGGTGGTTTCAAAATTCCTGATTAAGATGTGGTGTCTGCGGTTTTACCGTGTGCTACAGCAGTTTGTTTCATTTTGTTGTTTCTTCACATATCGTTTTGGCTTTCGTTAGGAGTATAATTTATATTTATTGGTAAATATCGAATGCTATGCGATATGATTCTGGTTCCATGATACATCCTTGAGGATCAGTTTATGGGTGTATTTAGGCCCGCTTCGTTCTTGTCGTCATAATCGATGCGATCTTTGCTGTAACGTTGCGGGGTGGGGTGCGGGAGGGTTACAGTTAATTTATGGTCAATATATTTGAGAATTAATTGTCTGCCTTCCATCTTTGTCTCGTTCTGCTTGCTTATTGTAGGTTTGTGCTTATTTATAGGCCAAGCCAGCCCCGCCATCATGTGACGAGTGCCACAAGTTCGTCCGGGTCCTGTTTAAGGACCATGTCTGCTTTCGGTGTACGTCATGTAACCTTGACAATAGGTGTAATATATGTGCAGTGTGGTCCGTTGATATGATGATGAAGTTCCTTGCCCAGAAGGACTTGGCTGGGTCTGATGCGGGGTCAGGCGGACCGAAATTAAATCGTGGAGCGTCCGTTTCGGCCCTTGGGGGCGCTCCACGTCTTCAGCTGGAGGTGGCGGAGATGGCATCGCCGGCGTGGTTTGGTCCGGCTATGCATGGTTTTCTGTATAGCGTTCTGCCCACGCTGGTGTCTTCCCTGCTGCCGAAAGTTGTTGGGCAGTCTCTCCCCATGCTTGGTTCGGACCCTGTCCTTGGACAGGGTTCTGGACTGGTCGCCGAGGGAGCCATCTCGTACAGCCCCTGGCAGTCCCGTCGGGCTCCGGCCTGACGGGTTCTGTCTCTCTGCGGCCACCTCCGGGTGGTCCAGTAGCGGTGGCTGGTCCGTCAGGCTCCACAGTTTCCTAGTCTAGTGACGACTCTTCGGGGTCTGAAGATGAGGAGGCCGAGGAGGAGAGGTTGCTGCGGCCTGTGATGCCACGGGTGGAGAATATGGAGGTCGATTCCGTCCTGGACGGAACCGTCCTCCATCTGTCTGGCTTGGCACAAGCCAGGGCAGCGGCTCCGCTCGTGATGTTTGGTTTGACACCAACCGACATGGTGACGTGTGTGCCGGGCCAGGCATGGTACTCACCTATCTCGCCTGGTCCGGCGGTCGGACATGGTGTGCCGTTGGCGCCCGTGGCTGGCCACGGTTCCGTGTCTGCTATGGGTCCGCACGGTTTTCCATGCGGGCCTACTCCATGAACTGGTGCGTTCCATGGAGTGGCGGCGGAACCTTATGGTACCAGAGTTCCTGGCCTGTCAGCCGCGGCTCGTAGCCAGGAGGCCGTGGCTGGTAGGTCCGTGAACATGTCAACGGGTGACGTGTTCACGGGTGTGTCCTCCTCGGAAATAGACTGGTCTGAGGCTCTGGCTTGGCTAGCCAGGGTAGACCCGTCTGTGGTTTCGACCACAGCCGAGGAGAATGCGCCCCGCCCCGTCCATCGGTGGCATCGATCAGGACGGGGATCTTGCCCGCAGCCCGGATCCAGTCCGTTGGACTGGATCCACGGTTTATTGAGTTGCTAGAGGCTATTTATAGTAGGCAACTCATGACCAAGGGCCAGCTCCCTGTGGCCTCCAGGGAGGTGCGGGCGAGGTGTCGTATTCCACGGGGGGAATACGACAGGTATGGTGTTGTACCGTCGGTTACCGAGGATGACCGATGGGTTCTGGGTGTCCAGAGTGCTGGAGCGGGTGGCCCCGCCCCGGCACTGGTGGACAAATCCCAGGGACACCACGAGTAAGTCCTGTCCCTTTGCGGTGAGGGCAGCCATGAGTGCTGTCAACCATTCTTATCGCCTTCTTCAGTCGGTGTGGGGTGGGCTGAAGCGGGGGCAGGCCACCCTGTGCCACCTGTGGCGCTTTCGTGCGTCAATGACGGCCTGGTGCTGTCTATGGACGCACTGGCAAGGGTGCAGGCGCGTGTTACGAAGTCCAGGAGGCAAATGGTTCTTGACCATATGCGTCCGGCTACGGCCGTCAGGGAGCGTCTTCTTGGGACGCCCCTGACAGGTCCTAGCATCTTCGGTGGCCAGGCGCGGGCCATCTTAGAGGACACGGCTAGCATTGCGCAGAATCGGTTGGCGGTGAACCTACAGCTAGAGCTGGTGCGGCAAGCGCATGCAGTAGGGGCTGTAGGGAAGCCGCTGACCGTCCAACCTTCCAAGAAGCAGAAGAAGCATAAAGGCAAGGCGAAAGCTAAGCCTAGTGCGGCTGCTGCTTCGTCTGGCTTTTCTCAGCCGCCGCCGGCGAAGAAAGCCGGGAAGGTTGTGGAGGCCCCTACCCTCCCCAATGTTGCTCCTGATTGCCCTAGAGGCGGGAATGGGACGGGTAAGTCCTCAAAGGGCGGAAAGAAGGGAGCGGATCGTACCTGAGGGTACGAGAGCTCCCTTCGTACCCGCCTGGACCGCACCTGTGCGACAGGAACAGCGGTGCCAGTTAGACCAGCCGAGCCAAGACCGAAATGGTTCTCTCTCGCTAAGAGAGGGGGGGGGGTGGAGCAGACCGCGAGCCGGACAACCCCGTTAGGCGTCGACGCGTCTATAGTGGGTGGAAGGCTCATGCGTTTCATCGAGGCTTGGCGAGGTGTGACGTCAGACAGTCTGGTCCTGGGATTGTTATCCCAGGGATACATACCGGAGTGGTGGGACTTTCCACCACAGAATCTGTCTTTGGCACCTGTCTGGACACCCATACCAAGGGAACCAGACAAGTTAGAAGCCATTCAAAACGAAGTGTCAGGTTTGCTTCTGAAGGGAGCAATAAAACCAGCAAACCAGAACACTCCAGGCTTCTATTCAAATATGTTCCTTGTTCCCAAGAGCACAAGGGGATGGAGACCCATACTCAATCTCAGGCCATTAAATTGGTTTATCCATATGCCTCGGTTCGAGATGGAAACGCCGAGGTCGGTAATGACAGGATCGAGGAAGGGAATGTGGTGCGTGTCGATCGATCTGAAAGATGCATATTTCCACATTCCAATGAACAGGAGTTGTCACAGGTTTCTGAGATTTGCGTTTCAGAATCAAGTATGGGAGTTTATTGTCCTCCCATTTGGCCTGTCGACAGCTCCAAGGGTTTTCACAAGAGTGGTTCTTGCGGTGACAGCGTTTCTCAGAAAAGAGAACGTGGCGCTACACACCTACATAGATAATTGGCTGATCAAGGCAGACACGGCAGCCAGGTTAGAGTTGGATACTGCTCTGACTCTGAAGTTACTTTCAGATCTAGGCTGGATAGTCAACAAGGGGAAATCCGAGTTGACACCCACTCAACATTTCGTTTATTTAGGGATGCGATTCGATCTCGAGGAGGGCAGGGTTTACCTGTCAGAGCCCAGAGTGGTGTCTCTGTTAGCCATCCTCAAGAGTTTTCGATTGGGAAACCACATTCAGGCGAGGCGGTTTCTTCAGATGCTGGGCATGATGGTCTCCATGGAGCAGGTGATCCCGTACGCTGCTCTAATGCGAAGAAGACCTATCCAGTTGTATCTGATGTCTCTGTGGAAACAGAGAACAGAACCCCTGTAAAAACTGGTGCCAGTTTTGGAGCCAATAATGTCGCATCTTGTATGGTGGAAAAAGCGTCAGAATCTCCAAGTAAGGGTTTCGCTGCACCTACCCCACCCCCAGCTGTCCGTGTACACGGATGCATCGCTGGAGGGGTGGGGGGCCTGCCTGGGAGAACACCAGGTCTCGGGCACATGGACTCTCCAGGAAGCCACCTGCATATCAATCTGTTGGAAATGATGGCAGTGGAACTGGCGTTGGAAGAGTTTCTTCCAATGATCAGGGGCAAGGTGATATTGATATGGTCGGACAATTCGACGGTAGTATCATACATAAATCACCAAGGCGGGACCAAGTCACCCACACTGTGTATCAAAGTGTGGCACTTGATTCAATGGTGCAGGAATTACTCGGTTGTTTTGAAAGCAGCTCACATTCCTGGATGATTGAACATTCTGGCGGATGCTTTGTCTCGCAGACAGAGAATTCTGCCAACAGAATGGTCCCTCAACCCTCCAGTTCTACGAAGGATCTTCGAGCATTGGGGCAAACCCAACGTGGACTTGTTCGCCACAAGGGAAAATGCTCAAATCATGACTTATGTCTCGCCGATTCCAGATCCAAATGCCATCAATACAGACGCTCTGGCGATAAGCTGGAGGGGGATGCACACTTACGCGTACCCACCCACCATTCTTCTGCCGAAGGTATTGGTGAAGATCAGAGAGGAACCGTGCCTGGTCCTGCTAATAGCACCGTATTGGCCCAGCAGGGCGTGGTTCACGGATCTTCTAGATCTGCGGGTGGAAAACCCAGTGCAGTTACCCGAGATTCCGAACATAATCTCCCAGGCCAAGGGATGCTTCCTACACGAGCGTCCCGAAATGTTCAAATTGACTGCGTGGATGTTATCAAACAACGTTCCACGTCGGAAGGCTTTTCTCGACAAGCTACTGATTTCATCGCGGCTGCGAGAAGGCGGTCAACCTTCAAGTCATATAATAACAATGTTAACAGATTTGCAGACTGGTGTGAAGAAAAGGGTATTGATACCTTTCAATCCACTATTGAGCAAATAGCAGACTTTCTCTGTATGCTGTTCTTTTCAGGACTGTCCCGTCACAATTGCTGGATACAAGTCGTCTTTGGCATCAGTTATCCCTTGTCTAGCCAACAGGGATAGTCCAGAGGTGCCCCAGTTAAATGTGATGGTGAAGGGAATGAGCAATCTCCGATCTAGACAACCGGTAGTCATTCCAGCCTGGAGTCTATCTTTAGTGCTTAATTTACTGGCCAAGCACCCTTTCGAACCGTTGCGTTCGGCTAGTCTAAAGCATTTGACTCTAAAGCCGGTCTTTCTATTGGCAGCTTCCTCAGCTAGAAGGCGCAGTGAGATCCGTGCACTTTCAGCAGAGAGGGACCGATTTATTGTCTCCGGAGAGGGTCTGCGTCTTCTGCCAAGAGCAGAGTTTATGTCAAAGAATCAATCTTTGAGATATCCTGGCAAACCGATCATTATACCGAAACTAACAAGGTTTGATCGTGATGCCAGTGTCTGGTGCCCGGTCCGTGCTTTGACGAAGTTTAAAAAACGGACAGACTCGTTACGGTCGAACGATAGACATCTATGGATCTGCCATAAGAAGCCTTATGGCGCCGCATCCATGGATACTATCTCTCATTGGGTAGTTGAATGTATTCAGACTACTCATGAGATGGCGCCTGGGCACCAGGTGCAATGCGCAAGGGCACACGATGTTAGAGGAATAGCCGCCTCGACCGCCCTTTACAATGGTGTTCCGTTAGAGGACATCATGGCCGTTGCACAATGGCACTGTGAGTCCTCATTCACGGATTACTATATAAGGGATGTGTCAGACTCAGCCAATCCACTCGCTTTAGCTGTTTTGAAACGATAGTTAAGCGACCACACTGCTCTTCTCCCTTTTTTGATTTTGGTAAGAAAGAATTAAGAAGCAGACATGGTCGAGCGAGAGGATGACAACCAGATTGTGTCACTGATGGCCGGACAAGTGAATGGTTGGAGGCGGTACGTCTGGAATCCATTTATCATGAGGTAATTCAAGATTGAGAGTTTTTTGTATTATGTCTATATATCATGTTCATTCATCTTATATATTCATGCTCATTCCCAGGCTAATACATGTGTATATGCAAAGAGCAGTTAACCCTCTTGGCATATTTGTGTTTTCAGGCGAGATGCATGTTCGTGAGTTCTCTCCCTTTTCTTAGGAGAAAAGGGGGGGGGGGGGGTGGTGCGATAAGGTTCCGTTAACTTGACGGTCCTTTTAGGTCTCCTTTAGTCAAGTTTTTAAGTCTAGCTCTTTCTCCAAGTGGCAAAAGTAGCAGTTATGGCTTGCCCCTTCCCACCAGGTTACTGACCAAATCTGGTGTATATCAGAAGTAACAGAATGGTGAGTATTGATCGAAGGAGAATGAAGGAAATTTAAATTTCCCTTTCTCCAAGATCTAACAATACTCACCATTCTGTTACGTACCCAGCCTCCCAGCCCCACAGAGGCAAGCCATGGGTTTCTCTTGTTTGGTGGCTATGCAAACAATTTGAGCTCTACGGTAGACGGGTACTCGGCAGTTGGGAGCCGAGTACCCGGTTCCAAGGAGTCGGTAAAGCTTTCTAAGTCTATAGTCCTAGAGCCAGCTGTCAGGGCCAGCTGTATATCAGAAGTAACAGAATGGTGAGTATTGTTAGATCTCGGAGAAAGGTAAATTTAAATTTCCTTCATTCTATTTGTGCTGGCAACATTTCTGGTGTTTCCTTTGAAGTGCTTTTGTCTCTTTCACAAAACTTGATCTTTTAAGTCTTCCTGATGACAGCTGTGCTTGTCTGATCTTCATCGGGTGGTTGTTGAATGATTTGAACTTTGCAGCTTGGATCAGTGCTTTGCATTCCTTTCCTTTGTTAAGAGGGTGGGGGGATGCCTGCTGTCTGCTCCATTTTTCTATTGGTGTTGATCTCCTTCCACCAGTGATGATGCGCAGTGCCTGGTTTTGTACTCTCTCAAGTTTTTGTTGATGAGATTTAGCTGCTGTCATCCATGAGCTGGATCCATACTCAAGGTGTGGTCGTACGGCACCTAGGTAGATGGTCTTGAGGATCCTTTCATTGGCACCCCACTTTGTCCTTGCCAGCTTCCTCATGATGGTTAGCGTTCTTCTGGCCTTTGCCTCTGCGTTCTGGATGTGCTCCTTCCATGTTAATCTTCGGTCATATGTGACTCCCAGGTATGTCTGCGGGTCCTCGTACTCGAGTGGAGTACCGCCCAGTGTAAGATTGCCAACCTTGGTTTTGGTGGACAGTGAGAATAGCATGGCTGATGATTTTTCTTTGTTGATTGTAATACACCAGCGATTGGCCCAAGCTGTAATTCTGTCCAAGGCGAGTTGCATTCTGTACGTGGCAGTCGTTGTGTACTCCTCGGTGCACCAGAGTATGAGGTCATCTGCATAGAGGGCTACTTGGATCCCATTGGGCAGCTCTGCTACAATGTCATTAATGAGGAGTATGAACAGAGTTGGTGATAATACTCCGCCTTGTGGCACCCCTTGTCTCAGCAATACATTCTGTCCAGATTGTCCATCCACCAGCACCCTAGCTCTACGATTGTGTAGGTATGACTTGGTCCATCGGAACATGTTGCCACCTATGCCTGTGCGCCGGAGCTTCACGAGGTGGCCATCTTTCCACACCTTGTCAAATGCCTTCTGCAGATCGATAAAGGCAGCTAGCATCAGTCCTCTATGACCTGTGCAAGATGTGTTGTTTGATCTTCTGTGCTTCTGTATCTTCTGAAGCCGGCCGGCACTGAAACTATAGTGTTCTCCGACTCCAGGTAACACTGCAACCGCTGGTTGACGATGCGCTCCATGGTCTTGCATATGCAGCTTGTAAGACTGATAGGACGGTAGCTCAGCACTATCGTCTTGTTCTTCCCTTTTTTCAGAATAGGAGTCATTCTGGCTTCCTTCCAGCACTGAGGAACCTCTCCATTGGTCCAACTGAGATTAAAGATGTCTAGCAACTTGCGAAGAGGCGCCATCTTGGATGACCTAGTTTTCCCGAAAACAACTTCTCCAGAGCCGCCGAATGGAGAAGGCCAAAATTTGGCAGATATGATTAGGGACTAAGGGATATTAAAGTTTGATCAAGAGAAGTTAATCCGTCGAAAAACATGGCTGCCCTGGACCAATCAAAACGTAGCATGTTTGGCGGCCATTTTAGATTTTTTTATTTGATGGATTTTGAAGCCGAAACTAGTTTTATATATATTTTTGGGCATTCTGATATCAAATCTGCCCTATTCGAAACCGAAGTATGCATTTGCATTTGAACAAAGTTGAAAGTATTTGTGCTTGCATATGCATTTGAACCAATGTGAAGTATTTGCGTTTAAATACTTTTGAAAGGATTTGACCCCAGGTCTGACAGCTCAGACTTAAACTTAAAACGGTACAAGTTTGAACACAATTGTAAGTTCTCTTGAACATTTTGGAGATAATTTCATTGAAAGCCATTGGTGCCTTGTGCTCCAATCGAATTAAGTAAAAAATAATCAGCAGTGCTTTTTGTTTTGTTTTGAGAAAATGTTTACTTATGTCTGGGCTGTACTGTATGAAAAGATTATTTATTATCTAATCTTAGGCATTGTTGAGCATACTTTTTATGCACTATAAAAGCTAACCCTCATCTTTCTAGGTGAAGCATGTCACGACCAGTCAAGCATCTGTCTTGCAATAGTCGCCAGCGTTTAATCCCATGGCTCCTTGGTCAGCTGGATGGCCAGCAGTGTCCTGGAGTGTACTGGATTGACAGAGAGAAACAAATCTTCAGAATACCATGGAAACATGGTGGAAAAATAGAGTGGAATGAAAAGGAATCTCAAATTTTCCAGGTATGTTAAAATTTGCTTCCATCATTTACATCTTAAAAATATAACTCCTGAATATTTTGAGAATAAATTACTATATAGCCTCAAGCTTGTTAAATGTAAACACGACTCATGAGCAAGTTAATATGTTTCCAAAACAAAGACAGAAACATGTTAGTTAGTACAATTTTGAACGCGATGTAAGATATGTTCTGTTGAATATTTTGAATAGAATGTCTGTGAATGGGATTGGAAGACATTGCTGCCTTGCCTTAAATAGAGAATCTGGAATGAGGTCACTTTTCATTACCACTATTATGGACCGAGTTGAAAATTATCAATTGATAATTTTCAACGAGGTTGATAATAGTGATATGAAAAGTGACCGAGTTTGAGATTTTATTTATCATATAAACTGTAATTTAGAAATATTTGCCAGTACAGTACAGATCTTAGTTAGCTTTACTGTTTGATGAAGCAAAAACGAAACAAAAATGCGTCTTTTTCGCGCCAAACACCAAACGCATTTAATTTGTTTTATAGGCGTGTCTAACGGAAAGTCTACCCCGTCCTACAATATGTTAAACGTATCATGAAATATTTTAAACCTGTCACGGAAAAAGTCAAACGCACAATCAAATATATTCAGTAACACTACAAATATTCTTACTACGCGTCATTAAACATAAAGTGGAATCGGTCTATAGTCTGTCAAGGACCCGTACATGTAAATTTAAATTGCAATTGGAGCCGTATATGTGTTAAGTACATGTATCGCCTTCAGCTTTTTATGTGGCTGTAAATGATAATTGTCGAAATGTCATCATCGTAATCGTCAATCTAATTTTGTATAAAATGGACATGTGTGAACTCCGCACCTGGGTATTCTTTACTGTGTATGAAGCTAGTGTGATGACTGTGCGTATAGTTTTAATAAATTTTCAATCCACAATTTCTTTTGAAATCTGGATGAATAAACCAAGATAGTCTCTGAAATGGGTTTATTACAATATAGTCTAATTTGACCCGACGTAATAGGCCTAACCTTTTAGAACAATATATGCACCAGTTGCGACTAGTGTTATGCCAAATTTGTCTTATAACGGAAAGGGAAGCGATTTACAAACTCTGCAAACCTGACATTCGTTTTTTTCTGATTTCGCTATTTCATACATAATATGTAAGTGAAAATCTCCGCTTTTACATAGGCATGCACATGCGTACATAGTTGTTTTACCCGTGCATGGGGGTGCGTTCAGGACCACAAAAAACGTTTTCCGTTATTAACTGAACACTGTACCGCGTAGAACACGATTGTTCGCTGAACATTCGCCTTCCTGAACTCACTCCAGGAGTATCCGAGTACGTAACGTTATTACCAGTTTTCGGCAACGGGTATCACCGTCTGATTGGTCGAGAATACACGCATATTTAATGAGATTTAGCAAAGATGGCGTCAACTGTTTAGAAAATAACATATTTTTGTGTGTGCAATTCATCAATATACACACATTTCGTGTACGCTACAGACTAAAAAGTAGACAGATAACACGGAATAACGAAACTGCCAATCAGAAAGTGTGATGCCTATATATTTGACCGCTTCGGCATCTTAACTCAGGCTTATTACTGACAGTGCTTGAAGTTAGTTATCTCGAAAATTGTAAACAAAGACACTCATCGATGATCGAGTTTATCAGATTGTTTATCTTCAACATTGTTTTTTCGTGACCAGGGGTAAACGAAATGGATATTATATATATATATATATATATTTTGTGTCTGCGGCTCTCTTGTGACAATCAATAACTTTCTCATTATCGGTGACATCACATTTACTAAAACAAGAATGATCATGCAGGTTACTGGGCCAATATTGGCCTAGTAACCTGCATTATCAGGGAAGTACATGTAGGCCCCAAATCTAAACCAATGAATTATCACATTTTACCCATTTGAACTTGAAATCCCAGAATTCCACTTTTACAGTCATTATATGAGTATGATGTTGAATATTTTGAAAGCAATTTGACTGGAAGCTGGCTTTCAGTCAAATTAGTTTCAAAATATTCACCAGAATTTTGACACATTCGTAACAAATTTATTATTTTTTCTTGTCAGTTGAAATTGTTAATGCAATAGTAGAAGTACTCCCTTGTTGGAGGCGATATTCCCACCCTGTATTATATTCATAGAATCACGATGATGTTTTTTTTTTTTTTTTTTCGTTCGCTGATCATACCGCCAGTCCTAAGTGACTATCGACATGATCATAAGCGTTAAGTGCGTGGATCCATGGTTTATTAGAGTGCGCCATGCGGCCTGGAACCTCCGTCTTCAGCACTCGAGGTTTCTGTCAGGGTTACCTCACCCTTACCTCCTTTAGTCGCCTCTTACGACACGCAGAGGATACGGAAGGTGTATCCTAAGCCCCACCTACAGGGCTAATCACGATGATGTCATCACAACCAAATACGCCATTTTCAGAGGGACTAATTTAACATTACGAGCAATGGGCCGTTAAACCTTAATTACATTTTCTTTAATATATAGCGAAATTCACTCATGATTTCATGTTTTCTGATACCTGATGGGGTTATTACAGGTTTTCAGACACAGGATTTAATGGTTTGAACTTCATGGAAAATGTAAACAATGCGTTTGTATGGGCAGTCCTCTTTAGCACGTAGTAAGTTTGCCCAACTTTAATGGTGGCCGATCTCAATATGCCCGGATGCGCGAAACTATGAATAATGTGTTTGATTTCTGCGCTAAAATCTGAGGGCGGTGTATGACCATAACAGGACATGTATATAGTGTATTACTGGCTATATTTTGTGCTGTATATTTTAAACCAAATGTCACTCATCATGGCGTTGTAAACATGGAATCAGACACTGATAGTAATGGTGAGACGGCTAATGTGTGGACAGTGAATCTTCTAATGATGACATGTTTGACGATGAGGAAGCCACCACTACTGGAAAGACTTGAAGATGAACTTGAAGCTGGTACACTACAGATTGAGTGAACTTCTCAAATCAGTGACAAAGAGTTTGCCCTGAAGTTGGGGCTATTTAGGTGCATTCACCATGATCGTTTGTGCCATTTGAATTTAATTAACTGTTAAAGTTTGTTATATTGAATTAGCTCTAACTAACATGATTAGATATACCAATAACATACCAAGAGTTAGTAGTTAGTCACTGTTATAAGAATTGTACATTTTAGCAATTGACCCTTTAACGCTCTAGCTGGTGAAAACATGTTCTGTGGTGGCCTTGAGACATGTCCATATGCAGAACAAGAGTTATATTTTTACCGTGACTCAGTGAGTGGTCAAAACTGGCCTCTGAAATCAAATTGTCTTGAGAAATGACCATTTGCAGGCCAAGAGAAGACTATTTTAAGATTTTACCACTGGAATAACAGGCTTGATAACCAAGCTAGTCATTACAGTTCTAAATGTTAAAAAATTGCCTTGGCTTGCAAATGGGCATTTATTAACCCTTTAATGGTCAAATCAGCCATAACCAGCCTTTGCAGTGTTCCTGAGAAATGCCCTTTGGCTGACTAAGAGAATACTATTTTTGAAAATTTATCACTGGAATGACTGGCTCCCAGAATACTCTTAATCAGCAAATTGACATTTTATGAGACAATTGGAATTTTCGTGACCAAATTTACCCATTAAAAGGTTCAGCAGAAATTTACATTTTCTTGACAAATATTGGGCAGTAAAGGGTTGTAAAGCTGGAGCTTTACTTACCTTTAACTACCTTGTTCCGCTGTTCACTGTGGGGAAAAATTCTCAAACCTTGTTCCACTGAAGATCAAAGAAATGATGAAAACACCATACAACCTTTACCTACATACAGTAAATAAGTCAAACCAGGATATTTTGTATTTGATTAAATTGTTTATTCACTCACTTAAAAGTTTAATATCATTGTTATTGAATGCTGCCATATTGATGTAATGCAGAGTTGGCTCAAACAATCACCAACACAGACATACCACCACTGATTACCAGCATGAGCAATATTATATAGGACCAAGATTCAGTTTACTTTACTGTTGATTTTGAGATTTGTATTGTTATCGATGATCAATAACAATACAAGTCCAGTCTCTAGAACAACAGTAAACTATCTTGGTCCCATATAATATTGCCCATGCTGGTGCGGAGTTTTATGGTTATGCTACTGTTTGTGTTGATGAATGATGTTGCTGGTCACAGGTAATATATTACTGATAACATAGTGGTCTTTCAAATTTTTGTCCTACTGTTCCAGATTTTGTATGCTTATTTTGCAACATTTGTTTGTGGTCTGGCTGTGTTTCGACAGTAGCTGAAATAGAAAGTGAAACAAATATGATTACACAGGGAGTTATAAGCATTACATAATGGACCTTTCCATTTTATCCATCAATCATGATGTCATAATGAACTACATGATGCATAAGGATGACAACATAATCAATGACATAATGAATGACGTAGATAAGTTCGTTAATCTTCACAGACACTTAATTGATGACGGACTATATGTATTCTATTTAACCCTTTAATGGACAAATTTGGTGAAGAAAATTTTAATATCCGCTTTTTGAATGTCCAATTAGAGGCCAAGAGGATGCAATTTATGAAAATTTATGACAAATTACTGGCTCAATCATTGAGCCAGTCATTTGTGGTGAATTTTCAAAAATTCTATTCTCTTGGCCTGTAAATGGACATTCCACAAGGCCATAACAGAGGCCAGTTTTGGTCGGCATTACTATTAAAGGGTTAATAAAAATGATGTCGAATATTTTAAAACTAATTTGACTGGGAGCTGTTGCTGTCATATCAACAGCTTACATGTATAGTTTTCAGGAATTTGAGATTCAGAAAGTGCAGAGATCGATCCCAATGCAGGTAAAGCTTGGGTGGAGCTTAGCTAGAGATGGGGAGGGCATAGCTAAAACTGGATTCCTCCATTGGGCAAAACTATAAGTAGGACTGAGCGGTGGTAGTGAACATCTGACCTAGCACTGCAACAGTAGCATGACAAAATAGCATTCTATCTGTGTTGGTACAAGTACATTATGTAATAAATTATTAAAAAGTGTACCAACACAAATACTGATAGAATGGTACATGTATTTTGACATGATACTGGTGCACTGCCCGGTCAAGTGTTTACTACCACCACTCAGTCTCACGCCGCAATAATAAATTAGCTACTATAATCTCACTCTGTCTGAGTACAGCGTACGTTGCTCATAGTGATATTCACTATACCACCGCGTACCTCACCTATATTTGTTAGAATAAACCAGCACGATTATAATCATGCCAGTTTATTCATTCATTTTGTTGGGTGACATGCATGGTGGTTACAACTCAGGTGGTGTGAAGTTTGAAAGAAAAAATTCTATGGAAACTAGTAAAAAATATTTAAATTTCATAGACAGCAAAACAGCCCATAAGCCTATTTATACCTGGAAACGCCTCAGCTGCTCTCAGAGAGCATCTAGACTTCAAAGTTTTCCGGCGGAGAGTTGGTGTTTCCAGGTGGGAGACCGCTGAGGACAGTGAATCGCGTATGTCAGGAGAGTGAAAGACTGATTCAAGTCAGACCACCATTGACCTATAGGAAAATATCTATTTGCAGAACAAGAGACTATTTTTGAAAATTTATGACTGGAATGACTGGCTCGGTTATCGAGACAGTCATTCCAGTGATAAATTTTCAAAAATTGCATTTTCTTGGTCTGCAAATAAATATTTCTCAACACCACTGCAGAAACCGGTTTTGGATGATATGAGCCAGGTTCTGCCGATCCAGTTGCTTAGTGTGGTGAACTGTCCCACTTCCTCAAGAAATCATGGGTCATTTTGACAAATGTTCGATCAAGTACATACGTGGAAGATATCTATGTCCCCAAATCCATTAGGCCAATGAACCATGTGTGAAGGTAATGATTGGATGGTGTGAATTTTGGAGCACTAAATGCTGCAAGGGCCCTGCCTCTGAAAAACCCTGCATGAGTGGTAAAGTGTTAAGTATATGATGTCATAATGAATTACGTCATATGTAGGCTGACGTAGTTAAATCTGTTAAACTTTTAAGAGTCAGTTGTACTAATTGTATGTCTTTACTATTTAGTAAACATTCTGTTGAATATTTAACAACAGACTCCAGTCAAATTACTTGAAATTAGTTTCAAAATATTCAACAGGTTATCTGTATCTATAGTTACCATGAAATTTGGAATTCAGGATTCAAAGTACATACTGATCCCAACACACGGTCGCAAAGCATCGATGGAGCCTACCTAGAGATGGCTGGGGCATAGCTAAAAGTGGATCCATCCATTAGAAAATCTAAATTTCTGTTTTATCCTCATGCCAATTTCAGCTTTTGCTATATTTAACCCTTTCACAGACAGTCCTGAAAACAATGTGGCATGTTAAATGATGGTGGTAGCCTAATTTCTTAATCTGAAAGAAAATTTCATCTTAGTATGATGACGTTGAATTAATTACCTACCTACCTTTAAAATCTCCTCAAGTCCTTTCTTTATCTCCATGTTTTGAAAAAATTAGGGTACATTTGTCTCCATCCATTCTACATGCTATCTCCTCCCAAACAATTGGGTGGAATTCAACCAAATTTGGTATGTGGGTTATCCATATGATTGTGGATTGGCTGACAACATTTATTTTATGTGGTCAGAGATTGGGGTCTTCCAGATTTATCTGGATTTCCCATAGTCTTGCCCACACTCGCACATCATTTGACACCCTCTCAATAGTTTTAAATTAAGCCAGATGAGCCACTACATTTAGATAGGACTAGTGATTACTAGATTCTACTATAGCCCTTCAAATCTTTGCAGACCAAGGGAAGACTATTTTTTAAATTTTACCACTGAAATTACTGGCTCAATTATCGAGCCAGTCATTCTACTGGTAAATTTCCAAAAAGAGTTGTCTTGCTTTGCTCACAGCAGAGGAATTTTTTGACCACCTTGACCATTAAAGGGTTGACATGTCAAATTATTAACATTGGGTTGGTCGGTTACAAGTTGTACTAGTCCTGGTCAGTTTCTGCTAACCTCGAGCTCATGTTAATTTTAACCCCTGCTCTCACAGAGCATTTCCCCATATGAACTCCAGATTTTTCAAAGCGATCCACGCCAGTCTCTGTGTAATGCAACTCCTCCGAAAGCAGTGGATGGAATTCAAACAAATGCTGTAGCTTACTATGGAGTGCAAGAGGACATTTTTATCTCAACTACGAAGTAAAATGAGCTATTGTGATACCATGCACGTCGGCCGGCGGCGTCTAATTTGCGTTTAGCTCAACTTTTCTGTTTATATCTCATGTTTGGTTGATCATACTAGTCCTAAACTTGGACACATGCCTCCTTATAATGACATGGCATCACACAACGATGTTCTGGCCAAAAGGTCAAAATCACGGATACGCATGGCAACCATTTGCTGTCCGCCATCCATCCGTAAACTTATGTTTAAAAACATAACTTGACGGATGGGCGGCGGACATCAGATGGTTGCCATGCGTATCAGTGATTTTGAGTTTTTGGCCAGAACATCATTGTGTGATGCCGTATATCATACATACATTAACAACTTGGCGGATTTCAAACTAATTTGGCTGGAAGGACCCTAATGCTTTCGGCTTCCGAACATGCATACAGAATTTTAATTGGTCAAGTTTTGTGTGAAAATCTTTGACTTTATGAAAGATTTAGCAGAAATTGTCAAAACGCTACTCATCATTAACCGCTTGACAGATTGCAACCCTAGTTGGCTGGACATAAATTGCCAAAATGCATATTCTCCATGACTGCTTGGTGGATTATATCCAAATTTGGCGGAAGGATTCTGTAGTAGTTGGCTCTAGAACTTTTATTCAGAATTTTTTTTTATATTTCTGTGCTTAGCAACAACCGTCATCGGATGAGATATTTTGACAGTTCGCCTCTATGTCCGCCTCATCTGAAAAGAAAAATAGGAAGTGGAATTTTGATAAAGGTATACAGGCAACCTGCTGAATATTTTGAACTTTTGATAGATAGATAGATAGATAGATAGATAGATAGATAGATAGATAGGTAGGTAGGTACATACTCAGTGTATTTTATAGGCAGCCTTTTTTGACATAGTAGCGGCCTTCTTTGCTGGCATCCCTTATTGCCATACACCGTCCAGGATACCGTTACAGGCCCTTGGCCTCCTTGTTGATAAGCCTTCTAAATTTATTTTATGTTTGAAGTCAATCGTCAGAGTTCATTGCTGTCATGAAGTTGAGATTCATGGTTGCATTGCAGCCAGATTTCTGGTATTATATTTGGCTCCTCCCCTGGGGTGGGGTAGGCTAAAGAGGTAAAAGTAGTGAATGTGGTCGATTGCTATGACACGGCATCGACCAAACAATCTAGTTATCACTTACTTTCCATCGTCAGATAGATCCAAGTTATCAGAGATTGTAACCCACAGAATATAATTTTTCTTTTGATCACTTCCAGGGTTGTTAAATCTTAATGTATGATCACACAACCTCCGTTATTAAAATTTGAGAAAAATCTGACCAGTTTGTTTCCGATATATCCATAGATTAAAATTTTTACCCAATCTGGATCCAACTTGGTTTGTGTCCAGATCACAGCCAAAGTCTGGAAATCCTTGTTTAGGTTATGTTGCTTTTTTACTGTCGTCTAATAGTACACAACTGTCAAAGCGTCATGAGATTAGTTCAACCAATCAGATTTGCCATTGATGCCTTTTCCAACAATATCTCTGCCAATCAAAGATAACGAGGTTAAATATATATATGCGATGACATCATCAGAATGGAATGGTGTTCCAGTTAAGACGATTGTCCATTCAGCATTAGATATATCGAGATTTTCACTATAAAAACGCAGAAATTAGACAAATCCCGCGAAGAAACACTAAATTAAATACATCTTCTGATAAATCCAGCCACAAATTGACGTAAATAAGTTAAAATCTGCTGTACGAATCGCTCAAAGTTTGCAAAGCACGCAAGATATATGTACGGAGGAAACCTGTACTGGTACCTTGTCTGCCTAGACTAGGAACCGAGTACCCGTTTGCTTCTAGCCATAGGACTCGTCGAAGGAACGGGAGAACCGCAGTTGGAAGTGATGGCGCGTTTAATTTATCGTAAAATTTTCAAACGCTACAAAACGCGGAGGGCAAAAATTAAACCCGTCATTCAAAATGTCAAACCCGTAGTGTCAAAATTTCAACCCGTCAAGATAAAATTCAAGATGTATCTTGAGATTTTACCAAACGCGCTATGTCTAAGTAAATCACTACGAGAAAATGACGCCATATAGCCGCGTTTTAAACGAACTTTAGGATGCGTTTAAGTAAAGCTAATTAAGATCTGTACTGTAGTTGCTGATGTGACTTTTATCTGATTTCGCATTAATTTTCGTGAAATCGATCCCGCCGCTGTGACGCACCACTACTTGATAACAGATACTGAATGCGCAGCAAAATATAGTGACAAACACAAAATCTGGCAATGTCAACCGTAAACTACACTTTTCCTCTACGACTCGCAGAGCCACGGCCATCAATCGTTACTTCGCTGCTGACTGATAAACTGTCAAACGATGACGTTTTGCGATGACGTTTCATGAATGATAAATCGTAGTCAACAAATCGTAGTAAAACAGTACCGCGTAGTAATCCCTATGCGTCACTGTCACATCAATTGATGTTTTAATTGGTCGATTTAAATGGGTTGCGCACCCAACAGCCAATGAAAATACTCCGTTGAATATGGCACGTGTTCTCATATCGAAAAATATGGAACAGGCTAGAAGGCTTGTTTATATAATAAATCCAATTATGTCCGAAATATTCAATGTTAAATATTATTAGCTCACCTGGCCTGAAAGGTCACGTGAACTTATGCCATGGTGACCGTCCGTCGTCTTTCTGCCCATCCATCCGTCATCTGTCAACTTTTCCTTTAAATGGCTTCTCAAGAACCATTGGGCCAATTTCAACTATATTTGGCTGAAAGCATCCCTAGGACATCTATATCCAAGTTGGTTGAAGCGAAGCCGATCGGCCAATTTGGCCAGCAACCATCTTGGATTTTGACCAATCTTTAGAAATGTCTTTAAGTTCCCCGAAATGGCTTGGGGATCGATTCAAAAGTCATGAAACATCATCCAGAGCAATAGCTGAACTAAGTTTGTTTGAGGGAACTTGATAAGCCAAATGCTTCGACGGCCGTGTTGATTGACTTAGTTTTCGCAAAAAACATCAAAAAGTACATGGCGGTCGTGGGCCAATCAAAATATAGCGTGTTTGGCGGCCATACTGAATTTTTTATTTGATGGATTTTGAAGCCTAAAATGGCTAAATATACATTTTTTGTGTATTCTGATTTCAAAGTTGTCATTGTTGAATCTGTTGGATAAACAGTTTGGCGTCCATCTCAGGTCGCTTTCCCGCAAAAAAACCACCCATACTAAAGCAATAATTAATTTAAAGTTTTTTCTTCGTGAGAAACATTGTGCCAATTTAAATTATTAGCTCACCTGGCCATAATGGCCAAGTGAGCTTATGCCATGGCGACCATTTGTCGTCTGTCCGGCGTCCGTCCATCCATCCGTCCAGCAACTTTTTTCTTTAAATGACTTCTCAAGAACCTCTTGGCCGATTTCAATTATATTTGGCAGGCAGTATCCTTACGGCATAGGGATCCAAAATTTGTACAAACGAAGTCGATCGGCCAATTTGGCCAGCGGCCATCTTGGATTTTGGCCGAATTTAGGAAATGTCTTTAAAAATCTTCGAACCCGCTTGGTGGATTGAAGCAAACCCCATGAAATATGATCTAGGGCAAGAGCTGAACCAAGTTTGTTCAAGGAAACTTGCTTGATCAAATGGTTCGGCGACCATTTTGATTGACCTAGTTTTAGTGAGAACGACTTCTCCAGAACCAGTTATGGGATCGGGCCTAGATTGGGCAGATATGATTAGGGACTAAAGGCCATTAAACTTTCTTCAAGGGAAGTTGATCTGTCAAAAAGCATGGCCGCAGTGGGACAATCAATATACAGCATATTTGGCGGCCATATTGGGTCTTTATTTGATGTATTTTGAGGCTGAAATTGGTTTTATATATGTTTTTGGGTATTCTGATCACAAATTTGCAATTTTCAAAACTGTGGGATAAACGGTTTGGTGGCCATCTTGGATCATTTTCCCGCCAAAAGCTCTCATACTAAAGCAATGTGAAATTTAAAATGTCTTCTAGAACTGCTGGGCCGATTTCAATTATATTTGGCAGGAAGCATCCTTAGCATGTAGAGATTCAAGTTTATTCAAACGAAGCCAATCAGCCAATTTGTCCTGCGGCCATCTTGGATTTGGCAGATTTTTAGAAGTGTCTTTAAAAATCTTCACCAAAACTGAGCGATTGATTCAAAAGTCATAAAATATCATTTAGGGCATGAGCGGAACCAAGTTTGTTCAAGGGAACTTGATTTGCCAAATGGTTGGGCAGCCATCTTGGATGGTCTGGTTTTCATGAAAGCAACTTCGTCTCCAGAGCCACTGAATGGATTGGGCCGAAATTTTGGAGATATGATATTGATGACTAATGGCCATTAAAGTTTGTTCAAGAGAAGTTGATACATAAATAAACATGGCCTCTGTTTTCTTGTTACAAGTCTGCTCAACTCATTAGAGTTTTACTTATTGTTAATGACTATTCTAGTTGAGATGCCTATGGTCCAGGTGAGCGATTCAGGCCCCTTGGGCCGCTTGTATTTGGCACAAAGTATCCTTAGTGCACGGAGATCCAAGTTAGTTCAAGTGAATCTCATCAACCAATTTGGCCCCCAGCCATCTAGGATTCTTCTGAAGAGCCACTGGTCTGATTTTAGCCAAATTTGGTAGGACAATCCTTGTTTTTGTAACATCACCCAGTCAAATTAGTCTCAAAATATTTAACAGCCAACGTGAATAGTTTTATGGAAATTGATAGTCATGGCATTTGGGCATCGATCGATCTCAACACGATTGAGGTGTGGGTGGATCTTAGCTAGAGATGGACAGGGCAAAGCTAAAACTGGAAAGGTCCGTTATGGAAGCATTACAACTAAAATCTGCTGTTTACAAAATGGGTATATACATTGTGGAATGTAATGCTGCCAGAGTAGTATGTATGTATATATTACATACTTACCGTCAAGCAAATGAGCATCATAAAAATATTGAATGTATATATTTTTACAGGGTTTGTACGTACATGTAAAATATTTTGCTGTGATTTTGAAATTATTTCCTTAGTTTTGTGTGACTTTGAAATTGATTCCGTATTTTTGTGCAGTTTCAAAATCTTCAATATTTTAATACACGATTTTACTCCTAACTAAGGTATTGTTCTATTTGCATGTTTATCATAGAACTGGGCAGAGTTTACAGGTCGTTATCGACCAGGTGACCCAATTCAGTGGTCTTGTTGGAAGACTCGTCTTCGGTGTGCGTTGACTAAAAATACAGACATTCGTCAGTTGAGAGATGATGAAGAATTAGATGGACCTGAACCATTTCATGTTTATCAAATCTTGACATATGGATCTACATGTAAGTTAGAGTATATATAATGATCATATGTTTAGTGCAATCTATCTGCCTAATGCAGTATTTTATGCAGCAACAGCTTCCAATCAAATTAGCTTCAAAATATTTAACAACTTATTTTGATGCTGTAGATCTTTAATGGTCAAAGGTGGTCAAGGTAATTTGTATTTTTATTTAGTGAATGCATATTTAGTGTTGTACCATGATTGACAAAAGGGCAGGGTCCTACAAGATGTAGAGAGGGAATCTGGGACATTTTTGCTGTAAAATTAGCGTATTTGTTGGCAAAATTAAATAAATTGAGTTTTAGGGCAGGGTGTTTTAAAATTAGGACAGGGCACAGCGACGTTAGTCTTTAATGAACATTGACATCAAGATAAAACACTGTATTTGCAGATCAAGAGAAGACTATTCTTGAAGTTCACCACTGGCTTGATCGTAGAGCCAGTCATTTCACTGGTAAATTTTCATAGGTAGCCTTCTTGGTTTGCAAATGAGTGTTTGTCAAGGCCACTGCTGGACCTGTTTGTGGCCGCCTTGGCTCTAAATGGGTTAGTATCGTGATATTGGTATTTCAGAGTTATAATTAGTCAGACATGTCAGAAAAAAACATACCATAGTTAAATTATCTTATATTAATTAAAATAAAAATTAAGATTTAAGACAATTATGTATTAAATTTTAATAATATAATTTCAATCTGTAATCAAATACATGTATTTAACAAATCATGCTTTCTATTAGCCAGATTTCAGTCTTACTACCATTGGGATAATTGATGAACCCGATCTGCCAATCAAGTGTATGGCATCATAATCAATTATGTCACATATAGATCACGGTCACAATCATAATTGGCACAAATACTCAGTCATGATGCGGGAATAGTCCGTCAAGTGTACAAATTGTATGTCTTTTGGATTTACTTTTTTTAAAACCATTCTGTTGAAAATTTTGAAACTAATTTGACTTGGCGCCTTTGCTGCCATGGGTAGCAACAGCACCCAGTCAAATTAGTTTCGAAATATTCAACAGTTTACCTAGTACCTTGATATTATGATTGTGAGGATACATTTTTCGATTGATCCTAACATGGGCAATGCGTGGGCAGAGCCTAGCTAGAAATGGGTTCAGGGCATAATTTGGCATGCATAGTATGTATTGCTTGTGCAAATTATAATTAGCTCACCTGGCCAGACTGACCAAGTGAGCTTATGGCTATGTTCACGCTGTTGTTTGACATTTGAATTTTTGCACCCCCCTTTAGTAATCAACTTCTCTTGTACATTCAGGTTATAGGCCCACCCTGCCATGTAATACCTCATTTTAAAGGTAATTGATCAGGCTAAGAGGTAAATTATAAAATATTTAATACAAATAGATTTTCTATCCCAAACAATAGTGTCTAGCTATTAAAAGGAAAAAGATGTACACTTCTGAGGTCTCGGACGACCAAAAACCCTAATTGTAAAAGTTTGCATTATGCACAAATTATTTGTTGAAACAAGAAGTGTCTGGCATATCAAAATGATCATTCTGAAATATAGTTAGATTTTTCCAGTGCTAGCATATCCTATGAGTAATGGCAAAGAGTAGAACATTTTTCAATAAGCCAGTGTTTCCGAACAGCCAGGAGTGATGCAACCTTGATTATTAAAATAATTCTGGCTACCCAAAAACTTTGATAGACAGTCTGTCAAACTTTTAAGGTACAATGCGCACATGCTGTAGATGTAATTCAGCACAGTTATAGCTTTTTTTTACCCTGTGAGACCCATATGTCAGGCAACACCGTGCACATACCCTTATGCCATGGCTACCGCCCGTCATCTGTCCGTCCGTCCATCCACCCATCAACTTTATCTTTAAATGACTTCTCAAGCGACACTGGGCCAATTTCAATTATATTTGGCAGGAAAAATCCTTAGAGCATAGAGATCTAAGTTTGTTTCAATGGAAGTCTTTCAGCTAATTTGTCTGGTGGCCGTCTTCGATTTTGATAGATTTTAGAAATCTCTAAAAATCTTCTCCGAAACCACTTGGTGGATCAATTCAAAACTCATGAAATATCATATAGGGCAAGAGCTGAACCAAGTTTGTTCAATAGAACTTGATTGGCTAAGGGATTCGGCAGCCATCTTGGATGAACTAGTTTTCGCAAAACAACTTCTGCAGAACTGCTCTTGAACGGATCGGGACCAAATTTGGGGAATATAATTATGGACTAATGCCCATTAAAGTTTGTTCATGGGAAGTTGATAGGTAAAAAATCATGGCCGCTGTGGACCAATCAAAATGTAGCGTGTTTGGCAGCATTATTGGATTTTTTTTGGATGGATTTTGAAGGCGAAATTGGTTATATATTGGATCTTTGTGTATACTGATATCCGACACATAGCGATGACCCCAGTCTGTCATCTGTCCATCCATCCATCATCAACAATGGCAGCACGTCGTGTTATATCTGGGTGGATTAACTCCAACCTTGGTCAGACTGTTAATGTCGGCATCTAATATCTGTGTTGCGAAAATGAAACTGAGACAACGTCAAACACCAGAGTTATCGGCCCTTAACTATTTGCACTACTAATATATTTCCACTTCCATAGGGGGAATATCAGACAGGTTTTTTACCCCGTGCAATGATTTATCATGGCCGACACATTTTGCCAAGCAAGAGAAAATCAATGAACAGTTTAACATTTTTTTCCTTCATGCCTAAATATTTAAGTTTTTTACTACATTATAACCTACCTCCTTGCATTGCTATTGCTCTTTCCTTCTGTGAAGGGAAGCGTAGTAGGATGAAATTTTTACAGCCAATGTTTGCTGTGCTTTGTGGTTACAGAGTGACTGAAGGCTTCTTCAGGAATCTCCATACTCTCTCCAATGATGAGATCCATAGCAATTCGCTTGAATACTATATCTCAGAATGAGGCAGAAAGAGGGTTAATACATAACCCAGAGCCAATGAGTGAGTCATAAGGCATAATGACAATCTCATTGGCTGACAGCCGTCACATGACTTTGTTGTAGCAACCAAGTCTTCATTCCTTTCCTACTATTGAAGGAAAGGGAAGCGAAAAACTTTTATAGCCAGTTTAAAAAGTTTAAAATTGTTCAATACTGCGGTGGTATATTTCGTCGTTCAAAGGATCATCAAGATGTCGAACAAAAAGAACAGACCTAAGATAAGTGGTTGTAGGTCTTTATGATCAATATTGATTTTATTGATCATTTCTATTTTCGTGGTAGGCGTGTTACCAGTTTTGGTTTTTTACGCCCACGGTGTTTTAGACATTAGTTATTGTCTATAATTGCTTCTTCCTTACAGTAGCTTGTTTAAGCTACCTATGTACATGCTTGGTTAGCATTTGAGCATGAAATCCATGATATCTCATGAACATACTCGCTTAAAGAAAAACCAATATTAAATAATTTAGAGACTGGTTTGGTCTCTATTGTTTAATGGGTTCAGCGCTGTCTGATCCCTTTTTATCTTCAGGACTTTACCATATCAAATCTTTCTCTGTTACGATTCAGATTTGAAAAAGTCTGAAGAAGATTAAAGTCAAGTCTAAAGAAAAGGAGATTGCTCTTCATTCTATTAGATGTCCTAACAGCAGCTGCCATAGATTCATCACGACAGATCATTCTGGCCATGTGTGCCTTAAATGCACTTCATGCTCTATCAATTCAACCTGTCTTATTTGCAGCTCATGGTCCCAGGCTACTAGACTTGCCTTTTTCAAACCAAACACACCTGATCACTCTAAAGGGAATTCTTCTCCTTTAGGGTCTGCGATTAAAATAAAGGCCAAACCCGAGCCCTCACTTGATTCATCCATCCTTGAAAGGATTATATTATCAATGGAATGCCTGCAGAAACAAGTGAGCAATATAGATGCGTCGATTGATGGCAGAATTAATAAAATGATCCTGGACCAGTCAGCTTCCAACGTTTCATTTCCTGATATTGTTGAAGGGGAAACGTCGGAACTGACTGTTGTTATTACACCACAAAAACATCCATTACCGTTCAATCACTACTTGCTAAAGCAATTATCTGCATTTAGCTATCAGAATAAGATTTTTATGCCCGCATACACACCTCCCCATGCATATTCCTATTAATATGGACCCTCAACCAGGCTACTGGTTGAGTCCCTCTCCAGCCTACTGACAGGTATAGACTGGCACCAGTCTATACTCGCCCCATAGTGACGCTTGTCACTAAGCGTGCTTGCGCATGCGCACTGGAGCCTGAATAGGAAAATAATTAAAATATTAGTGTACGTTTTTTGTGCTTTGCGCTGTGTCAGCTACATCTATTTGCCTTCTATATTAACAATAATATGCCTAATATGACGTCAATCCTCCCTAAGTTATGTGTAGGAAGTATTTTCGTGGTTATATGGTATTTTATAACTATGTTCATATTGTTACCGGTTTTCGTGAAAGATTGTTTTCGCTTCGTGGTATCTTAATTACTATGCCTATATCATTCATCATCATATAATAAACTCCAGCAGTTATTCAGAGCCCTTATCAATTTACTAATAGTGCATTATACGGTTTATCATTTATCCCTTTACAAGTTTGTTTTCTTGTCGGTAGGGATCTTTGCTTTCTGATTTGAACTTTCCCCACTTCTTTAAGAAATGATTTTTATCTTTCTAGTCTTCTTTTTACGATTTTAAGCGATATTCTTCATTGTTACATTTTTTCGTTTTTAGGAGTCCGCTAAATCGTCTGACAAGACAAAATGTACGTCGTCAAAGTGTGATCGCCATCACTCAGTTGAATTTGCCGGGCATGTCTGTGCATTTTGTACCACTTGTACCTTCACAACGATGTGTGGGATCTGTAAAGGGTGGTCGGTCTCATTGTCTAAGGCATTTTTTAAAGATTTGGCGTTTAAACAACCGCTGCCCTCTGGTCGTCCTTCCTCTACCTCCGTTGCTAGTAAGGCGAAAGCTGTGTCTTTTGCACAATCTACTGTTTCTGTACCGGTAGCAACGGAGGGAGGAGCCTCTTCGGCGAATTCCGACGCTGTGCTAGCTCTTTTTGCAATGTTTGAATCGTTTGCATCTGTTTTGACGACATCCCTTGACGAAAGAATATCTTCTGCAATTAAGGAGGCTAAGAAACAGGATGTTTCTTCTAGTTCGGATGCTTCCAAGGTTGAATATTCTAATGACCTTTCCAAATGGGAGTCTGTTTGCAGATCTCAGCTCAAGTCCTCTAATTTTCTTGCTCTGTTATCTGAGGCCGTTCTTAAGGCTGAAGAATGGGGTGATCAAGTTCCGTTGTCAGTTTTTCGCTCTTCGGCTGATTTGTCTCGTGGCTCACTCAAATCTGTTTGTAAGTCTGGGTTATATTACTTCCAAGCATAGATCTAGGAAACTCTCTGAGGTTAGGATTTCTAGCGCTTTGAAGCAGAGTCTTGTGGTTGCATCCCTGTTTGGTACAGGTCTTTTTGGACGGTCAGCTCCTAATTTAATTCGTGCAGAATCTGAGCACCTGAAGTCCTCTAGGGATCTTCAGGCTCAGATTTCGTTTTCTAATCCATCCTTGAAAAGAGATGTGTCTTCTGTGAGAAGTCCTAATTCTTCTAGAAGAAAGAGCCTCAAACCTGATCAATTTAGGGCTTATTCTTCAAGGGTCATCCATAATTCTAATTTGTCTTCGTCCAATTGTCAGGATCGATCCACGGAGGCGGGTCGCTTTGATTCTATTTCCTCACATCGTTCGAGGTCTCTAGGGAGGCAGTCTCCTTCTTTTTTGGTGAGAGGGGGTCAGACCCCTTCTCGCCATGCTGGTTCCTGGTCCAGAGGTCGTTCTTCCTTTAGAGGGTTTCAGGGAAATATGTTTGAAGGTATGGACTATTCCCGGGTAGGTCCAAGCTTCTCTCTTCCCTTCCTCATCCCTCCCCCTCTTCTCCCTTTGGAGCAATCGGTCAAGTGCCGGTTACCCAATGTGCCAGTAGAGGGCGCCTTTCTCTGTTTTGGGAGAAATGGCAAGCCCTCGTTCAGGACTCCTGGCTAGTGTCTCAGATATGTTGGGGGGTATGCTCCGTCATGGATCCGTCATCCTCCTCTTCTCTCCATTTTCCCAGTTTGGACTCCGGTTCCCTCCAATCCGAAAAAACTGGTAGCTTTGGAAGAGGAGTTGGAATCCATGATTGTAAAGAGGGCAATAGAAGAAGTTCCCAACTGGAGAGTAGACCCGGCCTACTACTCGATCATCATTTTATTTTTCAAGAACACAGGAGGTTGGCGTCCCATCATAAATTTGAAGAAGTTAAATCTTATGATTCTCACCCCCAAGTTCAAGACGGAGATGGTTTCCCAGCTCATTTCCAGTCTGGATCAGGGAATGTGGACGTCTTCCATCGATCTAAAGGACGCCTACTTCCATATTCTTATTCACCCTGCCTTCAGAAAGTTCCTGAGGTTTGCCTACAAGGATCGAGTTTGGCAGTTTCGCGCCATGCCCTTCGGCCTGACCACGCCTCCTTTCCTTTTTACTCGCCTAGTTTCAGCCGTGGCAGGAATTTTACACCGTCGTTCTTTATCAGTGGCAATGGAAATCCTTTCTTCTTCTCCCGCGGTAAGAGCAAGATTCTTTTTTAGAGTGATAGGTCTGATGGTCAGTGTAGAGAAAGTGATTCCTTGGGCGGCGCTGATGAGAAGGCCCTTCCAAATGTATTTAATGTCCCTTTGGAAGCATTCAATCCACTCAATTTACCATCAGATTCCCATCAGAGAACATTTGATCCCTCATCTAGATTTTTGGAGGGATCATTCTCTGCTCCTGATGGGTGTTCCACTGGTAAAGTGGTAAAAGCCACTCGGGCGATTATCTTCACAGACGCTTCCCAGGAGGGTTGGGGAGCAGTCTGGGATTCCCTGTCAGTTTCCGGCCTTTGATCCCTGGAGGAGTCGACAGCCCATATCAACATTCTGGAGTTGTGGGCTGTCAAGAAGGCTCTCCTTTCATGGTCAGATCTGGTGATAGGTCTCAAAGTCTCGATTCGGTCGGACAATTCGACAGTCGTAGCTTATATCAACAGGCAGGGAGGTACAAGGTCGTCTCTCCTTTGTCTAGAAGTGTGGAATCTTCTCTTGTGGTGCCGCAAGAGGCAGATTTTTCTAGTGTCCTCACATATCCCAGGCAGTCTTGAATTTTCTGGCGGATCAACTGTCACATCCCAGCAAATTCGCCCACACAGAGTGGCAGTTAAAGAAGTCGGTTGTCAGAGCGATTTTCAATCTTATGGATCGTCCTCTAGTAGATCTGTTCGCGACCTCTCTGAATGCCCAGATCTCCTCTTACATGTCTCCTTTTCTGGACAGTCAAGCATTGGCGGTGGATGCCCTGTCTCAGTCCTGGACCGGAATGTTCGCTTATGACTTTCCTCGTCTTCTTCCAGTATCCCAGGACCTTCTATCTCAAGTGAGGGGCCTTTGTGTGCATCCAAATCCAGAAATCTTCAATCTATGCATTTGTAGAATCTCGGGTCTGAGGTCCTCGGGAATAAGGTTTCTTCTAGATCTCAAGAAATTATTGACTGCCAGAACGGAATCGACCCGTCGAGTTTACAAAGGTCGACTTAAAATTTTTGGTGAGTGGTGTTCAGGCCAAGGTTTCGTGCCCGATTCTGTTTCTATGCACAAGTTTTAGATTTTTTATCTTATTTGTTTGATTCATTACATTTATCAGCTAATACTGTCAGGGGGTATAGATTTTCTTTGGCATCTTCTCTTCCTTGTCTTTTGAATGCTGATGTCAAGCATACTAAGACTCTTAATAGTTTTATTAGAGGTCTAGTAATATTCGTCCTCCGATTGCTAAGCCTTTACCTTCCTGGAATTTGGCTTTGGTTCTTCATGTTTTGGCAGGTCGCCATTTATAACCTATTTCTTCTATTAGTATTAAGCTTTTAACTCTCAAAGCTGTTTTTGTTGTTGCTGCTGCCTCTGCTAGAAGACGTTCAGAGATTCATGCTCTTTCTGCTGAAAAGGATAGATTTATAGTTTCAGGAGACGGTTTGGTTTTATATCCCAGAAGGGACTTTTTATCTAAAACTCAGTCTAACCATTTTCCTGCTTTTCCGATCATTTTAAACTCTATCGTCTTTTTCACCATCCAATAAATTTTGGTGTCCTGTTAGGGCATTAAGAACCTACAAACAGCGAACCGATTTTAAGAGTCGATCCATCCCATTTATGGGTTTCCTATGTGGAAGAGTTATCTAAGCCGGTCTCTAAATCTACGATTGCCAGATGGATTTGTGAGACAATTAAGCTTTGTTACAGACCCCCCTTGCGGGTTGGTCTATTGTTTTATTAACCACTATAAAAACATATTTACCGTTCAATCATTACGACCCGGCCTCAGCCACCCCACGTGGAATTGATTTAGAATTTGCCTATAATATTTGGCACTTAAATTCAGAAAAGTGAATCTGTTTCCTATTTGGGCTCCAGTGCGCACGTCCAGGCGTCACTATGGAGTGAGTACAGACTGGTGCCAGTCTATATCAGTTAATATACTGGAGATGGACCTAACCAATAGCTTGGTTGAGGGACCATATTTATAGGAATAAGCATGGGGTGGAGTGTATACAAGCATAAAAATCTTATTCTGGTAGCTAAATGCAGATAATTGATTTAGCAAGTAGTGATTGAACGGTAAGTATGTTTTTATAGTGGTTAATAAAACAACAGACCAACCCGCAAGGGGGGGTCTGTGTGGGGTTTCCAAAGCATGCGAGATACATGTACGGAGGAAAAGTGTACTGATAACCGGGTCTGCCTAGACTAGGAACCGAGTACCCATTTGCTTCTAGCCATAGGACTAGGCGATGGAACTGGAGATCCGCGGTTGGAATTGATGGCACGTTTAATTTATCGTAACATTTTTAAACAATACCAAACGCGTAGGGCAAAATGTTAAACCCGTCATTCAAAATTTCAAACCCGTCGTGTCAAAATTTAAACCCATCAAGATAAAATTCAAGATGCATCTTGAGATATTACCGAATGCGCTATGTCTAAGTAGATCACTACGAGAAAATGACGCCATTTAGACGCATTTTAAACGAGCTTTAGGATGCATTTAAGTAAAGCTAACTATGATCTGTACTGTATTGCAGCAAGCAGTCGAGAGATTGTTGTCAGTATTTAAAAAATTAAACCATTTGACCGAAAGTCATTGAAAGTGGTACTGATTGATGTAAAACTCAATAAAGATTGGTTGAAATGCCAATGTTCCAGGTGAGCGATACAGGGGCCTCTTGTTAATTGTAGAGTTTCGCACAAAAATGTATAGCAATTAATACTAAAGTAAGGAAAATGAAATCAAAGATTAAAATTACAATTGCTCACAAATTCTGCTTGAATGATACATCTATACCATGCGATACCAGATAAATTATTCCTTGGGGTGGGGCAAAACTAAAAGCAGATTCATCCATTGGCTTTACATCGGTCCCTGAATGCTGAATGTATACCAACAATAGGGAAGCTGTGTCCGATAGCCTCTCAGTCAACACTTCTCTTTATTGTTTCTCATTCCAGCTTCTCAAAGTACAAGTTCCAGCGTGAGTCTGTCGCCAGAATGGACTGAAGAGCATATGGTATGAGAGATGATTATGTCTTCCATAAGGCGATAAATGAAGAATTTAATATTTTGAGAACTATTTGACTGAATGTAATTGCTGCGTTATGCATCTCAAAATCTCCTATTTTCATTATGGAATGGCAGAGATTTAGTCATGTACCTAACACAGGCCTTCTTCACAGTTTAATGGTCAAAATTAGTCCAGAAGATCAAAACATTTGATTATTGAATGTCTATTTGTAGGCCAAGCATGCCAAGAGTAGTTCAATTAGTTTTGCAAATTTACCACCGGAATGACTGGCTCGGCTATCGTGCTAGGCATATAAGTGATAAATATTTTTTAATAGGTTTGGCGTACAAATTGACATTCCTCAAGGTCACTGCAGATGCTGTTTTGGCCGTCTTGACCATTAACTCATAGCACTCTGATGTCAATATCCTATATTTTGCTGTGTAAATATCAAAGAAACTGGTGTACATTTTTCAACAATTCTGCTGGAAGATGTTGCTGTCTACGACAGCACCATCTCCCACCAAATTTGTTGGAAAATGTACACCAGTTCATCTTTTAATTTAATTTGAAAATTCAAGATTTTGGCACCAGAGTCGTAAGGGTTAAAGAGTTAACTTACTAGAGTATGTAACCTCTGTCCAAGCTTCTGACAAAGTTCCACGGATATCGATCAGCAAATTCGGTATGTTTTCATCAACACCTTATTTATATAATCTAAGGTCCGCAAGTTCACTACTGTGTACTGAGAGTGGAAATTTGTGCCTGAAATTGAAAGCGAGCAGGTGCACCTGAGGAACATATATAGCAAGCAAAGACTGGTTGTCTTTGATGAACAATTCTATTTGTTCATGTTTTAGAAGTTTGGCAGACCTGTACCATTCACACCAATACATGCCAGATCTCTGCTAAATGAGAAAGAAGTATTTGCTTTGATTGATCTAAGTCTGATCTCTATCTAATATGTTAGATTTGCATAGGATCTGAAGGGTCATTATGATATTGTAACCATTATTGACATGGTGTGGTAACAACATACTCTGTCTGGCCGTGCGCATTCCATGGATGCCCCAAATGGCGCATACCTACATCATATGAGACTGGATAGACTATGTGTTGAGAAGGAGAGTGATGTCACTTACAATGTATCCATGCTTTGAATTTAATAATCACCCACTTAATGGTTAAGCAGACAAAACCGGACATTGCGGTAAACTTGAGGAATGAATATTTGCATTCAAGACAAATGAAGACTATTCTTAAAATTTTACCAATGGAAGACTGGTAAACCAGTAATTCCAGCTGTGAATTTTGAAAAATATTCTTCATCTGCAACTGGATATTCACTGATCAAATATTTTTATTTTCTTGACAAATCTTGACCATTCAAGTGTTACATGTCATTATTTAATTTCCAGGCCAATATGCAAATATCTGTATATATATATCCACGTGTCCATGATGTGTTTCTGATTTATTCTACAGGATTTAGATGAGGTGCAGGTGCCCCTGTCTGTACCGAGCTCGGTCAGCGATTTATGTCAAGGTACGGATAATAAAAGGATCCATTTCTAGCTAAGGTCGCCTTTTATGAATGAAATTTTAAACTTTGAAACCTGACTTCCAAGAATCACTATTTCAAGCTACCTCTGCAGGTGAGCTGTTGAATATTTTGAAACTACTTGACTGCGAGTTGTTGCTGCTTGCTTTTAAATATTCAACAAACATGACAACTGTTTATTAAATTGTAAATTCATCAAAGCCATACAATTCATACACGTTTTTTTGTGATAGAGCCGTGTCATTTTGATCGTGACGTTTAGCTAACATGTGACATATTTGATTATAAATAGTGTGAGATACTTGAGTGACAACTCGGATCTTTCAGGAATGGCTGGCTAATGATCCTTGTGACATGATTAAAACTATAAGTTTGGATACATGTTATCCCTGCAAAGATGTCAGTATACATCACTGGAATTTAGGATACTAGGTTAAATGGTCAAGGTTATGATAACTATGATACAAAATGGAATTCAATGTTAATTGTTAACCCTTTAACACTCATATCAGCCCAAACACAGCTTCTGCAGTGGGCTTGAGAGATGTCCATTTGCAGACCAAGGGAAGACTATTTTTGAAAATTTACCACTGGAATGACTGGCTCGATAACCGAGCCAGTCATTCCAGTGGTAATTTTAATAAAAAGTCTTCTCTTGGTCCTGAAATGGACATTTTCTATGAGAAAATATAAATTTTCTTGAACAAATTCGAGGGTTAAAGGTTTAAGTAATCTAATGTTTAGTCATGGCTCTGGAATCCAAAAATGGCGCGATCCAATCTATCGCGGTCAAGTATCTGCTCTCATAATCAAAATGTCACTTGTTTACTTATGTCACAATTAAATTACATAACTGTCATGAACATGGTAAAAATGTGTGACAGGAAGCGTATGAATTGTATGCCATTTACAATTTAATAATGATCCGATAATGATTTTGTTGAATATTTTGAAAGTAATTTGACTTGGAGTATGAGCAGCAATAGATCCATGTCAAATTAGTTTCAAAATATGAAACAGGTTAACCCTTTAACACTCATACCAGCCAAAAACGGCTTCTTCAGTTGTCTTGAGAAATGTCTATTTGCAGACCAAGAGAATACTATTTTTGAGAATTTATCACTGGAATGACTGGCTTGATAACTGAGCCAGTCATTCAAGTGGTAAGTTTTCAAAAAGAGTCTTCTCTTTGTCTGTAAATGGATATTTTCTATGAGAAAATCGAAATTTTCTTGAACAAATTCGAATGTTAAAGGGATAACTGTATCTTGGAGTTGAGAATCTGGGAATTCATGGTTAAACGTCTTAAAATCGATTCGAACGTATTAACAAATTAAAGTGGGCAGAGCTAGAATTGGACCTGTCTGTTATGTGGTAGTGCAGAATTGTCATGATGGTGATAGCGAATTACCAATCAACATGAAACCTTTGGTGGCTATATTGCTTTTTTACCTGATGGTGAAAATTGCTTTATATATACTTTACGGGTTTGCCGATGTCAAATTTTACACTTTGTCAGATAAATGAATCAGGCACTCAGCGGCCATGTCAGATTATATTCCCGCCAAGTTTAACTCCTATAGGAAAAGAATCGGAAGCGTAGAATGACGTCTTCGCGAGAACCCGTGGTCTGGTTTCCAGTACATTTGATAGGAAGCATCCTTGTGCCATAGAGATCAAGATTGACTAAATGGAGCTGATTAGTCCATTTTGGTGATGACTATCTTGGAAAGTGTCTTATTTTTAGAAACACCTTTAAACATCTCCGAAACCACTTGGCCGTTTGATTTGAAACTCAAGAAACTTCATTTAGGCCAATGGCTGAACAAAGATTGGTCACTCTGTCATAAATATGACTTCTCCGGAACTGTGGAACAGACTGGGAAGAAATTTCTGAAATATCGTTAGGCCCTAAGGCTCATTAATGTTTCTTCAATGGAAGTTTGTACATGGCAGCTGTGAACCAATCAAAATGTAGCGTTTGGTGGCCATTTTGTGTTTTGGTGACATGGATATATGACACCAAATTGATAGGCATCTTTCAAAATACAAATGGTTTTGTGGGAATCTTGAATGACCTAGTTTTCGCGAAAACGACTTCTCCAGAGCCGCTTAGCATATCTGGCTGAAATTTGGGAGATATAATTAGTGACTAAGGCCCCTTAATGTTTGTTCAAGGGAAGTTGATGCATAAAACACATGGCTGCCATGGACCAATCAAAATGTAGCATGTTTGGCAGCCACACTGAAATTTTTTATTCAATGGATTTGGAAGTCAAAATTGTTTTTATTGGATAAATGGCTCAGTAGCCATCTTGCATCTTTTTCTGGCTGCAATCGGAAATTTTTAATGTCCTTGAGAACCGTTGGGCTGATTTCAATTATATTTGGCAGGACACATCGTTAGTGCAGAGGTCCGAGTTTGTTCAAAGGAAGGCAATCGGGCAATTTAGCTAGTGGCTGTCTTGGACTTTGGCTGATTTTTTAGAAAAGTCTAAAAATCTATTCCGAAACCGCTTGGGGGATTGATTCAAAACTCATGAAATGTCATCTAGGGCAATAGCGGGACCAAATTTTTTCGAGGAAACTGCTCATGGGAATTTAATAGGTAAAAACAAGGCCACCGTGGACCAATCAAAATGTAGTGTGTTTGGCGGCCATATTGGACTCTTTATTTGATGGATATTGAAGCCGAAATTGGTTATATATTGGATCTTTTTGTATACTGATTTCAAATTTCCACTTTTGAAATTGTTGACTAAATCGTTTTGGTAGCCATCTTTTCCCACCAAAAACTCCCATACTAAAGCAATAGGAAATTTAAAATGTATTCTCGAGCACCACTGGGCCGATTTCAATTATATTTGGCAAGAGTTCCATGTTTGTTCAGAGGAAGCCGATTGGCCAATTTGGCCGTTTGCCATCTTGGATTTTGGCAGATTTTTAGAAATGTCTAGAAATCTTCTACAAAACCACTTGGGGGAATCGATTCAAATCTCATGAAACAGTGTCTGGGGGCAGCAGCTGCACCAAGTTTGTTTAAGAGAACTTGAATGGTCAGATGTTTTGGTGGCCATCTTGGATTAGTATTACTAAATAGATCGGGCTGAGATGCTGGCAATATGATTAGGGATTAATGGTCATTAAAGTTTATCCATGGAAAGTTGATAAGTCAAAAATGCATGGCTGCCATGGATCAATCAAAATTTTGCATGTTTGGGGAGCATATTGGATTTTTTGAAAATTGTTAATAAAATCATATAAAAGACTACTTATTTACTACTGCGCCAATTTGAATAAAATGTTACTAAACCTTCTTTACAGAAATTAGATTGGTAAATCTTTCTAGTGGGCATCTTGTTTTGTTTGTCCATGTCAGTGGCCAATAATTCTAGGTGAGGGATACAGGTCCCTTGGCCAAAAATTTACCATTGGATTGAGTAGCTCGGTTACCAAGCCAGTCATTCCAGTGTTAAACTTTAAAAAATAGTCATCTTTTGGCCTTGTAGTCTTGCTTTTCTAAACCATTACATGGTTAAGACAGTCTTTACAGTAAGAGCTGCACTTTACATGACTGATACAGTGTATATGAATGTGGTTACTCTTGCAGACAGTCCCGGGTCAGACGACTGCTTTATCCGTGACCCTGGTAGTGTGGAAACGGGTACTATGCCCGACGAGGTTCCCGTCAGTGACGATGACATTTCTCCGGAGATGCGCAGAAAAACAGAGAGACTAGAATATCCAGTCATTCCTCTCATCTCACCGTCGGTGCTGGTTACTCCTATACAAGGTAGTTTATCCTAGGGCAGAATTCCTGTCCAAACTCAGTCAGTTAAATTCTTATGTAATTATAAATCACAAACTTTCCTCTTTTTCTCCAGATGATTCTGTCTGGTGTCCATTTAGGGCCCTTAATATGTATAAATATGTATAAACTTCGCACTGAGTCCAAATGATCCGACAATAGACATCTTTGGGTCACATTTGTTGAAGGTGTGGATCGTCCTGCATTAACAACTATTTCTCGTTGGATAGTTGATACCATCAAAATTTTACATGAATTGGCCTCTCCTGGGGACAATGCTATTATGGGTGTTAAGGCCCATGATGTTAGGTGCCTTGCCACCTCTTGTGCCCTTTTTAACGGATATTCTCTAGATGACATTATGCAGTTGCTAATTGGAAATCGGCAAATACATTTATTAACGTCTATCTTAAAGGTTCTGGACCTTCATTTTTCTATAAGAACATTCATAAGGTATCTTTAGGGACCATGACTCGTATTCCTTCGTCATCATCTTCATCTTCTAAACGTTCTTCATCATCTTCATTCATATAAGCCTTATTCTAGTGGTGAGTGTGAATTCATTACTTCTCTTTCATGAAATGTACTTCACTCCTTTCATATCATTTCCTTCATCACCCTTATTTATTTATCTCCTCTTGCATGATCTTTATGTTTAGTATCTTCTTGGGATCAACTATGATCCCTGTTGGGATCAACTATGATCCCTCTTCATTTCTTCTCCTCTTTCTTCTATTACTTCTATTAAGATGTTTTGAGAAGAATTCAGAGCAATTACTATCTTTATAGTATCTTACTCGTCTTGTTCTTACTAACTTCGTACTCGTCTCTATTTTTACATCGATGTTGAGCAAAATTCGTCTCCTTCCGGGCTTTGTTCAATGTTGAAATATGTATTTGAGCTATAGTAATGCAAGGAGGTAGGTTGTAATGTAGTAATAACGACCAGATGACCCGGATGGTCTGGTCTTATATTTTACTAATTACATATACCTACCTCCTTGCATTACGGCCCATCTCAAGCCTCCCCTCTGTCAAATTTTCGTTGGAAGGTGGTGGGTGGGGTGGGAGTGGGTTGGGGGTGGGTGGGTGGGTTGGGGCTTGAGGCTTCATTGTAATGGTCATATCTTGTTAGATTAGTTATATTCAACTAAGATATTCATTATGTCATTCAGCCTTTGGGTGTACTCGAATATGTCAGTTTTTGTCATATTTGGGTATTTCAGAATGAAAAGTTCCGTCATATAATGTGGACTACTTAGGTTAGTTTTTAATTTCAGCTTTAGTCAGATATTCAGAGCTGAGTAGTGACAGGATCATCTACCTCTTCATGGATCTGCTTAAAGCTGGATTATATGACTGGCTTCGTCAAAGGAATGTAATCTTGGTTGCTGCAACAAGGTCATGTGGTAGCTATCAGCCAATGAGGTTGTCATTGTTTTTAATGACATACTCAGTGGCTATGGGTATTGGATTAACCCTCTTATTGCCTCTATCTGAGATATAGCGTTCAAGCGAATTACTATGGAACTCGTCATTAGAGAGAGTATGGAGATTCCTGAAGAAGCGTTCAGTCACTCTCTAACCACAATACCCATCAGACATTGGCTGTAAAAGATTCATCCTATACGCTTCCCTTCAGAGAAGGAAAGAGCTATAGTAATGCAAGGAGGTAGATATATGTAATTAGTAAAACATAAGACCAGACCCTCCGGGTCATCTGGTCGTTAGGCGCTATAACCTGACAGCGGCTGTTATGGTCATACACCGCCCTCAGACTTTAGCGCGGAAATCAAACACATTATATATAATACAGGGTGGGAATATCGCCTCCATCAAGGGAGTACTTCTATTACATTAACAATTTCAACCCACGGGAGAAAATAATAAATTTGTTACGAATGTGTCAAAATTCTGTTGAATATTTTGAAACTGATTTGACTGAAAGCCAGCTTCCAGTCAAATTGCTTTCAAAATATTCAACATCATACTTATATAATGACTAAAAGTGGAATTCTGGGATTTCAGGTTCAAATGGTTAAAATGTGATAATTCATTGGTTTGATTTGGGGCCAAGTAACCTGCATTATCATGCTTGTCTTAGTAAATGTGATGTCACTGATAATGAGAAAGTTATAGATTGTCGCAAGAGAGTCGCAGACACAGATATATGTATATATATATATATACCGTAATTTCTCGACTAAAGGCCGCCCTCGAATATAGGACACTGTCCCAAATTTGACCAAAATCCGCCCAAAAAACTTATAATCAAGTATAAGACGCTGTTAAATTTAGAAAAAACGTACCTTTAAAAAATCGAAAATTGGTATAAAAAATAACCATCACTCAGCGCTTTGTTTAATGCATGATTAAAATTATCACGGTGGAAGATAAATTATTAAATAGGACCGCCTAAATATCGTGTATCTTCAATAAAGATTGTTTATTACATCAAAATCAATCTAATTTTGGCATAAAATGTCTCCTTGAAAACATACAAATCGCGTGATAGAAACAGATTGTAATGGCTCTTTTGCATTTGGAGGCGCTGTGTGATCTTATGCGCTAACAGGATTTGGTTATGTGGCTCTTTTGTGATTGGAGGCGCTGTGTAATCTTAAGCGTTAACGGGAGTTGGTTCTAAAACGGGTATGGGAATATTCAGATGGTCACTAGTTGTAATGACTCTTTTGCGTTTGGAGGCGCTGTGTGATCTTATGCGCTAACGGGAGTTGGTTATCTGGCTCTTTTGTGATTGGAGGCGCTGTGTAATCTTATGCGCTAACGGGAGTTGGTTATCAAACGGTACAGGAACATTCAGTTCCTATTGCGCAATGATGATATATAGCAATTTCCGAGTCCGGAATATTTAGATCCGAGTACTCGCTCTAATTAGAATAAAGATCTTTTGCGATTGGAGGCGAATCACGTGATTTATACACATATCTTTTCTCGACGCCATTTTATGTCAAATTCTGGATTAATTTTGATGTAATAAGTGATATGTATTAAAGAATAAGCAGTATTTAGGCGCCCCAATTTAATAATTTCACTTCCGCTTGGTGTTTTTTTAGTATACATTAAACATAGTCGTCAGCCGGCGCGAATTGTATAGGGTAACATTTAGTTCAATTTCCGTGGTATAATCTGTGAATTTTTAAGAAAAATTTCGACCCAAAAATGTGGGGAAGGAATGTTCTCGATTATAGGATGCACCCTCCTTTCTAGTAGATGTATTTTGACAAAAAAACTGCATCCTTTAGTCAAATTTTTACGGTAGATATATCCATTTCATTTACCTTTGGTCGCGGAAAAAAAAATGTTGAAAATAAACAATCCGATAAACTCGATCATCGATGCGTGTCTTTGTTTACAATTTTCGAGAAAACTAACTTCAAGCACTGTCAGTAATAAGGCCGAGTTAAGATGCCGAAGCGGTCAAATATATAGGCATCACACTTTCTGATTGGGAGTTTTGTTATTCTGTGTTACCTGTCTACTTTTAGTCTGTGGCGTACACGAAATGTGCATAGATTGATGTATTGCACACACAAAAATATGTTATTTTCTAAACAGTTTATGCCATCTTTGCTAAATCTCATTAAATATGCGTGTATTCTCGACCAATCAGACGGTGATACCCGTTTCCGAAAACGGGTAAGGAGGTTACGTACTCGGGTACTCCTGGAGTGAGTTCTAGAAGGCGAATGTTCAGCGAACGTTCTACGCGGTACAATGTTCAGTTAGTAACAGAAAACATTTGTCATGCTCCTAAAAATCGTTCAAATTGTGAAACAATTACCAAATTTGGCATGTAAGAAGTTTTAGGTATACTCTTTCATATAAAAGCAGGACACATGTGATTGGTCCCGGAGCCGTCATCTGACAATCTTGTAATAAAGTGCCCAGGGTGATTTAAAAAATTGGAAACGAAAATTTGTCGGCTTCAATTATACACAGATAATCGATCCAAGAGTCTTTAAACGTCTAAATAAATATGTATCTGTAAGCTATATTGCAGGTTTAGTGCACCAACTACTAATTATATTCTACAAGACAATCAACTTATTGCCATTTTCAAATAATTCACCCCTTGCACTGCACATCATCAGCACCTGCCCTAGCCATAGTTAACAGTCTTATGCTTTGTAGGAGACATTAAACCCTGGAGACCTTGTGTCATGGGCAGCCAGATAACACTGGCTCTGTCTCACAAATTGCACTTCTGCCTCTATTTGTAGAGCCAGCAAACACAGTAGCAATGATACTACACGCATTGAAGCTTGTGGACAAAGCTACTCAGAATTTACACCCACGTCAAATTCCTGTAATAACTATGGAGCATCCATTGTTTTCCATTGCCAAGAAGATCTAATAGACATGGCCAGATATCTTTGGTGAGAACAAATTTGTGGTGATAATGGGTGGTCTCCACATAGAAACGAATTTGATGAAACTTCTTGGTGACCTCCTTAATGGCAGTGGGTGGACAACTATTGTTGTAGAATCAGATGTCACCACCCCAGGTCGAGCTGACGCAATACTGAAAGGCGTCCATGTAACTAGATCAAGATATGTTCATCAGGTAACAGCAGCAGCCTTACATTTGTTGCAACTGTGCATATGATACATATACGAAGTCTCTTCCTTGTCCTGGCCAAGCCATTGATTTCAGCACATGGTGTAGTTTGAATACTAAGGAGATTCCACAATTCCAATACTGGGCTATGGTTTTGGAAGTTGAACTACTCGCTATGCAGTTTATTCGCTCAGTGCATGAGCGCAATTTTAATCTCTATGTTCAGTGCCTTGGTAAGATAGTACCATGGATGTTCTCTTTGAGCCACACAAATTATGCCAAATGGCTGCCAATTCACATACAAGATATAGTTCAGCTACAGCAACAAGCAACATCAGTTCATGCAGAATTCATAAGAGGACATTTTGCCGTACAGAAAACATCACATCTTTTCTGCTATGTCTTTAGACCAAGCCCATGAACAGATGAATGAGAAGATCAAAGGTGATAGTGGCATAATAGGAATAACAAATAATCCATCTTCCTTGATAAGATGGATCACAGCTGGTCCAGAAGTGGCTAGAATTGTTCATGAGTTTGAAAATTCATTTCAGCTGCCTAAGATAATAACACAACACCATGATCAGAGTGTCTCAATTCAGTCTCAGTTTGTAGAACATTTCAAGGCTGTGTTTGCTAAGTTCAGAGAATATGGTAACCCCTTCAATGAGGACAGCAAAGATTTGATAGTGTTGCACACCAAAGAGGTAATGGGAGAGAAGTCAATATCCGCTCTTCAAAGCATCAGACAAGTAGGACAGTCACAGTATGAAAAGTATGTTGATGAAAGACTGGTTCAAATGTTCAAACCCCATTTCTGACATCATCGCCAAAAATCACATGCCTCTTTTCCAGAAGACACCTCCCAAAAGACAATCAAAGACTTCATATCAAATGAGCACTCTAAAGAGTAATTGTGAATTGTTCTCCAGTATGTATATATCATGCCAATCCCGAAATGGAGATATGGATGAATTTTTCAGGCACGAGAACCAAGCAGCTCCACCTTCTTTATCAGATGTGGGACAACTGAGAGCATGCACCAAGTCAGACCTTATTGCATGCTTTGAAAGAGTGATCCCTACTACCAGTGGTATTAACCCTGAAGTTGATGCAAAGATTTTTAATGGTTTTGTTGTCATCAATATGCTGCTCCCCAAATCCTGTTCTACTTTTAGTGACTATGCCAGGAAAGTATTCATTCCATATCTAATGAGGAATCCTGAATCTTCAAAGCGTCTTGACGTGGTATGGGATCAATACATTGACAACAGTTTGAAAGATGTACCATGGTGAAAAGTGGTTCAGGGACTCGAATTGTTGTTAATGCATCCACACAGATCCCGAAGAACTGGCAGTTTCCTTCGTGTAGATGAAAATAAGAAAGAGCTGCACAATTTCTTAGCAAAATGTGTTGCCAAGCTGGTTACTCCAGGAAAACAGCTGAATAGCACATTCGAAAATACAGTTTTGTCTTCTCATGAGTGTGACAATGCACTTAATCTTGCACCATGTAATCATGAGGAAGCAGACACAATAATACTGTTACATGTACTACATTGTGCACAATATGGCTACCACAAAGTATTGATCAGAACAGTCGACACAGATGTGGTTGTCCTAGCTATTGCTACATTTCATTCCCTACCACTTGATGAATTATGGATCACTTTTGGTGTGAAGAAAAATTATAAAGTTATACCAGCCCATACCATTGCAACCACACTTGGGGAGCAGAAGGCTAGGGCATTGCCACAGCAGCATTGGGAAGAATACGGCTTGGGACACATGGACATCATTTCCTGAAATCACGGAAGCATTTGTCAGACTGTCAGCCTCACCCGTTACAATTTCTAATGACATAATTGACAAGCTTCAACGTTTTGTCATTCTACTCTATGGCAGAACTAGTGAGTGCAACCAGGTAAACCAGGCAAGAAAACTTGTATTTGCAAAGGGAAGGCAGCTAGATCACATACCCCCAACTAAGGTTGTGCTTACTGATCATATCAGATCGGTATACCAAGGAGGACACCGTTGGAGACAGGCACTCAAGGCTCAACAGCAGTTACCAAACCCATGTGATTGGGGATGGACAAAGGATACCAAATGAAATGAACACTGGTACCTTATTGATCAGCCCGTCCTGAGGCTGCAGTCTTGCAAAGAATTAATCAAATGTGGCTGCAAATAAGCTTGCAAGCCACCTTGTAAATGCATTAATTCTTCCCTTTCATGCACTGAACTTTGCACTTGTGGTGGCTCATGCTATAGATAGAGTGGTATTAATACACAACGAGTGCACAGATCAATTGAAATATGTGATCCCGCCAATGAAATTCAAAATATAACAATTTTGTTGTAAATCCTGCTTTTTGCATGTGCCATATACAATATTGATAAAAGTAAATAAGCTATGTATTCGTAAATAATCACATCAGCTTCTTTGGATAGTAAAACATATAAAAAGTCACCTTATTCATCTATATATGTGTCCTAGAAGGTCGTGTATTATATAAATAAGTTTCGAAAGCAGCCATGATGAAATTCAAAATGATGGCTAAAATATGTGTCTGATCATGTGTGTGTCCTGCTCTTATTGGATAGAGCATAGAAAAATCTATTAGTAAGCCAATTTTCATGCTTGTTTAATATTTTGAACGATTTTGGTCAGTTTTCGACTTAACCCTAGATTAATTGACAGCAACTCCGTCCAGTGAAATTAGCTTTAAAATGTCCAACAGAATACTCCTTCCATCATAAAGAATTTGTTGTTTCTGGTCTATGAGGGTTAAAGGGTTAACTTATTGCAGTATTTTATCATAACCGGTGTTGATGTGTTTTAGGCCATGAGATGCTTGTGTTTCTACACTATCGTGGCACTGTGGTCCATCATGCCAAGATAGATAACCCACACGGCTGTCGTATCTACTATGGCACAGATGACTATTTAGGCATGGAGGAGGTAAGAAGCTTTAATGGATGTGCAGACCAAAAACCACCCTTGGCAGTGGTCTAGAGGAATGTCTATGTACAGGCCAAGAGAACACTGATTTTGAGAATTTACCATGGTGAGCCATATTGGTCGGTTGACCAGTCAGTCGGTCGGTGTATCCAGAGCTGTATCTCAAACACTACTGACCAGAGCTGTATCTCAAACACTACTGATCCGATTTTGCTCAAATCATAGCACAACTAAGGATCATACCACGAAAGAGAATTTCCAAACCTTGTCCGTGATCCGGATAAAAAAACCTGATCCAGATCAGAATAAATTATTTATCTATATGTCTATGGTTATCCTGGAAACTACTGATGTCGATTTGGTTCAAATTTTATGACTGTATACTAGGATTTGGCAACTTTGTTCGTGATCCCCCAAAAAATTTGGAATATCTGAAAAATATGTACAATGTGACAAAAACAGGAGAGTACAGCTCTGCAGTCTTTGATTGCTCTTGTTTATAAATGAAAATATAATTATATCACTTCATACCATGTTTATTTTCGAATTTTAAAGGAGAATAGACAGAATGGAAAGAAAACTTTTTTGCTAAATAGTTCATCTCATTATGTTATAGCTGACTGAATGAAAAATTTTGTTTTTGAAGGTTTATGGTTCTCACTTGACGGACAAGCTGTCATTCCCTGACTACAAGCCCTATGCTGCTGATGATGTAATGGAGAAATGTATGTATAGACTGCTCAATGCTCTTGATCGAGGCCTCACTCTTACCTGTAAAGATGGAGATGTTTATGCAACAAGAAAATGCAAGTAAGTTCAGTAGCAAATAGATAATAATAGTTGGTCATTTTTCAATTTAATTGGAAATCAACGATTTTAAAATTGTAATTATATTCCACAATGTAATTTTTTTTTAAATTGAAAAATTGTTGAAAATTTGGACTGAATAAAATATTTTGAAACTCGCCATTCATCTTTCGACTAATACAACATTTTAATCCATTGATGCCTGTGTTTATTACTCACCACAAATTAAAAAATAAATGGCACAGATATTGCAATCACCTTCGTCCATCGGCCTCTCACCTCTGAAACCGTTCCATGGAATTCAACCGAATTGTTATGTGAGTTACCCATATGATTGCAGATGTAAAGCTGTATTTGCGATTGAAGCAATCCATCATACTTATTTCTTTGACTTTTTATGTTCAAGCCGGCAACGATGGTTTTGGAAATGGAAATATGGAATAAGAACATTTCTGAAAATTTACTACTGGAATAACCAGCTCGATAACCAAGCTAGTCATTCCTGTATGGATGGCCACAGATTGTAGCTTAGGTTGTACAAGCATGTCATACCGAGGCAGTCATTCCAGTAGTAAAATTAAAAAAAATAGTCTGTAAATAGACCTGCAATTGAATCAGCCTGTCTCAAGTTTCTATCCATGAAGTCTGTTTTCTATGTGGCAGAATAAGATCATAAAATCTTGACAGATTCAAGGTGGTGGGTGATGGTATTATTCTTTATTTTGTAAGTGTTTTTATTTTGGTTTTGGTCGGTTTTAGTCATTAACTTTTTAACACTCATGTCAGCCAAAAATGGCTTCTGCAGTGGTCTTTAGAAATGTCCATTTGCAGACCAAGAGAAGACTATTTTTGAAAATTTACCACTGGAATGACTGGCTCGGTTATCGAGCCAGTCATTCCAGTGGTAAATTTTCAAAAATAGTCTTCTCTTGGTCTGCAAATGGATATTTTCTATAAGAAAATTTCTTGAACAAATGTGATGGTTAAATGGTTAAGAGACCACCTGCTCTGTGTGACAAGTTATGTGTGCTCCACAGAGTGGACAGGTTTGAATGGTTTTCGTAGATACAAGTAAACCAGATCGTTGTTTATATCTATAGGTTGGTAGTTTTTGTGCAGCACTCCGGATCATCAGAGCTTCACAAACTTGATCGACAAACAGAAGATCACAAAGTATTCGACTTCAATAATTATTATATGCCCGCCTTTGAGAATTACAGGCACAATGGTGGCATGATTCCAAAAGCTAAGTTTACGATAACCTTTGGCCAGACGTTGGAGCGTGGTCAGAATCCAGCGTGTGTACTCATATCAGCTACTATTGTGCCACTGTTCGCATTTCAAATGTTACAAACGGTAGGTAATTTGGTAAATTTATACATTTACACGTCAACATATGAGGTGTTATTATTTGAGGTTACTTCTTTAAGCACTGAAATCCAATACATTTCGATTTCAAAGAAACCTTACAGGAAAGCTGTTGAATATTTTGAAATAGTTTGACTGAAAGACAAAACCAAATGGCAGCAATGGATCCCAGTCAATTTAATTTCAACATTATCTTATTAACAGAAAGTTTCTTACACATTTGCCACACAAGTTTTTGTTGAGCATTTTGTGAAGTGGATAATGGCTCAACATAGCTCTCCAAATGGCATCCAGCATGCGCCAGGAATTAGGTAAATGCTAAAACCTTTCAATAAACATTTAATTCATCAGAGGCTTATCCGAGTTTAATAAAACCTTACCGATTCATTCTCTACCATTACTGCATACTGTCTCCAATCATAATGAAAATAATTTTCAAATTTACTCCATATTTCTAAAAGGGATCAACACAGTAATGTTGAAAACTTTAATAGTATGACTGCTAAAACCTTATTTCAATTTTTATTTTTCCTTTTATATTTAACTTCCCACTTCTCTTCCACATCATTTTTCTATTCCAGCCTTTAGTGTACCTTTCTTCTAAAATTGTGTACGTTCAACGTATGTGCACTAATCATTTGACCCTTTAATTGTCAAGCTGGTCATAACTAGCCTCTGTAATGGTCATGAGGAATGTCCATTTGAGGCTAAGATCAATATTTTTTCACAATGTATCACTAGAATGCCTGGCTTGATAACTAAGCTAGTCATTCCAGTAGTAAGTATTCGAAAATAGACTTCTCTTAGTCAGCAAAGGGGCATTCACTAAACAAAAATATTAATTTTCATTACCTATCCTGACAATTAATGGAGGGTTAGGAACTGTTAATTTACTTATAATCAGGGGAAATAACAATCATCTGTTTGTCATTTTATCTTCAATTAGTTATCTCCCTTGTCAATTTATATTTGATCAATGTCTAAGCTGAATTCTTATATTAACATATTCAATCCTGAGCATTACGATCACTCGCCTTTAGCAGTACAGCTATTGGTTATCAAAACCTGTCTAACCTTATCTCGGCATAAAAGTATTCGCTTATTACATAGGTCTGGTAAGCAGAATAGAGGAATCCAGTTTTAGCTATGCTTGGCCCATCTTTAGCTAAGCTCCTCCCACACTTCGCCCGTGTTGGGATCAATCGATGCCTGAATTTCTTGACTATCAATTTCTAGAAAACTATACAGGTAAGCTGTTGAATATCTTGAAACTAATTTTACTGGTCGCTGTTGTTGCCATGCTCTTCAAGCATTAGTTTCAAGATATTCAACAGAATGTTTAATAAATAGTAAAGACATACAATTTGTACAACTTGACAGACTATTAAGCATTTATGATGGACTAGGTTGGGTCACTCATAACGTAATTTATTTTGACGTCAGCCTACACGACACGTAGTTGACTATGACAGGATATGATTGATGATTAAATTGGATTCCTACATTATCTGTCTGGTAGTCAGTTAAGCAATGCGCAGTGACAGGTGTGCGATTGTATATCATTCTCATTGTTTACATTCCTACTGCACAAGGGACAGATTTAGGTGTAAGGCCAATTGAGCATTGTTTGAGTCATGTATGTGATAGATGTTTCCTGTTTGTTATTAGAGCTTTTATCTGTTATCTACATGTAGAGTTCAAGATTGAAACAAGATTGATGTCATGTGTTTATGCCTAGGACTAATTAGAGGAATCCGATCTGTCACTCAAGTATCTGACATCGTAATCAATTCACCTTTCCAGAGTATCCATCCATCATCTGACCTTGTATGACGTCATAATCAGCTCAGTGCGTGTATGATGACATCACAATCATTACATCACAAATGGTTCCATATAGACCGTCACCAAATCTCAAATACTCCAACACAGTGTATGAATTGTATGTCTTTGTAATTCTTTGCAATTTAAGAAACATGCTGTTGAATATTTTGAAACTAATTTGATTGGGTGCTGTTGCTGCCTTAGGCAGCAACAGCACCCAGTCAAATTAGTTTCAAAATATTCAACAGCTTACCTGTGTAGTTTTCTGGAAATTGATGGTCAGGGTGTTCAGAGATCGATCGATCCCAACACGAGCATGGTGTGGGTGGAGCTTAGTTAGAGATAGCCAGGGCATAACTAAAACCGGAAAGGTCCATTACGTCACTACTGTCACTGTTTAACGAATGCCACAATCACAATGCCATACATCTGTTGTCATGGAAATTGACAACCATGTCACTAGCGTACAAACTGTATGTCTTGAATGAATTTATAATTTAATAAACATTCTGTTGAATAATTTGGAACTGTTTTGGCGCTCAGCCAAATTAGCTTCAAACCTGTCAAATAATTCAACGGCTTGCTAGTGTATAATTTTTTTGAAATTTAGATTCTAGAAGTTCAGATTTCAAAGTTTCAAATTGCTTTCGACTATGCGTAAAAAGTAGGTTGAGATTATCTAGAAATGTGTGGGGCATAGCTAGAAATCGATCCCTCTATTGATCTCTTAACCATTTAACACTCAGGTTTTCAAGAAAATTAAAATTTTCCCATTGAAAATGTCCATTTCCAGACCAAGAGAAGAAAATCTTTGAAAATTTACCATTGAAATGACTGGCTCGGTTATCGAGCCAGTCATTCCAGTGGTAAATTTTCAAGGATTTTCTTATCTTTCTCTGCAAATCAACATTTCCCAAGACCACTACAGAAGCCATTTTTGACCGACAAGTGTTAGAGTTAAGACTAAAAGTCATGTATGTACACCAGCTGTTCTTCTACTGACAACAGTGCGATTAAGGTATGGAAACTTTTTATGGCATGTTTATAATCAACACATTTGACGAACATCTTGCCCCGCTTGTTGGTAGAGAGTTGTGATTGACATCTCCTCACCTACATGTACAATGTTGCATGTGTGTGGTCAAGAATGACCACTTGACTGGTGACTAATTCATACTGTAAAATGTCCATTTCCAGACATAGTAAAGAGTATTTTAACAAGTGGAACATGCTATCGTTGCAACTTAGGAAGCGTTGTCAAGAAATATGTAAAAAGATTGACAGACCAACATACAGACTTATATGTATACTTGTTGCAAGTCGCAACTAAATAATCTACAACTTGAATGAATAACTCGGTAACAGATCCAGTTATTCATGTGGTCAATATTCTATATACAGTACAGATCATAGTTAGCTTTACTTAAACTCATCCCAAAGCTCGTTTAAAACGCGTCTATATGGCGTCATTTTCTCGTGATTTACTTAGACATAGCGCGTTTGGTAAAATCTCAAGACGCATCTTGAATTTTTGTCTTGATGGGTTGAAATTTTGACACTACGGGTTTGACATTTTGAATGACGGGTTTAACTTTTTGCCCTACGCGTTTGGTAGCGTTTGAAAATTTTACGATAAATTAAATGCGCCATCAATTCCAACCGCGGTTCTCCAGTTCTTTCGACGAGTCCTATGGCTAGAAGCAAACGGGTACTCGGTTCCTAGTCTAGGCAGACCCAGTTATCAGTACAGGTTTCCTCCGTATATGAATCTTGCGTGCTTTGCAAACTGAGCGATTTGTACAGCAGATTTTAACTTATTTACGTCAATTTGTGGCTGGATTTATCAGATGTATTTAATTTAGTGTTTCTTTGCGGGAGTCGTCTAATTTCTGCGTTTTTATAGTGAAAATATCGATATATCTAATGCCGAATGGACAATCGTCTTGAACTGGAACACCATTCCATTCTGATGACGCCATCGCGTATATATTTAACCTCGTTATCTTTGATTGGCAGAGATATTGTTGGAAAAGACATCATTGGCAAATCTGATTGGTTGAACTAATCTCATGATGCTTTGACAGTTGTGTACTATTAGACGACAGTAAAAAAGCAACCTAACCTAAACAAGGATTTCCAGACTTTGGCTGCGATCTGGACACAAACCAAGTTGGATCCAGATTGGGTACAAATTTTAATGTATGGATATATCGGAAACAAACTGGTCAGATTTTGCTCAAATTTTAATAAAGGAGGTTGTGTGATCATACATTAAGATTTAACAACCCTGGAAGTGATCAAAAGAAAAATTATAGGCTGTGGGTTACAATCTCTGATAACTTGGATCTATCTGACGATGGAAAGTAAGTGATAACTAGATTGTTTGGTCCATGGCATGTCATAGCAATCGACCATGTTCACTACTTTGACCTCTAGCCTACACCACCCCAGGGGAGGAGCCAAATGTAATACCAGAAATGTGGCTGCAATGCAACCATGAATCTCGACTTCATGCCAGCAATGAACTCTGATAATTGACTTCAAACATAAAATAAATTTAGAAGGCTTATCAACAAGGGGGCCAAGGGCCTGTAACGGTATCCTGGACGGTGTATGGCAATAAGGGCTGCCAGCAGAGAAGGCTGCTACCATGTCAAAAAAGTCTGCATATAAAATATACTGAGTATGTACATACCTATCTAGCTATCAAAACTTTTCAAAATATTCAGCAGGTTGCCTGTATACCCTTATCTAATTTCCACTTCCTATTTTTCTTTTCAGATGAGGCGGACATAGAGGCGAATTGTCAAAATATCTCATCTGATGACGGCTAAGCACAGAATTATAAAAAAAATTCTGAATAGAAGTTGTAGAGGCAACTACTTCAGAATCCTTCCGCCAAATTTGGATATAATCCACCAAGCGGTCATGGAGAATATGCATTTTGACAATTTATGTCCAGCCATCTAGGGTTGCAATCTGTCAAGCGGTTAATGAGGAGGAGCATTTTGACAATTTCTGCTAAATTTTTCATAAAGTCAGATTTTCACACAAAAATTGACCAATCAAAATTATGTATGCATGTTCGGAAGCCGAAAGCATTAGGGTCCTTCCAGCCAAATTAGTTTGAAATCTGCCAAGCTGTTAATGTATGTATGAGACACGGCATCACACAATAATGTTCTGGCCAAAAAGTCAAAATGACTGATACGCATGGCAACCATCTGTCCGCCGTCCATCCGTCAACTTATGTCTTTAAACATAAGTTGATGGATGGATGGCAGACAGCAAATGGTTGCCATGCGTATCAGTGATTTTGACCTTTTGGCCAGAACATCATTGTGTGATGCTGTGTCATTATAAAGAGGCATGTGTCCAAGTTTAGGACCAGTATGATCACCCAAACATGAGATATAAACAGAAAAGTTGAGCTAAACGCAAATTAGACGCCGCTGAGCGACGTGCATGGTATCACAATAGCTCATTTTACTTCGTAGTTGAGATAAAAATGGCCTCTTGCACTCCATAGTAACCTACAACATTTGTTTGAATTCCATTCACCGCTTTCGGAGGAGTTGCATTACACAGAGACTGGCGTGGATCGCTGTGAAAAATCTGGATGTCATAAGGGGAAATGATCTGTGAGAGCAGGGGTTAAAATTAACATGAGCTCGAGGTTAGCCGAAATTGACCAGGGCTAGTACAACTTGTAACTGACCAACCCAATGGTAACAATTTGACATGTCAACCCTTTAATGGTCAAGGTGGTCAAAAGATTCCTCTGCTGTGAGCAGAGCAAGACGACTGTTTTTGGAAATTTACCTGTAGAATAGTCATTTCAGTGGTTAAAATTAAAAAAATAGTCTTCCCTTGGTCTGCAAAGATTTCAAGCGATATAGTACAATCTAGTAATCACTAGTCCTATCTAAATCTAGTGGCTCATCTGGCTTAATTAAAAACTATTGAGAGGGTGTCAAATGATGTGCGAGAGTGTGGGCAGGACTATGGGAAATCTAGATAAATCTGGAAGACCCCAATCTCTGACTACATAAAATAAATGTTGTCAGCCAATCCACAATCATATGGATACCCACATACCAAATTTGGTTGAATTCCACCCAACTGTTTGGGAGGCGATAGCATGATGGATAGATGGCGACAAATGTATCCTAATTTTTTCAAAACATGGAGATAAAGTAACTCGAGGAGATTTTAAAGGTAGGTAGGTAATTAATTCAACGTCATCATACTAAGATGAAATTTTCTTTCGGATTGAGAAATTAGGCTACCACCATCATTTAACATGCCACATTGTTTTCAGGACCTGTCGGTGAAAGGGTTAAATATAGCAAAAGCTGGAATTGGCATGAGGATAAAACAGAAATTTAGATTTTTTAATGAATGGATCCACTTATAGCTATGCCCCGGCCATCTCTAGGTAGGCTCCATCGATGCTTTGCGACCGTGTGTTGGGATCAGTATGTACTTTGAATCCTGAATTCCAAATTTCATGGTAACTATAGATACAGCTAACCTGTTGAGTATTTTGAAACTAATTTCAAGTAATTTGACTGGGGTCTGTTGTTAAATATTCAACAGAATGTTTAAATAGTAAAGACATAAAATTCGTACAACTGACTCTTAAAGGTTTAACAGATTTAGCTACGTCAGCCTACATATGATGTAATTCATTATGACATCATATACTTAGCACTTTAACACTCATGCGGAGGCAGGGCCCTTGCACCATTTAGTGATCTAAAATTCACACCATCCAATCATTACCTTCACACATGATTCATTTGCCTAATGGATTTTAGGACATAGATATCTTCCATGTATGTACTTGAGCCAACATTTGTCAAAATGACTCATGATTTTTTGAGGAAGTGGGACAGTTCACCCCACTAAGCAACCGGATCGGCAGAACCCAGCTCATGTTATCCAAAACCGGTTTCTGCAGTGGTGTTGAGAAATATTTATTTGCAGACCAAGAAAATGCTATTTTTGAAAATTTATCACTGGAATGACTGTCTCGATAACCGAGCCAGTCATTCCAGTCGTAAATTTTCAAAAATAGTCTTCTCTTGTTCTGCAAAAAGATATTTTCCTATTGGTCATTGGTGGTCTGACTTGAATCAGTCTCTCACTCTCCTGGCATGTGCGATTCACTGTCCTCAGCGGTCACTCACCAGAACACCAACTCTCCACCGGAAAACTTAGGCGTTTCCAGGTATAAATAGGCCTAAGGGCTGTTTTGTTGTCTATGAAATTTAAATATTTTTTACTAGTTTCCATAGAATTTTTTCTTTCAACCTTCACATCACCTGAGTTGTAACCACCATGCATGTCATGTCACCCAACAAAATGAATGAATAAACCGGCATGATTATAATCGTGCTGTTTATTCTAACAAATATTATCGGTGAGGTACGCGGTGGTATAGTGAATATCACTATGAGCAATGTACGCTGTACTCGGACAGAGTGAGATTATAGTAGCTAATTTATTATTGTGGCGTGAGACTGAGTGGTGGTAGTAAACACTTGACCGGGCAGTGCACAAGTATCATGTCAAAATACATGTAGCATTCTATCAGTATTTGTGTTGGTACACTGTTTAATAATTTATTACATAATGTACTTATACCAACACAGATAGAATGCTATTTTGTCATGCTACTGTTGCAGTGCTAGGTCTTACTTATAGTTTTGCCCAATGGAGGAATGCAGTTTTAGCTATGCCACGCCCATCTCTAGCTAAGCTCCACCCAAGCTTTACCTGCATTGGGATCGATCTCTGCACTCTCTGAATCTCAAATTTCTGAAACCTACATGTAAGCTATACACATATGACAGCAATAGCTCCAGTCAAATTAATTTTAAAATATTCGACATCATTTTTATTAACCCTTTAATGGTCATGCCGACCAAAACTGGCCTCTGTTATGGCCTTGTGGAATGTCCATTTACAGGCCAAGAGAATAGAATTTTTGAAAATTCACCACATATGACTGGCTCAATGACCGAGCCAGTAATTTGTCATAAATTTTCAAAAATTGCATTCTCTTAGCCTCTAATTGGACATTCAATAAGCGGATATTAAAATTTTCTTCACCAAATTTGTCCATTAAAGGGTTAAATAGAATACATATAGTCCGTCATCAATTAAGTGTCTGTGAAGATTGACGAACTTATATACGTCATTCATTATGTCATTGATTATGTTGTCATCCTTATGCATCATGTAGTTGATTATGACATCATGATTGATGGATAAAATGGAAAGGTCCATTATGTAATGCTTATAACTCCCTGTGTAATCATATTTATTTCACTTTCTATTTCAGCTACTGTTGAAACATAGCCAGACCACAAACAAATGTTGCAAAAATAAACGTACAAAATCTGGAACAGTAGGACGAAAATTTGAAAGACCACTCAGTAATATATGACCTGTGACCAGCAACATCATTCATCAACACAGACAGTAGCATAACCATAAAACACCGCTGATCACCAGCATGGGAAATATTATATAGGACCAAGATAGTTTACTGTTGTTCTAGAGACTGGACTTGTATTGTTATTGATCATCGATAACAATACAAATCTCAAAATCAGTGGTGGTTTGCGCTACTGTCTGTGTTGGTGATTGTTTGAGCAAACTGCATTATATCAATATGGCAGCATTCAATAACAATGACATTAAACTTTTAAGTGAATGAATAAACAGTCTAATCAAATCCAAAATGACCTGGTTTGACTTATTTACTGTATGTAGGTAAAGGTTGTATGGTGTTTTCATCATTTCTTTGATATTCAGTGGAACAAGGATTGAGAATTTTTCACCACTGTGAACAGCGGAACAAGGTAGTTAAAGGTAAGTAAAGCTTCAGCTTTACAATCCTTTACTGTCCAGTATTTGTTAAGAAAATGTAAATTTCTGCTGAACCCTTTAATGGGTAAATTTGGTCAAAAAAATTCCAATTGTCTCATAAAATATCAATTTGCTGATCAAAAGTATTCTGGGAGCCAGTCATTCCAGTGATAAATTTTCAAAAATAGTATTCTCTTAGTCAGCAAAAGGGTGGGCATTTCTCAGGAACACTGCAGAGGTTGGTTATGGCTGATTTGACCATTAAAGGGTTAATAAATGCCCATTTGCAAGCCAAGGCAATATTTTAACATTTAGAACTGTAATGACTAGCTTGGTTATCAAGCCAGTTATTCCAGTGGTAAAATCTTTAAAAAAATAGTCTCTTGACCTGCAAATGGTCATTTCTCAAGACAATTTGATTTCAGAGGCCAGTTTTGAGCACTCACTGAGTCACGGTAAAAAAATAATTCTTGTTCTGCATATGGACATTTCTCAAGGCCACCACAGAACATGTTTTCACCAGCTAGAGTGTTAAAAATGTACAATTCATATAACAGTGACTAACTACTAACTCTTGGTATGTTATTGGTATATCTAATAATGTTAGTTAGAGCTAATTCAATATAACAAACTTTAACAGTTAATTAAATTCAAATGGCACAAATGATCATGGTGAATGCACCAAAATATCCCAAACTTCAGGGCAAACTCTTTGTCACTGATTGGAGAAGTTCAGTCAATCTGTAGTGTACCAGCTTCAAGTTCATCTTCAAGTCTTTGCAGTAGTGGTGGCTTCCTCATCGTCAAACATGTCATCATCAGAAGATTCACTGTCCCACACATTAGCCGTCTCACCATTACTATGTGTCTGATTCCACGTTTACAACGCCACGATGAGTGACATTTGGTTTAAAATATACGGCACAATATATAGCCAGTAAGATACTATATACATGCACTGTTAGGCCCTATGACCTGACAGCGGTTGTTATGGTCATACACCGCCCTCAGACTTTAGCTCAGAAATCAAACACATTATTCATAGTTTCGCACATCCGGCCATCTTGAGATCGGCCGCCATTAAAGTTGGGGCAAACTTACTACATGCTAAAGAGGACTGCCCATACAAACAAAGTTGTTTACATTTTCCACGAAGTTCAAACCATTAAATCCTGTGTCTGAGAATCTGTAATATACCCGTCAGGTATCAGAAAACATGAAATCATGAGTAAATATCGCAATATATTAAAGAAAATGTAATTAAGGTTTAACGGCCCATTGCTCGTAATGTTAAATTAGCCCCTCTGAAAATGGCGTATCTCCCAGGGTATTATGGGAAATTTGATTGTGATGACGTCATTGTGATTCCATGAATATAATACAGGGTGGGAATATCGCCTCCAACAAGGGAGTACGAATGTGTCAAAATTCTGGTGAATATTTTGAAACTAATTTGACTGAAAGCCAGCTTCCAGTCTAATTGCTTTCAAAATATTCAACATCATACTTATATAATGACTGTAAAAGTGGAATTCTGGGATTTCAGGTTCAAATGGGTAAAATGTGATAATTCATTTGTTTAGATTTGGGGCCTACTTCCCTGATAATGCAAGTTACTAGGCCAATATTGGCCCAGTAACCTGCATTATCATTCTTGTTTTAGTAAATGTGATGTCACCGATAATGAGAAAGTTATTGATTGTCGCAAGAGAGCCGCAGACACAAAATCTATATATATATATATATAATATCCATTTCGTTTACCCCTGGTCGCGAAAAAACAATGTTGAAGATAAACAATCTGATAAACTCGATCATCGATGCGTGTCTTGGTTTACAATTTTAGGGATAACTAACTTCAAGCACTGTCAGTAATAAGCCTGAGTTAAGATGCCGAAGCGGTCAAATATATAGGCATTACACTTTCTGATTGGCAGTTTCGTTATTCCGTGTTATCTGTCTACTTTTTAGTCTGTGGCGTACACGAAATGTGCATAGAGTGATGAATTGCACACACAAAAATGTTATTTTCTAAACAGTTGACGCCATCTTTGCTAAATCTCATTAAATATGCATGTATTCTCGACCAATCAGACGGTGATACCCGTTGCCGAAAACGGGTAATAACGTTACGTACTCGGATACTCCTGGAGTGAGTTCAGGAAGGCGAATGTTCGCGTTCTACGCAGTACAGTGTTCAGTTAATAACGGAAAACGTTTTTCGCGGTCCTGAACGCACCCCAGGCACGGGCATGTGCATGTCGATGTAAAAGCGGAGATTTTCGGTTACATATTATGTATGAAATAGCGAAATCGAAAACAACCGAATGTCAGGTTTGCAGATTTTGTAAATCGCTTCGCTTTCCGTTGTAAGACAAATTTGGCATCCTACTGTAGCCGCAACTGGTGCATATATTGTTCTAAAAAGTTATGCCTATTACGTCGGCTCAAATTAGACTATATTGTCATAAACCCATTTCAGAGAATATCTTGTTTTATTCATCCAGATTTCAAAAGAAATTGCGGATTGAAAATCTATTAAAATATACGCACAGTCATCACACTAGCTTCATACACAGTAAAGAATACCCAGGTGCAGATTTCACACACGTCCATTTTATACAAAATTACGATTGACGATTACGATGATGACATTTTGGCAATTATCATTTACAACCACAAAAAATGCTAAAGGCAATGCATGTACTTAACACATATGCTCCAATTGCAATTTAAGTTTACATGTACGGGTCCTTGACAGACTATAGACCAATTCCACTTTATGTTTAATGATGCGTAGTAAGAATCTTTGTAGCGTTACTGAATACATTCGATTGCGCATTTGACTTTTTCCGTGACGGGTTTAAAATATTTCATGATACATTTAACATATTGTAGGATGTGGTTGACTTTCCGTTAGATGCGCCTATAAAAAAAAATTAAATGCGTTTGGTGTTTGGCCATACCTGGAAACGCTACGAGCTTTTGACGCTAAAAAGATTCATTTTTGCTTCGTCAAACAGTAAAGCTAACCATGATCTGTACTGTAGCATTTTACTTGTCTGAAAATGGACCTTCTCTTTAAGATCAATATTCCTGCCCAATCTTTACACGATTTAACTGTTTAACAAGATTTTCACTTGTTTTCAATTTCCAGCTTGGCATCTTGGAAAGTCGTGTCAAGTCCCTGCAGATCTCTGACTCGGATGAGTGTGATAAGTTTGTGGAGCTGGTAAAAACTTGTGAGTTGCAGTACTAGAAACTGAGCATATGGAGTACAGAGAGAGAGAGAGAGAGAGAGAGTTAGTTCACATCAGCAGGTGTATAAATCATACCTTTTTGAAACTTCAAATCTGTGAATAGTGCTCTTAACACATTAACCGCTATAGTTGTGATTTCGGGAGCTTAGACAGAAATGTAAAAAATTTGACAGACTGACTTATACAAGTTACAAGTCACAACTAAAAACAAGATTAATTGACCTAAAATTACTTGCTTCGGGCGGGAACACATCCCGAGCAGTGACGAGCTCCCATTGATCATGGTCTAATGTGCATCCCTTTAGTTCGTCAGTACTGGTAGGCTGGTATCGCTCACCAGCACATCAACATATGTTAATGGTGGTCTGCCTTCCTAGAGATAGAGTTTTTCTAAATTCAAATTGTGATACAAAACATGCCAGGTACAACCTGATATATTGGACAGATCTGTGTACATACAAATTCTATATTTTTACAATTAAACAAGTCAACAATGAATGAATCTGTTTGATTTTAGATCTGAATCATGCCTTTTCGCTTCAATTAATTAAAGTGTGGTATATTGTGTAGTAAATTGTAATAAATTTTACGGTAGCGGACCTTGTCATTGCATAAATCTTCTAAGAAAGCTACGAGTTGACCTCAACAAAGCAGCACTCGGTACACTCAAATCAAGAATGGACCTGAGGAAGCTAAAGATTTCGGCTGAGGACAAGACATAGTGGGCAAAAGCGAAGAAGGACTGATTACAGTTGTAGGATGTTTCTACTACTACAGCCGCAGAATACAGTAATCATACAATGTACCTTTCCAGTTTTAGCTACGCCCGCCCATCTCTAGCTAAGCTCCACCAACACCACGATCAATCTCTGAAATCCCTGACTATCAATTTCCCGAAATCTATACAGGTAAGCTGTTGAGTATTTAGCAACTAATTTGCCTGGCTGCTGTCACCCAGTCAAATTACATTTAGTTGCAAAATATTCGACAGAATGTTTATTAAATAGTAATGACATACAATTCGTACAATGTGTCAGACAAGCATTTAAGACGGACTAAATTGAGTCATTCATGCTGTAATTGATTATGATGTCATCCTACATGTCACGTAGTTGATTATGATGTCAGATGATGGATGGATAAACTGGAAACATCCATAAAGTTTCCTACAATGCCGTCTTATTTCATGCACATTCAGTGTTTGTATCTGGATTGGCGGGATCTGATCTGTCACTCAAGTATATGACCTCATAATCAATTACATCACTAATTTTAAGCTGATTTCACAATCATAATAAAATATCTATCTCTGTCATGAACATCAAAAAGTCTATCAGTGGTGTACAGATTGTGTGTCTGTGATGAATTTACAATTTAATAAGCTTTCTGTTAAATATTTTGAAACTAGTTTGACTGAGGTGACCTTTTGTTGCCATAGGTCAAGTCATTTATGAATGCACCTATTTAAGCGCGTGTATATACCGAATCCGACAGCTTAGGTCTTTTGTAATTTGCTGAAAAATAAATCATGGTTATTTTCATATACTGGAGAAATGAATAGACATTTATCTATTACAAACTGAAAGATGATGTGCTTTAAATCTAAAAATACAATGTACTTACTCTGGCCTATTGTATCACCTGCGTAGTTAGTATATGATGAGGTGAGTTTTCCTTGAACCCTTTATCACTCAAATTTGTTCAAAAAAATATAAAAAAATATAAATTTTCTCATAGAAATTGTCCATTTGCAGACCTGTTTTTTAATTTACCACTGGAACGACTGGCTCGGTTATCGAGCCCGTTACTCCAGTAGTAAATTTTCAAAAATAGTCCTCTTGGTCTGCAAATGGACATTTCCTAAGACCACTGCAGAAGCTGTTTTTGGCTGATATGAGGTTTAAAGTGTTAATGAAACAGCCTGTATGCGCTATAGTTACATCGTGAGAGGTTTTGATCAGAACTATAAAAGATTTGTTGGAGGCTTTATTGAAGATACGCAATATTTAGATGGTCCTATTTAATCATTTCTCTTCCACCATGATTTTTTAGACATACATTAAACATACCGGTAGTGCTGAGTGATGGTAATTATTTATACCAATTTTCGTTTCTTTAAAAGTATTTTTTTTCTAAATTTCACAGCATCTTATACTTGAATACAAGAGTTTTTTTGGGAGGATTTTGGTCAAATTTGGGGCTGCGACCTATATCGAGGGTGGCCTTTAGTCGAGAAACTATGGTACTTTTGAATCCTGTTTTTACCCGTGTCATTAGAGGCAAAGATATATGTGAGCATGGATAGTTGTTGTTGTTAAGACATTTTGGAATAACTGGTTCTACTTAGGGGTGTAACGATACTGAAAAATTGTATCACGATACATACCGCGATACCCGGAATGTATCATGATATGTATCACAAAAATTCACGATACATTTTGCAGAGCTTAGATGTACATCAGATGTATTGTCCGTGGCAAAGTGTACATATTATACAAATGTGTAAAGGTTCTATGGACTCCAGGAGGACTGTGTCTATTACTACTATGCAAAGTATTATTGAGAACCTGGTTTATTGATTATGATCGAAGCAATAAAGTATGATTACTATCAATGAACTGTATTAAAATAGTGGGGAATATTGCTTAAAATGCCGTCTGCGAATGTCCCGGTAGTAGGTTACTGTGGATATAACCTGGAAGTTTTATAAAATATAAATCGGCTTTGTTCATTTACATAGAGTAAGAAAATCGTGAATGCGAAAATAACCGATTACCGTATTAGCGCATACAGGCGGATAGGGAACTAGTCTCTGATAGGGCACCAGTTACATTGCAATCATCTCACAATATCAGTTTTTCTATCTGTTTCAGTTTTTCTCAAATCAGTCAGATTTCTACAAAAGTATTATCGCCTCCCTTATTATACTAGATGTTAGCAACCAGATTCAATCATTTTGCAAGATTTGCTGACATAAATAACGAGAAATGTCCTGGGGGAAAATGACAACCAAATTTCTTTTTTGGCATCCATTTTGGACATTATACTATTTCGCGGTAATGAATATTTATTAGTTCTCTACAAAGTGGAGGCGAGCCGTTCACGGATTGGTTGTTTCAAGACACACCCTCTACTTTTCTTCCCACTATGTGACGAAAAGATTATGCTTGCCGGGGCCTATCTTTGAACGGTCATAGACATATATTATTGCCAATTTAATGTTTGTTGCGCCATGAATTAAATCATTTTAAAAACATTTGCGTAACTAACACAATTTGGGCAGGCCTTTCGGTAATTTTGTGTGCAATATTTTGAGTAATGTATACTGGGCTGCCAGGAACCAGGCCAACATAGTTAGTGAGTGTGAGGAACAGACTGTGCAGATTTTATAGTATTCAATATTCATCGCCTCGAGAATTTTCAAGCCTCAAATTGGCCTAAATAACATCTAGTAAGACAGCATAGCACACGTTGTGAGTCTGTATTATGGCGGGAATAAAATTGCTATCATAAACAACACACGTTAAAGTCAAACAGATTACTTGGCTACGATCTTTAATGACGCATTTCGCTAACTTCTTTGTTTTCAAATATCCATTTTTTTTCTCAAGTCCAGCGAGTAATCAGTTACTAAATTTAGGCGTTCAAAATCTACAGTATACCTACTCAATCAGAACTGCCAATTGTAATATGCTGTAATTCTACTTAGTAATGCACCCGAGTCCAAATTAAATGTCTGAGAATCAAAGCTGAGTAGTCGTACAGATGCTCTATTCTAGAAGAGTATGTAGTATCACGATACATGTGTGCGTGGATCGTACTTGTATCGTGTGACAAAGGATCATGATGCACCGATGGATCGTTACACCCCTAATTCTACTAGAGGATTGTCTTCAAATTTGGAGGGAAGTATGCCTGGGGGGTCCCGAGCAGATAATCCAGTTTTGTGTTTTAAAACGTAACAACAACAGTTTTTAGCAACAGTTTTCAAAGACATTTTAACACATTCTTCAATAACTCTGGTTCTATTGGTGCAATTTTCTCCAAATTTTTGGTCTAAAATGCAACAGCAACAGCCTTATGATGGCCCAACTGAAAAATATATAAACGACGCAAGTATTGGACAAATTTGTCCTGGATTTGTCTATGTAGACTAACACGGCTGTCTAATTGGTCTCTTTAGAGACAGATAATGACCAGTAAAGGGTTAACAATAAATTCAAGTAAGCGCCTATTTTGTGAGCACATGAATTTGTGTTGATAAGTTAGTGTTTTTTCCTACCTTTATACTGTTCCAAAAGGATTGTATTAAACATTTGATGGTCAATATTGTTCAAGAAAAATCCTTTCTTTGGAATGTCTACTTGCAGACAGATGTCTGCACATAACTATTTATGAAATTTTACAACTGGAATGTCAAGGTTGGTTATTGAGCCAGTCAGTCCAGTTGTAAATTTTGAAAAAAATGTTCTCGTGGGCGGCAAATGAACTGTTAACAAAAACACTGTAGAACACATTTTTGGCCAGCTTGAATATGGAGGCGTCCAGGTTTAGCTATGCCGCGCCCATCTCTGGGTAATCTCCACCCACGCTTTGCCGATTTTGGGATCAATTGATCCCTGCACTCTGAATCTCAATTGCCAGAAACCTATACAAGTAAGCGGTTGAATATTTTAAAACTAATTTGACTGGGTGCTGTTGCTGTCTATGGCCTGGAATAATGATAATATTTTCTCTAAGTACTCCATCTTTGTCAAGGCTTGAAATTACTCTAGATGATCCATTAACCAGCAGGACTGCTGCTGGTTAGTGATGTTTAACCCTTTAATGGTAAAATTTGGTCAAAAAAATTTCAATATCTACCTATTGAATGTCCATTTACAGGCCAAGAGAATAGAAATTTTAAAACTTTATCACTGGGATGACTGGATCGGTTATTGAGCCAGTCATTCCAGTGGTAAATTTTCAAAAATTATATTCTTTTGGTGCGTAAATGGCTATTCCACAAGATCATAAGAGGCTGGTTTTGGCCAGTATGATCATTAAAGGGTTAAAATCTTCTTGTCTGTGAAACACAATATATACTAGAGCTTATTTTATATATTATTCCATAACGTTTGTATCTTAACCCTTTAACCGTCAAATTTGTTTTAAAAATTTCAATTTTCCCATGTAGAAAATGTCCATTTGCAGACCAAGAGAAGACAATTTTTGAAAATTTACCACTGGAATGACTGGCATGAGTTATCTATCTTCTGTTCAATAACTCTCTAAAGCTTCGACAAATTGCCATAAAAATGGATGATTCAGAAATCTTGAAAACTGGTTTCCTTCCACAAACCCTCTATAGCTTTGACTGATTAGGAAATGGACCTTTCCGGTTTTAGCTATGCCCTGCCCATCTCTAGCTAAGCTCCACCCACACCTCGCTCGTGTTGGAATCGATCGATCTCTGAACACCCTAATTATCAATTTAAAAAAACCCCTACACAGGCAGCAACAGCACCCAGTCAAATTAGTTTCAAAATATTCAACAGCATGTTTATTAAATAGCAAAGAATTACAAAGACATGCAATTTATACGTGTCGGACTCTGAGATTTGATGACGGTCTATATGGAACCCTTTGTGACGTAATGATTATGACGTCATACGAGGAAAGGTGAATTAGCTGGGGATTGTATGGCGAGGATTGAATATGAGAGTATTTTAATAGCTTCACATTATTGCTATTCAGTTTAGTCAAGTGAGCATTATGGCCCTTCAGCCATGTATTATGATAAAAATTGTATGTATAATTCATATTGTATATTTGATAGATCTGTTAGTGACATGATAATCCTCTGTTTTATATATATATATATATATACATGTATATACTTCAGATTTTCTAAATTTGTTCATCTTTTCTGGAACTTTTTGATTTCTCCGAATGTTTTGGAATCGTAGTGTATGACCACACCCTTTCTTGTGTTAAAATTTTAGCCGAATCGGACCAACCAGTTTCCGAGATATCGACAAATTCAAAATTCCACTCCAGATGTGTTCTTTTGTCCAATTCGTGGCCAACTTCTGGAAATTTTCATGTATAACAAGTTCCTTCATTGTGTTACAATTTGAGGCAAATTGGATCAATATGTTTTTGGATGCAGCTCTGAATGGACAGACAGACAGACAGAGCTGATCACATTACCCTCTTCCACATATATGACGAGGTTAATTATGTCACTAGTTAGCTTATGTAACGGTTATTGGGCCAGTTATATTCCAGTGGTAAATTTTCAAAAAGCGTTCTCTTGATCTGCAAATGGACATTTCTCAACACTACTGCCATGATATCAGTGTTTAAGGGTTAAAAGCAAGCTCAATAGAATCTTGGTAGCATCGAGTTCCGGATTTTTTTTGATTTTCTGGATTTTATCGGATCACCTCCCGAGTATATGCAATCCTAGTCACACCCTTTCCAGTGTAATCTGGATCTGGGTTCTTTCTGGATCATGACCAAAGTCTGGAAATCCTCTTGCATGGAAAGTTCCTACAGTGTGTTACAATTTGAGGCAAATCCGATCAGTAATTCTTAAGATGCAAGCCAGAATAAGGTTTTGTGACTGACTGATTCTGCGGGACATGCCAGTTTATTGAGCCGCTACCTGCAGATAAAAATCACCTGCATTCAATCATTATCATGCAGAAAATAAGCTCTTATCAACGCACATAGTTAATACTATTTCATGCACACTAAACCCCGCTGACAAGTGCTTAGGTTTACTGACATCATTGAGTGATTCCAATTTGGACAAAATGGCTGCTCGGATAATTGGTCAACTAAATAATGTTAAGAAACTTTGTTTCTGATTTGTCTCAGATATTTTACTTGTGACAGTAGTTTTATTATTATATGCGGTTATCAATCAACAAATTTAGCCATTTCCTTTCGCTTAATAATACATTCTGTTGAAAATTTTGAAAATAATTTGAACACATAAAAAGTGGCCGAAGCTTAGCTAAAAATTGGTGGGGCATAGCTAGAACTGGGCGGGTCATAGCTAGAAATTGATCACTCTATTTTTGCAGCTGTGTTGAAGTCAGACATTGTCGTGATATGGATGCTGGCTTTTACATGCATATGAAGCAATGCTGTTATCTATTCATTATGTACAGGATATAGATGATTTAAATTTACAAAGTAAAATTTAAAAAGATTGTTTGTTCTATGTTAGCTTTATGGTGTCAAAACTTTACATTTTCAAATTAAATTAAAAGATGAACTGGTGTTCATTTGTCAACAAATTTGGTTGGGAGATGGTGCTGTCGTAGACAGCAACATCTTCCACCAAAATTGTTGAAAAATGTACAACAGTTTCTTTGATATTGACTCAGTGAAAGATAGAATATTGCCATCAGAGTGGTAAGGCTTAATTTATGGGTGTTTTGGAAATGTATTATCTTTTAACACTAACTGCTTTATTATGGTAATTTCTCAGGAGAGGGTTCTTTCGAGAAGCCTTATGGACCTTTATAACATTGGCATCATTCGCTGAGAATGGACCTTTTCAGTTTATCCATCCATCAGCTGACGTCATAATCAACAAAGTGTGACCTGTAGGAGGACGTCATAATTAATTATGGCATGAATGACTTGATTTTGTCCGTCTTTAACCTTTAATAGTCCGACGCATTGTACGAATTGTATGTCTTTACCATTTAATAAACATTTTGTTGAATATTTCGAAACTAATTTGACTGGGCACTGTTGCGGCCATAGGCAGCAACAGCACCCAGTCAATTTAGTTTCAAAATATTTAACAGTTTACCTGTATAGTTTTCTGGAAATTGATAGTTACAGAGTTCAGGGATCAATTGATCTCAACGCGAACGAGGTGTGGGTGGAGCTTAGCTAGAGATGGGAGATGGGTGGGGCATAACTAAAACTGGAAAGGTCCATTGATTTAGTGATGCCTTGGTAAATGTATTTCTGATTTACTTTCTTTATGAGCATTGTATTGCCCAGATATCAGCTTTGGTATCTTTATTAACCCTTTAATTTTACTCTGATTGTAAGTACTAGTCACCCATAGATGATATAATCCCATGCCATGAAATGCGCACGCAGCCGATAATGCCATTAGTGCATGTTTGTGGAGACGTAGAAAGTAAAAATCCATGTGCATCCCAAAGAATATTACAGATTACTGATTATTTCTTTTTCAGACTAACATGATTATAATCATGGCATTGACAATCTAACGTACAATACAATTTTCAGTTGGCTAACATCCATAATTTACTATCCAGGCCTATCTTTTAAGTCATGGTGAAATCGCCTAAAAACAAGATGGCCATGGCGGGTCAAAATCGTGTGAACACGATTCCGGAAAATCAGACAAGAATTGCCTCATTGGTCAATAGTGTCAGGAATCTGTGCTCCTATTGGTCAGTGGCATCAGTTATGCTAAGCCTTTGATAAATTATGACTCATTGCTCAATAAGGCCAAGGACCATGGTTCCATTGGCCAGTGGCATCAGTTACACTTGTCCAATTGATAAATGGTGCTTGTCCCGTTGTCTAATAGTGTCAGTTAGTCATTACTGGTAAGGATGATTGCATCATTGGCCAATAATGATAAGCAGCATTACCTCATTGGTCTATGACAACAGTTATGCTTGCCTGATTGAACAATGGGGCTCGTTGTGCATTAATTAATGTAAACATGTTTACAGTTCCTCAGCTAGGTGAACACTATAACCCTGGGACATTTATTTAATGTTAAGTGTGCGATTAGCAAATGTTATTGGCCTATATTTCGGGATTGCTTTAGCCTAATGGAACACACTTGGGTACGCTTATAGACACGGGATGCATGTTGGTTACATTGATGTCACCAGGTCAAAGGTCAAGGCCACTGTGACCTTTTATAAAGCTGATTTTTCAACATTGTTTTTGTGCTTAGCAAATCTTATCAGCCTAAGTTTTGGGATTACTTTAGCCTAATGGCATGGCTGTGTTTACCAAGAGGTTGCAGGATGGTGATCGTCACCATGTCAAAGGTCAATATTATTTTTCTACATTGATAAATGGTTTGGCGGCCATCTTGGGTCATTTTCCCGCCAAAAGCTTGCATACTAAAGCAATGGGAAATTTAAAATGTCTTCTCGAGAACTACAGGGCGAATTTAAATTATATTTGGCAGGAAGCATCCTTAGGATATAGAGATTCAAGCTTGTTCAAACGAAGCCGGCGCCCATCTTGGATTTTGGGCCGATTTTCATAAATGTCTAAAAATTTTGTGAAAGTAAATTCTACTGAACCGTTTAACAGTTCAGGCTGAAATTTGGGAGATATGATTAGGGAGTACGGGCCAGTAAAATTTGTTCAAGGGAAGTTGATATGTAAAGAAACATGGACGCTGTATTCTTGTTACAATTCTGGTCAACTCTTTGGTGAAATACCTATGTTCCATGTTAGCGATACAGGCCTCTTGTTTAAATTGTTTTTGGTGATTTACAATTTTACAAGGACCAGCTTTTGGTAATGGTCTTGGGTGTCGGGTGTATTTTGATGTTTCTTAAACGTATGCCCATGTCTGGGGATTTGATCACTGGTTTGTGTTGCTATACTAGGTCCAGGTATTGGGATTTCTTTAGCAATTGTCATATTCATACTGGTTCCGGATGGGAATCGTCATATCGGCAGTGGTTAGAGTAGGTCTGATTCCAGTCGTGAACATATCAATACTGGTTCCAGCTGTAAGTAGGTCATTGTTAGTGGACATAGTGCTACTGATTCCAGGTGCTATACTAGGTCTGAGTGTAAATTGACATGCGTATTAGATTGTTATTGGACATAGGAAATAGCCAGGCCAACGTAGACCGTAACTGGACATTTGCCAGACTTAGCTAGGCCTTAAGAAGGATAGTCTAGGTCTTACATAGGCCTTAGCTAGGCCTTAACTGACCGTAGGCAGGTTTGGCTAGGCCTAACTATGTTAGGCTAGGCCATAACAAGGTCAGTTTACGTTTTACATAGGTTTTAGCTAAGCTTATATACTAGGCCTTAACAGGGCATAATCCAGTTTTGACTATGCCCTACTTAGGCCTTAGCCGGTCTTGGCTATACCTTAGCTAGGGTTGGCTAGTCCTTACTAAGCCTAAAGAGGACTGGCTAAGTATTAGCTATCGCATGCGTAAGCCCATCGCCCTATTTCACGATCCTCGCCCTCCCACTGCATTCCCATATCGTAGCTATGTGAGTGGTCGTATGTTAGTACGATGGAGTAAGGCCTAGTGAAGGCCTGGGTAAGACTAAGCCGAGGCTAGATAAGGCATAGCTTAGACCGAGGCAAGGTCTATCCAAGCCTAGCTAAGGTATAGGTAAAGGGTAGGGTAGGTGTTGGGCGGGATGGGGTGTGGTGGCATGACTAGGCTCGACTAGACCTTACTTAGACCGTAGCTAGGCCTTATTTAGGCTTGATAGGTCTTACCTAGACTTAGCTGCTGCTGCTACAAAATTCTTGTTTCGACTCATGAATTTTCCCACAGAATATTTTTTTATTCTAACAAAGTAGGATAACATAAATGATTACCCCCCCCCCCCCCACACACACACACACACACACCCTAGACTAACAACCATACACCACCCAACCATTCAATCAATGCCACCCTCTCAAAGACTCACCCACCCCCACCCACATACTCTGATTGCGTAATAGTCTTAACATAGTACACCGGTTGGTTCATCCTTAACTATGCATAAAATACTTTGCGTTAACTGTTTCTTTGATTACAAATTTACCGTTACAACTATAACACTATGATACAATGTCAGCTGAATCCTGTGTCATGAAAAAAGATAATCTAATAGAAATGTTAGAATCTAAATATGATAAAAAGGTTGAGCAACTATGCAAAGCTACTGATGAGATACTCGCATGGAAGCTTCATGATTAACATGAGCGACTTCAGGTGCCAGAAAACTGTTAAACTTTCCATGTAAGCGAAGTAGACACTATTCAACCACAGCAATCTGTGGAGTGGCAGACGTGCTATCCAGTGCAACAAGAGCATTTTGCTTATAACTACATCTTGCTAAGGATATTGACCCCAAAAGACTGTTGCGCAACTTTGATACGCATTTAGAATTACAGTACCATATTGACGATGCAGCAAGGTATGTTATGCAATATACAGCCCGTGAACCAGTGGCGGTCATCATGCAAGAAATGACAAATGACATTACTAGCGTGCAGATAAATTGGTTCGTCTGGTTAACCAGAGGAAATGCTGACTTGCGTATTAAAACACTAGCTGCAAATGTAACTGAAACAAGATCTACACAAAGCTGAAAACGTCTATATCTGTGACAACGGTAATCTCCTGGAAAATGATAGAACTACATCATAATTTTTTTGTAATGACCTACTACATCTGAACAATTCAGGTACCAGGAAATTGACTGGAAATATCAAGGAGGTGTAGTGTAATGCACTGGGTCTTGATTCAAGAAGAACAGAAGACAATTTCAAACAGCGTACACGCCCCAATCACTTTGATGGACAGCGAGGGGAGCGATCAATCGCGTATTGTCAAGCCAGTCGGTTCAATCGTCCCTGGGGAAGGCAGAAATTTCGATCACCTCCATCAACCTACACGTCTTCCTATCGTAATGACTGGATGAATTTTGATGACAGATGCCCCTATCATAAGGGGTTCAACTCATCCTGGCAGGGGGATAGGAATTTTGAACATTTTACTCATAAATAATGTCACATAGGAGCGATCTTAGGATTTGTACGTGGAATATACAAGGTGTTTCTAATGAGACTATTGGTTCTAAACTTGACTTTCCTGAGGCTAGAAACATGCTAATGAAGAATGATGTTATTGGACTCGCTGAAACTCATGCTGATGATTATTGTTCCATCCATCTTGATGGCTATCAAACTATAGCCCAATTAAATAGGCCTAAACTTAAATGAGCCAAAAAGTCCTGTGTGTATAGCAGGCATGGTTAGGGAATCTGTCAGTCGGGGTATCTCCCATTGGAAATCTCCGAATTTTTTTATGTCATAATCTGTCAGTCTTATTTTAACTGGCAGGATGATATGTTCCGTACCTTTATATACATCAGCCCTGAGTATTCATCTTTCAGTTTACATGAAAATATTGATATGTTTGATAGAATTGAAGCTGATGTAGCCCATTTTTCCCAATTAGGTAAGGTTATGCTTACTGGTGATTGCAATGCCCGCACTTCTACTGAAGATGAATTTATAATTAATGATGATGATGATGATAGCTATCTTCCTCTACCTGCTGATTATCAGATTGATAGGCCTCCTACGAAACGATTAAGTCTTGATAAATTCTCAAATGCTTATGACAAATCCTTATTGAATTTATGTAAGTCTGCAGGTATGCGAATCTTAAATGGCAGGACTCTTGGTGATTGCTTTGGTAAGCTGGCATGTCATCAGTATAATGGGAGCAGTACGGTTGATTATATTCTTGTACATCATTCACTGTATTCCATTATTAACCATTTTCTTGTCCATGACTGGTTAGAATCCTTATCAGATCATTGCCATATATCCTCGATTAAAGCCCATTCATCTGAATCTTGTACTTACAATATCCCATTGAAGATTCAAACTAACCACTATAAGTTGGATAAGGAATCAAATTTCAAATTTAAGCTTGCGCTGCAGAATATTGACGTGAGTAATAAGTTGGAAATCATCAATCATAATGATAATGTGGATGGCCTATCTGGTGAGTCGCTGCTTAATATTTTCAGACACACTAGAAATAGTTGCATACAGGTCCCTATGGAAGAAGTTCTTTAAAGAGCATGTCACTAGACACAAGTGGTATGATCAGCATTGGGTCGATTTGAGGAGAAACTAAGACTTAGTAGGCTCTTGCAAAGAAATCCAAATGATAGTGATCTTAGAGTACGTCTGTTTTCTACTAAGAAGAAATACAAAAAGCTGAAACGTAAGTTTAAAGCTGATATTCTCCAGCGCATTGAAGAAATGCATGATGTGAATCCCTCAATGTACTGGACAATGGTCAAAGATCTTCGTACTAACAGTGAAAGGAATAATCGTTCTGATTCAATTAATGCTAATGTATGGTACAACCACTTGAAGTATCTCCTGAGTTCCAAGCCCCAGGTAAATGTCCATCATGATGAAATAATTCGAAATCAGATCAGTGTCATGGAGCAACATTCGTGTTTTAATGAACTAAATTACCGAATCCATATATCAGAAACAAAAAAGGTATTACTGGGTTTGAAACCCAATAAGGCTGTAGGCCTCGATGGTATTACAAACGAAATGTTAAAAGTTGTTATCGATTTCTTCAGTGGTCCCCTAACAGTAATATTTAATAAGTTTTTCAATGAAGAAACATACCCAGAAAAATGGGGTGACTGTGATTTCAACCATTTTTAAATCTGGAAATCCTTCTTTGCCCGATAACTATCGTGGAATTACCATATGCAGTAATTTGGCCAAGGTTTTTACGTCTATACTGAATGATAGATTGTACAACTTTTTTGAGTGTTACAAATTAAGATCAGAACAGATCGGATTTAAAAAATCGTCTCGTCCAACAGAACATATGTTTGTTTTAAAGACACTCATTGATGTATATACTAAATCCAGTGGTGGTAAATTATATACCTGCTTTGTAGATTTTAGTAAGGCGTTTGATAAGGTTTGGTGGTCTGGGTTATTCTATAAAATCCTCAAATTAGGCGTTGTTGGCAATTTCTACAAAATAGTTAAAAGTATGTACTCTAATATTTCCAGTTCTATCAAAACAACAAATGGTCTAGCTCCAGCATTCAAGATTTTGCAGGTTGTCAGACAGGGTGAAGTCCATAGCCCTATGTTATTTACACTATTTGAACGACCTACCATCCATGATATGTGCTGGTAATACCCATCCAGTTTTAATGTCTTCAAAACGTCTACAATGCTTGATGTATGCCGATGACATTGTCCTACTGACTGAATCAAAAGATGGATTGCAACAATGTCTAAATAACTTAAGTAAGTACTGTATTAAGTGGAAACTAGAAGTAAACTTGTCAAAAACGAAGGTTGTAATCTTTCATAAGTCTGGTCGTCTTTTAAGTGATCACTTCTCTTATAATGACATCAATGTTGAATGTGTTAAATCTTAAAGTATTTAGGAATTGATTTTAACAATTTACACAGGCAAAAAACAATCTAAAGCTTAAGTCTCAGAAAGAATCCTTTAAACTAAAGAAGCTACTTGGAAATGATTTTTACACACCAAAAGTGGCATTAAGTCTGTTTCAGTCTTTAGTCAAACCTATAATGTTAGTTATATGGTTGTGAGATTTGGGGTGCATCCCTTTTTTCTCTAACATTAAAATGCATGATGGACAAGTTTGACAGTCTACACAAATGTACCTGCAGAAAAGGTACCACTCAGCTTTGCCAGATATTCTCTTGGTGTCTATAAACACGCTACTACAGACGCAGTGCGTGGTGAGCTAGGTTTACTCCCCCTAGCAATCTCTATAATAAAAAAGTGTACTTATGTATAAACAACGCCTTTTAACCGAACCCGACAACAGTGTTCTTGGTGAGCCTAGGCAACTAAGTCTTAATTTAGCGGCGGGCAACTATAATTCTTGGTTTAAGATGGTGTCTCTACAGCCTACGCTTGTCCCAATGACAGACTCAATTGACTCATGCATCAAGTCGTTGGAGAAAAAAGTTGTTGGGAAATGGCATGGTCGATTGTCTCAAGGTGGTTCCAATAAGCTTAGATCCTATGCAACGTACAAGACACACTGAATTTGAGAACTATTTGCCAACGGTGAATAATCGTTATCACAGATTTGCTTTTACCCGCCTCAGAACCAGTTGTCATAATCTCCACATTGAGACTGGAAGGCATACTAGACCTAAGACTCCAATAGAAAACAGACTAAGTTCTTGGTGCAATAAAGGGGAGGTGGAAGATGAATTACATTTCCTGATTCAATGTACTCTTATCTTATCATGAAAGGAAAATGCTATACGAAAATTTATCTACCTCTTATCATCAGAGGGTATAATTCAAACTGCAAAATTTTGTCATCTGGCTTTCAAGAAGAGTGTACTTATGTATAAACAATGCCTTTTAACCAAACCCGACAACAGTATTCTTGGTGAGCCTAGGCAACTAAGTCTTAATTTAGCGGCGGGCAACTATAATTCTTGGTTTAAGATGGTGTCTCTACAGCCTACGCTTGTCCCAATGACAGACTCAATTGACTCATGCATCACATTTTCGTATAGCATTTTCCTTTCATGATAAGATAAGAGTACATTGAATCAGGAAATGTAATTCATCTTCCACCTCCCCTTTATTGCAATAAGACCATACATAGGCTTGCTCTATTTTGCTAAAATATACGCGATCGATTTACCTGCGGCCACGTGTTTATTTATCCAGGTTCAATCCCACGATCCTTTGCGTGCAATCTAAACATAGAGCCGTAGCTTCGTGCTATTCCGCGAATACACCTCTAACATAATGACAGGCCATTTAGTTGCGTCATCGCAATGACGGAACTACTTTTTTCCAAAATGGCCGCTCTCATACACTGCTAAACGTGTACGCTATAAGATGTAATTTAGGGGGTTCTTGCCCTTATTTGTTGGACATATCGCATATACTCGAATGGAGAATAACTTGTTAAATAGGAAACTGAAGAGATTATTAATATATTATACATGGGTTCTCTGAAATAGTGTTTTATGCCACACGAATACTGGTGCCGACTGGTACTCCTTACGTACGGGAATGGAAACCCTTTTGCTGCTGCTTCAATATTTCGTGCTATGGTTATAAAGCAATACTGTAGCCATACTCGCGAATATATTGGTGCAGCTCAATTGGTGGGTGGATTGGTACTGGACTTAACGAATTATGGTAGTTGGAGTTGCGAGCAAGACTGAAATAGGGGGGGGGGGCCCTTTGGCAGTCTACGTGGCCACTGGCTAAGTATCTGGGCTACATACAGCGTAGGCGGCGTGTATTATTTTCAATGTTAAGCGACTTTGGATAACTAAAAACTATTCTCAAAATATCTATCACACCTACCACCATACGCCACCCCTACATATACACATACAGTGCTGGCTGTAATGAACACGGGGTGGGTGGTGGTGCTGTAAGAAACACGATTCTAACAATATGCCTGATATTTATTGATTCTTAAATGTAGCAGAATGAATTATTCATACTTGATACAGCAGGAGTCTTAACTTAAAAGCTGCAACATCAGCCAATCAAATTCAATTCAAAATTAAAACATTTAGAAACATTATAGTATTTGATCTGTAGTTTGAAAGGGTTAATTAAAATCATATTCTATAGACCATACAAGACAAATTATTTTTGCTTTAAGGAATATTTTGTTGAATATATTGAAACTAATTTGACTGGGAGTTACAACAGCTCACAGTCAAATTATTTTCAAAACATTCAACAGCTTAGATCAATAGTTGTCTTGTAATTGAGACAGTGGAAACGCAGGATGACCAAAATGGTTAGCATAATCTCTATAATCATTTTCAGATGTGAGTTTTCACCTGAGAACGGTACTCAACAAACAGCCTTTGAATCATGTACAAGCAATGTATGATCAAGAAGTTTTGACTGTTTAAGAGGACGAAATTTTTTGGTTAAATGTCGTTTTAGTTGTGCCTCGCAAGTCAGTTTATTAGTCTGTCTGTCAAATTTTTGACATTAAGGACAATGCTGCCTATGTTGCAATTATAGCGTGGCGCACTCCTATTGTCAACTGAAATCATGGTCTGTGCTAAAGCTGCATAGGCTCCTAGCCAGGAGGGCTATATATAGTACCAAGTAAATTCTGCCACCCTGACAATTATGAACTAGCCATTAGTTTGCAGATTCAATGAGTGCTTTTAGCGATTACATCAGAGAGATGTTACCGTTCAAATGATAATTTCTGTAAGTAATTGAAATTGTGCTAGTGAACACTGTTAATGGCTAAGACAAAGTCAACTCTCAGAGACAGCAAGATTGTATGAACAAGAGGCCCAAGAGGCGCACATGACGCTCACCTGAACCATTAGCTTTTGAACCATTTGCATGACATGGAGTGTAATTTTACTACAGTAGGATCCTTCCTGTCAAACTTGGATAAAATCCATCAATTGGTTACTTAAGGAAGAGATGCATTTTGACAATATGTGGAAAATTGTGTTCGAGAAATTAAATTGTGGATGTTGAACAATCTGTTGCAATTAAACGAGAAGAAAACGGAAGTTCTAATATCATCACGGCTACTCAGACAGAGTGTTGATATCAGTAGTCTGCATATTGGAGGTGAAATTACAATCGGTTCTAGTGCGCGTAACATCGGTGTGAAATTAGACAACACTCTGTCTATGGAGGCCCATGTTACATCTGTCTCCCGCTCTGCATTTATCAATATAAGAAACATTAGTACGATCAGAAAGCTCATTGATGACAATGCAGTGAAATCTCTCGTCCACGCCACAATAACATCACGGCTAGACTATTGTAACTCTGCTGACAGGCATATCATCCCAGCTAAACCGCCTACAAAGAGCCCAAAATACAGCAGCTAGATTGATCACACGCACCAAATCATATGAACACATTACACCTGTCCTCCGGGAACTGCACTGGCTGCCTAATCAAAGAACGCATCTGCTACAAGGTTGCTCTACTAGTGTTTAGATGTCTACACGACCTAGCACCATCGTATCTACAATCATTAATTGTACGCAGGACATCACCTAGATCACTCAGATCAAGTGGCCACCTATGCATCATACCGCCTTCCAACTCATCTGCCGGAGACCGTGCCTTTTCTAAGGCAGAGCCTAAAATATGGAACAGTCTTCCATCAGAAATCAGGGACTAACAAAATTGGACCATTTAAATCCTTACTTAAAACACATTTATTTAGAAGAGCATATATGTCATCATTGTGAAGCGCCTTTGAGCAATTACGTCTGGAAAGGGCACTATATAAATCTATACATACAAACATACATACAATATCCGGTAAATTTTTCATAAAAGCTTGAATTTTCACCCAAACAATTTACCAAGCACAATTCTGAATAGACGTCCTGGAGCCCAGCATGCTAGAATCCTATAGCTTCCATATGGTAATTCTAATCAAATTTGGTTGAAATCTGTCAAGCGGATAAGGAGATGTGTGTTGACAGTTTCAGATATATCTTTCATAAAATCTAAGATTTTCACCCCAAAAGATGATGAAGCCAAATTCTTAATAGAAATCCTGAAGCCTGTCACAATATGGTGATTCTAACCAAACTTAGTTGAAATCTGCCAAGCGGCTAGGAAGGAGATGCATTTTGACAATTTCCCGTAAATCTTTCATAAAATCTAAGATTTTAATCCAAACAATTGACAAATCAAAACTCTGAATAAAGGTTCAAGAACCTACAACAATTAGGATGCTTTCAGTCAAATTTGGTTAAAATCTGCTAAGCGATTTAGGTTTTAAAGCAAAATCTGACGGACGGATGATAGATAACAGACGGACGGTCGCCATGGCATAACCTCAATTGGCCATTCTGGCCAGGCGAGCTAAAATTTGCACACATTGTCCATGGCATGTCAATAAGATTTAAATTCCCCCAATTGCCAAACAAACAATAATTTAAGGGTTGCCAAAGTGAGATGTCAAGATTGTATGCCTCAGTGAGATGTCTGATTGCACCAGTCTTCCACATGCCAGGCTATAATTTACTGAGTATGGATAGACCTTGAGAAATGATACGGGAATGAGAAGAAATTTGCTATTTTTATGAAAAACATTTCTAATTAAGAATAAGACATCCACTATTACTGTGTTCCGAAATCTGCTTAAATCAGACAATTGGTTTGTCTGGAAGTTGTTAGAAAGACTAATAGTAAAATTAAAATTTAATCAGATTCAGTAATTAGATCCAAGGCTAACCATGGTGCCTTAAAGATTACAGATCACTGCCCACATAGCTAAATACTGCTTTGACTCATGCAAATTAGTATTTTGGATAGCGAAGGTTCTTGAATGAGATCCACAAACTGGTCAGAGACTTGTGTACAAACATTAGAGCATAATCGATAACAGGGATGGTACACCTTTCTATGACTTTTCAAGACCAAAATTAACAAATTCCATGACCTCTGAGAATTAATATCTAGATTTGTATAACATTTATGATAACGCTCCAAAAATAAGATCAGAGTTATCCTGCAAAATGTCTGAATATTGCAACAACCAAGCCACAGCCGTAATATTTATCATATTTATGCCAACAGATTTCTTTTTATTTTACATGATTACCATTTCCCATGACTTTTCTATGACCTATGATTAAAAATACACTGATTTTCTATGACTTTCTAGGTCTGGAATTTAAATTTTCAAATTCCATGACATTCCAGGATTTCCATGATCAGTACGAACCTTGCTATAATTACCAATTCACAGCATGAGAATGGATGTACACCCATATATGGGTACAATATTAAATCATGGCCGAGTTGTTCAAAGCATATGCAACATTAACTCTATTTTTCATCTTACATAATTCCAGCCATAGCATAATACATTATTAGAGCTTTTGGCTCAACCCATTTGTCATAGAAAATGTCAATTTGCAGACCAAAAGATAATTTTGACAAGTTTATCACCGGAATGACTGGCTCAGTTATCGAGACAGTCATTCCAGTAGTAAATTTTCAAAAATATCTTTGCAAAATGAATATTTCTCAAGATTCCTGCTAAAGCTGTTTTGGCAGGCTTGAGTGTTAAATGGATTAATGGTCAGGATTGATCAACTTAACCCTTTAATGGCCAAGATTGGTCAAGAAATTCTAAGATTTTGCTCACTGAATGTTCATTTGTTCAGGCCAACAGGACTATTTTTAGAAATACCCACAGGATTGATTGACTGGCTTGCTTATCAACATAGCCAGCTATTCCAGTGGTAAATGTTAAAAAATAGTTTTCTCTTGGCCAGCAAATGGCCATTCTTCAATACCCGAGGCTGTGTTACAATGCTACATAGTTAACAGGATTCATAGACCTGCAGAATGAAATTCCATACAGAGTCCATAACTAATTTATCAAATTCCAGACCAGTTTTATTTAGCCTCCAATCAATTTCCATTTCAAAACAAAATTTTGCAGAAAACTCACAATTAGTAACCGAGCTCGCAAAATAATAAAGATAATAGTGATATTCAGTTTACGAGGATTTTTAATGTATTTATTTGTATTGAATAAATAGCTGTAATTTGTCATGGGATAACATGTTCAGATTCATAGCACTTAACCATTTAACCCTTGAATTTGTTCAAGAAAATTTCAATTTTCTCATAGAAGATGTTCATTTGCAGACTAAGCGGACTATTTGTGAAAATTTACCACTGGAATGACTGGATCGGTTATCGAGCCAGTCATTCCAGCGGTAAATTTTCAAATATAGTCTTCGCTTTGTCTGTAAATGGACATTTCTCAAGACCATTTTTGGCTGATATAAGTGTTAAAGGGTTAAAACATGACAGGATACCAATACTGAATGATAGAGATACTGAAATACATCTATAGCAGGTTGTGTTAACAGTGCTGGTATGGTAGATACCAATACTGAATGATAGAGATACTGAAATACATCTATAGCAGGTTGTGTTAACAGTGCTGGTATGGTAGATACCAATACTGAATGATAGAGATACTGAAATACATCTATAGCAGGTTGTGTTAACAGTGCTGGTGTGCTAGATTGAGACAAATTCAATTCATCCATATGTTAAGTTCAAGTGTTACATCAATATAAGTAAGTAACATATTTTCAACGCCCAATTCATGAAATGTGCTAGGGGTTTAGGTTCAAAATCATCCAGGCGAATGAAAATTTACACTGGAGCCCTCTGTCAGAAGACATCTGCTGATGATGTTACATATTTTGACCGTCGTTATAGTCTCGTCATCAGTTCTAAATATATTTTACAATTGTTCAAGATTTGTTGCACATCCAGTATGTCCAGCTGAGACCAGCCGCAACCTTTGCGATTTCTGATGATTAATCTTGCGACTGTTTTTTTCAGATCAGTTTGAAACTTCATAAGTAAATCGGAGTAGGCTTGTGAAAGAAATCTGTCGAAATGGACGATGGGTCAGAAATCCAGTATGGGTGCCAACTACAAGTAGTGATATGAGCTGTGGCATTGCGTTATAAATGTTATGAACCAAATTTAACGCGTTCTCAAGATTATTGATTACACTCTCCTTAACATATCACCATACTATGCACCATTTACAAAGGTCTGGCTAGCAACCAGAATACACAATGTACAGCATGCTCTCTGCTGATAAAATACAATTATTTGGTATTGTCAACAGGATTGTATTTGCATATGTAAATGCTTCGCTGGACACAGCAGCTGGTCAAATGCCTGGTGATGAAACCATCTATGGTTGACATGTTGCCTGAAATATAAACAAAATATCACATGTATGTTCTAAATAAAAAGACACAACATTAGTAATCGCAAGAAAATTCAAATTGTTGCTTTATGAATGTTAATTTTTAGGCATACCAAGATACTATTTTTAGAAAATTTACCACTGGAATGACTCGCTCTGTCACTGAGCCAGTCATTCCAGTGGTACAATCTCTAAAATAGTCTTCTTGGCCAACAAATGCCCATTTCTCAAGTTTCAAAGCAACTGTAAATGCTGGTTTTTCATCAGTATGACCATTAACCATTTAACAAATAGAACATCTACTGGATATAATGAAAATAAATGACTGGATGCCATTGCTGCCATAGGAAGCAACTGCTTCCAGTCATATTAATTTTAAAATATTGAACAAAATGTTAAACCTTGCAGAATATACTTGGAATTGTCATGGAAAGGGTATGGTGAAGCCAACCAAAACTGGTGAAGCCAACCAAAACCGGTCTCTATATTGCTCTTGAGAAATGCCCATATGCAGGCCAGCAAAAGACTATTTTGGAAATTTGTACCAGAGGAATGACTGACTGGCTTGTCATTTCAGTGCTAAATTTTCAAGTCTTCTTTTAGCCTGTAAATTATTGATATTCAATAAGCAAACATTTTTTGGACCAAACTTAGCTATTAAAGGGTTAACTAAAATGCATACTGAACTTCACTGGCCAGATTGGCGCAACTGACAGACTTTAACAATCACGAGAAAATTATAATTGTTCTTTATGAATGTCCATTTTTAATCGTACCAAGAGAACACTATTTTTTAAAAGTTTACCACTCAAATGACTTGCACCGTCATCGAGCCAGTCATTTCAGTGGTAAATTTAAAAAATAGTCTTCTTGCCAAGTTCTTGGCCAACAAAAACACATTTCCCAAACTCACAGTAAATGCTGGTTTTTGGTCAGTTTGACCATTAACCCTTTCACCGATAAATTCAATGTATCTCAATCTCGGGGCAAACAAACAGGAAATCTTTTGAAAATTTAAAGTGATTGACTGAAAGCCACTGCTACCTTAGGAAGCAACTACTTTCAGTCATATTAATTTCAAAATATTGAACAAAATATATACGCATCGCAAAGAATGTACTTGGATCTGTCGTTGAAAGGGTGAGGTGAAGCCGCCGCCTGCCAAAACCTGCCTCAGTAGTGCTCTTGAGGAATGTCCATATGCAGGTTAAGAGAAGACTAGTTTTGAAAATTGCACCAGTAGAGCTTTTCATTCCAGTGGTAAATTTTTGAAAAGGTCTTTCTTCAATTTGCAGGCCAAGAGGACTCTTTTTGAAAATTGTACCATTGACATGACAGACTTGGTAACCACGCCAGTCATTCCATTGGTAAAATTTCAGACAAAATAGTCTTCTTGACCAAAAACCAGCATTTACAGTGAGTTTGAGAAATGTGCATTTGTTGGCCAAGAACACTATTTGTGAAATTTTTCCACTGGAGTGACTGGCTCTGTTACCAAGTCAGTCATGTCACTGGTACAATTTTCAAAAATAGTCTTCTAGGCCAACAAATGCACATTTCTCAAACTCACTGTAAATGCTGGTGTTTGGTCAGTTTGACCATTAACCCTTTCACCGATAAAGTCAATGTAGCGCAAACAAACAGGAAATCTTTTGAATATTTAAAAATTAATATGACTGGAAGCCATTGGGCAGTATCTGCTTTCAGTCATATTAATTTCAAAATATTGAACAAAATATGTTACACATTGCAAAGAATGTACTTGGACTTGTCGTTCAAAGGGTAAACCCTTACATGGTGAAGCCGACCAAAACAAGCCTCTGTGCATAGTGGTCATGAGGAATGTCAATTTGCAGGACAAGAGAAGACTTCATTCGAGTGGTAAAGTTAAAAAAAATAGTATTCTTGCCCAACAAATGCACGTTTTCCAAACTTACAGTAAATGCTGTTCTTTGAAGTCAGTTTGACCATTAACCCTTTCACCGATAAATTCAATTTATCTCAATCGTAGGGCAAGCAAACTTGAAATCTTTTGAATATTTTAAAATTAATATGACTGGGAGCCATTGTTGCCTTACACAGCAACTGCTTTCAGTCATATTAATTTTAAAATATTGGACAAAATATTGCCAAGAACACAGGCATTTGAAGTTTACCCGCCTATTTCACATTATTAGCATATTTCATATACTACTAGGCGGGTAAACTTCTAATGCCTGTGGCAAAGAATATACTTGGACTTGTCGTTGAAAGGGTTAACGCTTTCATGGCGACTAGCCGACCAAGATCTGCAGACCGACATTTAAGAGAAATATATAGGTGGCATAAGCTAGACACTTACTGCTTCATCAGTTATCTTGGCCTGGCATACCCGCAGTGGCGTAACTGAATATGAGATGACAAGTGTTTTCAAGCCATGTATATCTCGTGGACAAAACAGATACACGATACCCTTGGACGGGTGTAGCAGTAAAGGCCTCGGTCGATTTTTCGAGTAAATACACAGCAACACGAGTATATTCATGTTCAAAGCGCGGAGTCGTGAAAACATTTGCTTATCATGGGCGTAGCCATTTTGGATATAAGCAGAAAATATGGGGGACTATTTTCTCTATAATAACCGTCTATAAAGAAGACTGCTCAGTTAACATCGATGCCTTTTAGGTTGAATATTATACTTTGTTATATAGAGTTGATTTCCTGGAATTCTCGGGAAAATTACGCTAATGGCCGTCGAGAGCTATCTCGCTCCCGTTTAGCGTAGCAGGTTTCCGATCAAGCTTTTCTCGCCCCAGAAAATGTTGACGGAGGTAGCGTCGAGCTTCACAACCAATCAAAAGTGACCTCTTCTAATGAATATTAATCAGTCTGGTTTCATTTATATTGAGGGTATTCCCCGGTTTCCCCAGAAAACGATTTACCAGAAACTTCGTAAATGAGTCATTTAACGCTGGCAAGTATAATTTAGTGCGAGCTGTAGATAAAATACTTTGATCGTCTTCTCTTTATCACTAACCATCGTAGCTGATTGGATAGTTTGTTACTGATTTTGATCAAAGGTAAATATTAATTATCCTATTACTTCAAATTACAATGTTGGCGTTGGGGTGGGGTGTAGAGCCGTAGAGGGAGGGAGGGATGGATGGAGAGGTCGTTGTACCACTCTTACCACAGGCCTTTGAATTTTCGTCCATCCATCCCTCTAACACATATCCCTCCTACTATATATAATATACACACGGTATGAAACCTCCATCTGTGGGCGCCATTGCCAGGAAGCTGATTGGTTGGTTTGTTGTCAAAATCCGCTGACATCACGTTTCTGACTACAAACCAACCAATCAGTTTTCTGACAATGGTGCCCACAGATGAAGGTTTCATACCTTGTGTATATTATATATAGTAGGAGGGATATGTGGTAGAGGGATGGATGGACGAAAATTCAAGGCGTGTACTCTTACTATAAATCTCTCTCTCTCTCTCTCTCTCACATAGACAAATTCATTGGCATTTTATAGCTAGTGGTTGCTAAAGTAAACAGACGTAGTCAAGACACTTCTAAATAAGAGGAATCCACTTGTAGCTATGGCCCGCCACTCTCGCTAAGCTCCACACTTTGCCCGTGTCGGGCTCAATCGATACCTGCACTCGCTGCATCTCAATTTCCAGAAAACTCTACAGCTATTAAGCTATTGAATATTTTGAAACTAATTTGACTCGGTTCAACAATTCAACATAATGTTTATTAAATAGTAACGTTCGATAGACAATTCGTACAGCGTGACGGACTATTAAGTGGTGTTTAAGAGGGACTAAATCGAGTCATTCATGACGTAATTGATTATGATGTCAACTTCTACGTCACATACTTGATTATGACGTCATATGATGGACATCTGTACGGTGTAGTTTGAAACGATAATTATGATCCCTGCATGGTTTAATCATTTAACCCTTGAATCGGTTCAAGGAAATTTGAATTTTCTCAGAAAATGTCCAAGAGAAGACTATGTTTGAAAATGTACCACTGGAATGACTGGGCATTTCCCAAGATCACTGCAGAAGCGGTTTTTGGCTGATATGAGTGTTAATGTTTAAACAGAATGTATTTTTGTTCAAATGGGAGCACGATAAGACATGTACACGTTGTAGATATGGGATTGTCTTCTGGGGGGTCATGACCCCGGGGACATCTTATATTTGCAGTCCAAGACCCCCAGCAAAGAATATGACTATATTTTTGAATACCAGACGAGCTAGGGAACGGATAACACAATGAGCGAAAATGTATTAGCGCGATCTAGTGTGTGCATCAAGTCGATGCAAAACTGACACGAAAATATAGCTGATACAATAAATGAAATTGGAATATGAAATTGGAATAGAATAGACTAAGACTTAGGGCAGTGAGCTGATGGAATCTATCGGTGATTGAAAGATGAAAGCTGTTGCTGCAGGCGCGGCATAACCTTTTATAGTATTCAACAGAAGTTATGACCAATAGTTTTCTAAATATTCAAGCAAGAGCGTCGGTAGGATGCTACGCACAGAGTGTACGTAGTGCAGACTGAATGACTCATAAAATGACGTAGTAAACGTGGCGACGACCGACTTACAATAAGGTGACCGGGTTTCTATATTTCTATAGAGGCGACCCACGACACCAGATACGACACCAGATGTTGGTGAATCAGATGTGGTACATGGTCACTACGTCATGACACCCTTCTGAAATGCAGGCGTGGGCCTAATAAGCAAGGGGCTGGACGTGGGCATGATAGCGTCTGGCGCCAAGAAGATTAGAAAACCAGACAAAAATTGTCGAAACAATATCCATCGCTGTCAAGTTTGGGGGAGGTTATCGGATATAATTCCACACTCATGAGTCAATTAGGCCGCTTTAACTTGTTCGATGTTCTTTTCCTAAGAGAGAAAAATCGGAGTTTGATTAGTCAGGATGACGTCACAATCAATGAGCATCGAATCAAACTCTGGAAAGAAGAACCCAAATGAACATGGTAAAGAGCTCCAAAGAAGTATAAGATATGACTTTAACTTTTTAGAAAGATCTTGGTTCCGAAAATTATTGCGCTTAGGTAAACCTAGCCTCGAGTCCGTATAGTTCTGTGGAACTGAATTTGTCGAAATTCAAACAAGTTCTTGGTGAATGGTTTTAAGTAGCCAAGAACGGTTTTTGACGAAAATGATTTAGAGAATCGTGAAACGCAACTTTGTAATGATAGAATAACCAGTATTCGTATTGTATGAAAATCAGTTATTTCTATAGACAGTAAAAGTTACTCAAAGTATCTGGTGGTGGTATAAGCCACCCATAATTGATAGAGATTGGTGGTAGTATAAGCCACTCATATTTACTTAGAGTTTTATTTAACAGTTTGTTTTCTATCGTGACAGCATAAGTCACACATATCCGTAGCCATATTAGACAGTCGAAAAGAAGAGAATAAATTATCACTTCGATATTCTCGAAGCAAGAGTTTGGGTTGTGTATTGTCCAGTCTGGAAGCGACGGAAGACCACCGTCCCGAGCCACCATCTTTTACCCGAGTCAGATCAGGCACAGATTATCGAGTATAAATATCGTCACCATTACCTTAGACGAGGCGAGCAGATACTCGTGCTACTGCATCTTTGATAAGAGGTTGTCGCAGCAACCGTTACATCATATTCTTATCAGAGGTGTGGTAGATATATTTCTAAATTAGACCCGAAGATCAAAAATCTTCAACGTGTCTTATAACCGTGTCTCCCATACACATACAGATACAATACAATAAATACATCAAGGTGGCAGATTGTAAAAAATAATAAATTACATTTTAAAGGAGTTACGCAACGATCTCCGTGAAATAACTGATAATGTATGATATATATATGCTCCATTTCTTAATTAAAACGGTGCAACATTTTCCAATTTAAATAATTAACCTAAACAAATGAAAAAACCCGCGATGGAACAGTGATATCTGCTTGTAAAAAAAAATTACGGTGACATTAGAGCTGTGACGTGCGCAAGTGAACGTTTGCGCTTTCAAGTTCAAGTTTGTTCAAATGAAGCCGATCGGCCAATTTGGTCGGCGGCCATCTTGGAATTTGGCCGATTTTTATAAATATATTTTTAATTCGCCTGGCCTGAGATTAAAATTTTTCTATTTTGGAAACTATCAGGTAAACGGTTTGGCCATCAATCAATCAATAGTCGTAGTTTCCTCCTTTATAAAGAAGCACCTCCGTAGAGTAAATATAGGTTGCCACTTTGTAGTAGCACTGTACGATATTTCTAACGATGTTGCAAAGCACATGTGTTCATATTTTGATACATTACTGTATGTTAGCATCGTGGATCATTTTCCCGCCAAAAACTCCCATACTAAAGCAATTGGAAATTTAAAATGCCTTCGTCTCGATAGGCACTGGGCCGATTTCAATTATATTTGGCAGGCACAATCCTTAAGGCATAGATATTCAACAGTTCTCAAATGAATCCGATCGGCCAATTTGGCTGGTGGCCATCTTGGATTTTGGCCGATTAAAAAAAATATCTCCGAAACCGCTTGGGGCATCGATTAAAAATTCACGAAATATGATCGGAAGCGCTGAACCAAATTTGTTCAAGGGAACTTGATTGGCAAACTAGTTCAGTGGCCATCTTGGATGACCTAGTTTTAGCGAAAACGACTTCTCTAGAACAATTAAACGGATCGGGCCGAAATTTGGCAGATATAATTAGGGACGACTAAGGGCCATTAAAGTTTGTTCAACGGAAGTTGATCCGTCCAAAAACATGTCCGGGGTTGGCCAATTAAAATATCTCGTACAATTACGTGTTTGTCGCCCATATTGGATTTTTTTATTTGATGGATCTTGAGGCGGAAATTGGTTTTATATATTTTTGGGGGTATTCTGATTTCAAATTTACCACTTTGGAAACTGTTGGATAAACGGTTTCTCGGCCATCTTGGATCGTTTGTCCGCCAAAAGCTACCATACTAAAGCAATGAGATGTCTTCTCGAAAACCTCTGGACCGATTTCAAGAATATTTGGCTGGAAGCACTCTTAGGGCATAGAGATCTATGTTTGTTAAAACAAAACCAATCGGGAAATTTGGCCGGTGCCCATCTTGGATTTTGGCCGATTTTTTTTTTATAAAATCTCCGAAACCGTTTGGGGATTGAGTTCAAACTCAGTTCAGTTCAGGTAAGAGCTGAACCAAGTTTGTTCAAGGGAACTTGATTGGCCAAATGTTTTGGCGGCCATGTTGGATGACTTCGTTTTCGCGAAAACGACTTCTCCAGAACCGCTGGACGGGTCGTCACAAAATTTGGGGTGTGTGATTGGGGACTAAAGGCTATTAGAGGTTGTTCCATGGAAATATGTCAAAACAACATGTCCGCTATAAATCAATCAACATTTAGCTGTTTTGGTGGACATTTGGTAGTTTCTGCAAATTTCTGAGAAAATCATAAAAGACAACTTATTAACCACTGGGCCAATTTTAGTTAAACTTGGTTAAACCTTCGTCATAGAAATTTGTTTGCTAAATATTTCCAGTGGTCATCTCCTTTTGTTCGTTTGTGACAGTGGGCAATAATGGCAGGTGAGCGATACAGACCCCTTGGGCCTCTTGTTTATGGAACACCAACACCACCAAAATGATGCCACATATCACAGCCATCATCACCACCAATAGGGCCACCAACACCAAAACATGTACCCCACTCAGCCACTGCCAACGCCATGAAGCCACCATCACCACAATCACCAACACCATGGCCAGAAGCGGCGACTAAATATTTGTCATCTAAATTTCAGTCGGCCTGCTTTGGTCAGTGCTGGACTGCTGCCATTTTGGTGTGTGCGCGTGCGTGCGTGCGTGCCCTTTATAGGAAGCAAGGGCGTGTGCTAGAAATGGCTACAGGGGACGAAACGCAAACACTATGACGGTAGCTCACTTGGTTGGATTTAAGGATACTCATCCATATTTTTTTGCACAGTAGCTGTTATGTTTCTGACGTCATGACAGCTTTATGAGAAACATTCATTTTTATATTACTGTTCGCGGGTGGGTTGGTAGGTGTCCCTGGGTGGGTGGGTGACTGAATGACTGGTGTCACTGACTGTACGCGAGTGTGTTCGTGCGTGTGTGTGTGCGTGGTGGACGGGGTCACTAAGTCGGATCGAGTGGGTGGGGGAGGTAATTAGTGACAGAGGCTGGCACTTGTGATGAAAGAAATTCGACAACCTAGGTGGCGAAGTTACATCTTACTGTATGCAGCATTATGATTCAGTTTATAAGTATGTTATCAAAATACGTGAATAATTGACAGCATGCCTGAGATAAGATTACTACTTAAATATACAGAAAATGTCTACATATCACTCTAGCCTGTAGGGGAATAAAATTAAGAGAGCGGAACTAGGCGAAGTTGACAAGGGAAGTCTGTGGTGGCCGCGTTTTAGGGTTAACTTGTAATAATCAGCCACGCGAGTCACTATTACATAACTTTTACGTGGCAACAGAGTTTGACAAACATAATAATATATATCTTGTTAAAAATAATCAGTATCTCGCAATTCGTGTGAATACTATACACGCTTAAATAATCGTGAAGTACACCGCTATTGTGTACAAACGCAATACTGACATATGCCCCTTGATAAAGAGGAAAGGAGCAGGGAACTAACATATGCTCTTGAATGACAGCTTTATATAATAATTAACCGATAGCCCCCAGGAAAAAGCAGAAATAAATCAGAATAACTAGAAAAAAGCAGCTAAATATCGTTTATGTCACTCTGGCGTGAACCAATTAGTGACGCAGCTGGACTTACACCTCCCCCAAACCAGATGCGAGCGCCACGCGTTTCCTCCATTCTGCTTCCATGTATATAATATGTATTCCGTCAAATCATCCTGTCTTGCCATGGCACTTTTCCTTCAACTGAGTTGAAGAACTGGCAAACGTTGTAATGTATGGCGAAGGCTTCTCGACCAGCGCAATTTCTTCCAATGTATCTTAATTGCTACATGGTACCCTCTGATTCTCTTGCCTCATCAAGCCACATCTGGTTATCCCTTGGTTACAGGAGTAAGTTGTGCAAAAGGCAAGCTGCCTTTACCATGGCATCAACTTTTGTCAGCAGTAGATTAATCTTCCTAGATATTCTCCATCTTGCGGAAAGAGTTAAAAAAGCCTTCAATGTCGGTAATTCTATGCGCGTCTTTCCAAAGACCGATTTCGTTCTCGGTATGGATAAATAAAATATTATTTAAGCGAGGATGCTGCATCTCCTACTGTGACAAAGGGAATTCTACCCGACTGCTGCATTGGGCAAGAGAAGCAAGAGCAACCTTCTTGTCCCATAAACTGTGCTCAGTCAAATCAAATATGATATTCATCTGGGGGTGAACGTATTGCAATGAAAACCATGAATTAGCCTAAGTTTGAGCTTATTTAGGTTACCAAAATTTTACATCTCACTATGTCGTAAGCGTATGCCTATACCTATCTAAACATATGGCTGATATTCTGGGCCGAACCAATTATGAGCGATATGTCAGGACATATCGACACCTATCTGAATGTGGTGAATGTGAACCAACCATATTACAATGAGGCCATATGGCAAATATGTAACTACATATTACCAAATTACTTGATGGTAGAATCGTGCAAAAGCAGTAGTACATATTCAGTTATATACAGCTATATGTAAAAAAAATGAGTACAAACCGAGAACTGATATTCTAATACTGAATATAGTAAATTGTTGGCATTTGACACCTGTTCGTGACTACTAAATTGAATATTACGAAATTATTACGTGGTAGAAATCTCAAGATTCATTAGCGTATTCAAATCCCTATCTAACCATATGGGTGAAATTATGTAGCCACACATATTGCAGATGGTAGGGTATTGAAAACCGCAGATCTGCCAACATTGGAACAAACATATGCGATGAAATACTACGAAAATACTTTACATTTAAATTCTTTTAAATTCCCGATGTAACTAGCATATTCAAACTCCTATACGTCTATGTGAGCGAAGTTCTGGAACAGACCATATTACGGAAAGTAGGGCACCGAAACCAACGAATAAACCGTCATTTAAGCTAAATTTTGCGTATTAAAATAACTAGCATATTAAAGCTCAAGTCTATGTGGGGTAAATTATGGGGTTGAACATACTACAGACAATAGGGCACCGAAAACTGTGAATCACCCGAGATTTAAGCAAATTTTCGGTATAAAATTGTGCACTAAGAAATTACTTCATGGTAGAAATTTTTTACCTCAATCCATTACTTCACTAGCATATTCATATATCTATCTAACTATTTGGTTGAAATTCTGTGGCAAAATGTACTGAATACCTTCTTGACTTAGCACAAGCATAGACCTACACTATCGGTAGATTTCTGTGTTCAACAATCTGCTGCAATATTATTGACAGCTGGTTTGACTGGAAATTTGGAACATTGGTAGTCTATCAACTCTGCTGCATGATTGCATTGGCCCAACATGGATGTGTTCCCACTAATGGACCAAAAAAGGCAAGAGGATACTACTGATAATCACACATCCATTATTTTTTAGTGAATTTTATCTACTTTTTCACACACTACAATAATATTATTTCTTTTGAAATTTACCACACACATAGTACGCCGCTCGTAGAAGACGTCCACCATGTTAACAAATTTGCGTCGACGCCCCATAAGACGCTACATCTGTAATTTTTGCCCTATCTCGAATGTAACAAATGTGAATCTGCATGTTCAGCCTAGTGTCTGATACTCTAATCCAATACGGGAAAGGTTAAATAGATATGGTACATGGTTTACTCGTCATCGTCGTCCTTATAATTTATTAACCCTGTAATACCTAATTGGGTCAAGAATATGAAAATATTTGCTTCTTGAATGCCTATTTGCAGGCCAAGAGACGACTGTTTTTGAAGATTTACAAGTGGAATGACTGGCTCAGTTATCGAGCCATTCATTCCAGTGGTGAATTTTCAAAAACTATCTTCTCTTGACCTGCAAATTGACATTCCTCAAGATCACTGTAGAGGCCGGTTTTGGCGGCCTCCTCATGAAAGGGTTAAAGTACAATAAGAGAAGATGATAGGCCTACATGCGCAGTCGTTGTTGTTGTTGCCATACTTAATACCTGGCTATGATAGCAACAAGTAGGTGGGTGGGGTGGGGTGGGGTGGGGTGGTGTGGGCTCCCAGTCAAAGTATTAAAAAAATATTCGTATAGTTGTCGTTATCTGAGATATTGCAATTTCGGTGTTAAACATTCTAAAGGATTTTGTTAGAAAAACACACAATTTGAAGATTTTCGGTCTTCTGGTCTCTACGGTTCCTACTACCTCTCTGGCAAGATTATGCTGTAAGCGGTTGCTGCGACAACCTCTTACCAAAGATGTAGTAGAAGATGATGGTTATCGGCTCGCCTCGTCGCTGATGATAGTGACTATATTTTTATATGATAACCGGGCCTATCTAACTTATCAGAAGATTACTGGATCGGAGCAGGGTTGCCCTGCACTCTGGAGTTCCTAACACACAACCCAAACTAGTGTCTTGCTAAGCAAGAGGATGCTTTTATTTTGTTACTCTAACTGTATACTTAACTTACTGGATTAATATAGATATATTACGATGACGAAATTACTTTAACAATTTACGGTGAATACTTGATTACTGAAAGTAACTTAAACAATTCCTACGACTAAGCTTTGACTACTCCTAGAATAACTTCTAGTATGATTATCTCAACTTCAACTAACGTAGTAGCACAATGTCTACTTCGACTTACGTAGCAGCACGGTGATTACGGAATCACGATGGTGATTTGATTAATTTTACAATAGGCGAAGTGCCTTATTTATTTGCATCGGTGTACCCGAAGTTATATACATATTACGATATATAGATATATACATATCGTAATATATATTATTTGTTTCACTGATTCTTCTAGGTAGGTTATAAGCGCGGTTTGATTGGCCTGGATAATCAGTCCGCCAATCAACGTCTGCTTATTTCCTCCTAGAAGCTTCTACTTGTTACTGTTGGTCTACCTGACCAATCCGTGATCATCTACATCTCGATTTTACTTTGAAACATGTTCTTTATATTTCTCTGCCACAGAGTTTGATCGATGCTCATTGATCATGACGTCATCCTGACTAATCAAACTCTGGGCTTCTCTTCTGTGGAGCTACTGCTGCACAGGGTCAAAGCGGTGTTGGCTGGTTCTGATTTGATGCGATCTGTCAGCTAACTAACAACATTCTGGAATGTGTTGTAGCATGCCTTTCTATGATTGACATATAGTTGATATACACATTTCGATTGCGTTTAATTCCTACAGGACGCTACCATGTCTATGTCCTGTCCATTGCCTATCGTGAATAAGCCTGTAGGATACGATGGTTAATAAGCACATGAGCTGTATGATCTCATTGCCAGCTGGTGTTGTTGTACTTTCGCAAGAGAGTCAGAATGTTTATCGTCATCAACTATATTCAGTCTGTCATGTACAATTCCTCTCGATTCTTATCACTCGATTATTTCCTAAAATAATGGCCGAAATGACTGCTGAATATTATAAAAGTGTGTGCCGACCCCACAGCAACAACTTTTATCTCAACCATTGCCAGATACACATCAACCCTGAACCGGTGGTCCTATTTCATTTAATTCAATTTCTACTTTAATGATGCCTACATCATTCGACAGTTTCGATACAGTTTCGCTTCAGTTTCGTCGAAACTGTACATCAGCAGCACTGGTTGATGTCAACCCGTACGGCGTAATACATATATAGATAATAATGTATACGATGATAACTCGGTTCATTAGCTCACCTGGTGTTTTCAAATATGAATTTCATTTAGGTCTTACTCGTAAATATAAGATATCCGGCGGGGTCATGACTTCCCACAAGACAATCCCATATCTACAAATTGTGCCCATGTAAGTCACATCTTGGTGACGGTTGCGTGAAACGGCTGGTATAGGCCTAACGTTACTCAATCTGTCACTGAATATGGGTGGTTTATTAATACAATGAACCTTTCCAGGTTAGCTATGCCCCGCCCATCTCTAGCTAAACTCCATCCATACCACTCGAGTTGGGATCGATGGATTTCTGAACTTCTAGACAATAAATATCAAGAAAACTATACAGGTAAGCAATGGAATATTTTGACACTAAATTGACTGGGTCCTAGGCAGCAACAGCGCCCGGTCAAATTACTTTCAAAATATTCAACAGCATTTTTATTAAACCGTACAATTCGTACAGCGTGTCAGATTATTAAGCATTTAAGATGGACTAAATCGAGTCAGTCATGACGGCATTATTATGACGTTATACTACGCGTCACTTAATTAATTACTACGTCATATGACGTAATATGATGGATAGACAACCTGAAAAGGGCCATTAGCAAGTGGTATTAATTACCCTCGCTCCGTCAGAGGGTGAGTGTATTGTATCCGGGTCTACATGCGTTTGGGATGGCAAGGGTCTACAATCTATGATTGGCCTTGTTAAAATATGTGACCTATAAATATGGGTGGTCTCTTAATACAAGTGGTCCATATTGTGTGGGCCACGCATTACCAAGTGGTATTAGCCATGTAATGCTCAATTTGCTCATGACAATTTCAATAGAGGGATCCATTTCTAGGTATGCCACGCCTATTTCTAGCTAAGCTCCACCCCTTTTTGCGTGTTGGAATCGATGTATATATATATATATATATATATATATATATATATATATATATATATATATATATATATATATATATATACACGCTGAATAATGAATTCCCAGACTTCCAATTTCAAGGTAACTATACAGGTAAGCTGATGACTATTTTGAAACTAATTTGACTGGGTGCTTTATAGGTTTGCTGCCTCTGACCGCAACAACGCCAGGCCAAATTAGTTTCAAAATATTCAACACGATGTTGATTAAACAGTAAAGACATACAATTCGTACACTTGCCAGACTATTCAATGTTCATGACTGAGATAAATACGCCATTCATTTACACATTTTGGAATGTGACGTCAGCCTGTATATGACGTAATTGATTATGACGTCATATCCTTCAGTTACAGATCGAATCCAGCCATTATCATAGAAAATGACTGTTGAATAAATAGCAAAGACATACAATTCGAACAGCGTCTAGTCAAATTAGTTTCAAAATATTCAACAGTATGTTGATTAAATAGTAAAGACGTGCAATTCCCATACTTGACTGGCTATTCAATGTTCCTGGTGGAGCTAGATACGTCATTCATTACACATTTTGATTGTGACGTCCAGCTACATCTGACCTAAATAATTATGACGCCATATACTGCAGAAACAGATCAGAAAAATCCATTATCATAGAAAATGTCCTGTCTAATTGATTTAAACAAAGTTTTATTTTAGTCTACATGTATGTGGGAGCACAATAAGACATGTCTTATTAGCGTGTCTCCCGCTTACATACAAATATATTACATTAAATAAATAAAGAGGCGAATAATAATATTGCCAACTGTCACAACAGTAATAACAACAATAACATTAAATAATAATAAGAACAAGAAGAAGAAGAAGAAAAAGAAGGAGGATGAGGAGGAAGAGGAGGAGGAGAGATGTTGTAGGTAGCCTACACAAGGCGGTATAAGGAGAAAGGAGGAGCTCGATGTGCTGTAGTCACCCGTGCTGGTCCACACTGCATGGCCATCCAGAAACATTCGCGGCTATAGATTTGTCGGCACAATCCAGGAGTGGTGTTTGTAATTACTGTATGTCATTTAAACGGACAGGTGTCGGTAATATATTGACATCCTGACGTCCTGTCTAATTACCGCCCAAGAAACCATTGTGGGTTTTCTTTTGCAATTTACTACTGGAATTATAGGATCGGTTATCCAACCAGTCATTCCAGTTGTAAACTTTCAAAACAAGTTCTCCGGCGAGGTGCTAGTGCAAATGGACATTTCTCACGATCACCGCAAGAAGACATTTGTGGTCAGTTTGATGGTGCTAAAGTGACCTATAAGAGACAGTCATCCAGGAAATGAAGAGTACTTATTTAGAGTAGTTATTTGGAGTTCCGTTGGCTGTTTATTAAAATAATTAAGCGGTCATCGCCGCGCAAACTCTTTTACAGTCGGACCAGAACAAATAAAAGAACTCGCCATGAATCACGCGCATGAAGATAATAATTATGAGATATCCAACAATCTAAAAATAAAGCCGTGTCTTCGCGAGATCTCCATCGATACGAGATCTAATAATTCTCGGCGCGAAGACACGGCTCTATTTTTAGATTGCTGGATATCTCATAATTATTATCTTCATGCACGTGATTCATGGCGAGTTCTCTTATTTGTTCTTGTCCGACTGTAATAGAGTTTGCGCCGCGATGACCACTTAATTATTTTAATAAACAGCCAACGGAACATATATGTCCACTTTAGCACTCTATCAAACTGACCACAAATGGCTTCTTGCGGTGATCGTGAGAAATGTCCATTTGCATTAGCTACTCACCGGAGAACTTGTTTTGAAAGTTTACCACTGGAATGACTGGTTGGATAACCGATCCTATAATTCCAGTAGTAAATTGCAAAAGAAAAACCACAATGGTCTCTTGGACGGCAATTAGACATAGGACATTCGCTATGATAATGGATTTTTCTGTGTATGACGTCATAATTATTTAGGTCAGATGTAGCTGGACGGCACAATCAAAATGTGTAATGAATGACGTATATATTTCCACCAGGAACATTGAATAGCCAGTCAAGTATGCGAATTGCACGTCTTTACTATTTAATCAACATGCTGTTAAATATTTTGAAACTAATTTAACTAGACGCTGTTCGAATTGTATGTCTTTGCTATCTATTCAACAGTCATTTTCTATGATAATGGCTGGGTTCGATCTGTAACTGAAGGATATGACGTCATAATCAATTGCTTCATATACAGGCTGACGTCACAATCCAAAATGTGTAAATGAATGGCGTATCGAGCTCAGTCATGAACATTGAATAGTCCGGCAAGTGTACGAATTGTATGTCTTTACTGTTTAATCAACATCGTGTTGAATATTTTGAAACTAATTTGGCCTGGCGTTGTTGCGGCCAGAGGCAGCAAACCTTTAAAAGCACCCAGTCAAATTAGTTTCAAAATAGTCATCAGCTTACCTGTATAGTTACCTTGAAATTGGAAGTCTGGGAATTCATTATTCAGCGTATATATATATATACATCGATTCCAACACGCAAAAAGGGGTGGAGCTTAGCTAGAAATAGGCGTGGCATACCTAGAAATGGATCTCTATTGAAATTGTCATGAGCAAATTGAGCATTACATCGCTAATACCACTTGGTAATGCGTGGCCCACACAATATGGACCACTTGTATTAAAAGACCACCCATATTTATAGGTCACATATTTTAACAAGGCCAATCATGAATTGTTGCCCTGAATACAATGTACTCGCCCTCTGACGGAGGGAGGATAATTATTACTACTTGCTAATGGACATTTTCATGTTGTCTATCGATCATATTACGTCATATGATGTCATAATCAACGACGTGACGTATAGGATGACGTCATAATCACGACGTCATGACTGACTCAATTTAGTCCGTCTTAAATGTTTAATAGTCCGACACGTTGTACGAATTGTATGTCTTTGCTATTTACAAATCATGCTGGTGAATATTTTGAAACTAATTTGGCTAGGCGATGTTACTGCCACAAGCAGCAACAGCATCCAGTCAACTTGGTTTCAAAATAGTCAACACCTTACCTGTATAGTTTTCTGGAAATTGATAGTCAGGAAGTTCAGAGATCCATCGATATCAACATGAGCGTGGTATTAATGTATTAATATACCGTCCGGATTCAGTGACCGATTGACTAACGTTAGGCCTATGGAAGTCATTTCAAGCAACCGCCACCAAGATGTGACTTACTTGGGCAGAATTCTGTGTTTTTCTAACAAATCCTTTAGAATGTTTAACACCGAAATTTCAATATCTCAGATAAAGACAACTATACGAATATCTTTTTAATACTTTGACTGGTAGCCCACCCCACCTTACCCACCTACTTGTTGCTATCATAGACAAGTATTAAGTATTGCAACGACAACGACTGCCCATGTAAGCCTATCATCTTCTCCTAATATAATTTAACCCTTTCATGAGGAGGCCGCCAAAACCGGCGTCTACAGTGATCTTGAGGATGTTAATTTGCAGGTCAAGAGATAATAATAATAATAATATAATAATAAGTGAATTTATAACGCGCCAAACTCCACGCAAGCATGCTCGTAGCGCAAGACAATGAAATGATAATATAAACATTAATTTAAATTCTGGTACGCTTGTTTAAAGAGATGAGTTTTAAGATTTGATTTGAATGTTGTAAGATTTTTTGACAATTTTAGATGAATAGGGAGGTTGTTCCATTCAGTGGCGGCCGAGAAAGAAAATGTTCTAAAGCCGTATGAATTCATTTTGTATTTTGGGATTTTGAGCATTTGCTTGTTTAGGGATCTAAGTGACCGGGTTGGTTGGTATGGCTCGACTAATGCAGAAAGGTATGTAGGTGCAGTTCCTGAGACACACTGGTAAGCTAGACAGAGGATTTTAAATTGGATACGTTGAGCAATTGGCAACCAGTGAAGCTTATGGAGAATCGGAGTGATGTGTGCATCTTTTGCCTGGCATGAGATTATTCGTGCTGCTGTATTCTGAATAGTTTGGAGCTTGTGGATGTTTTCTTTTGCCATACCAATACAGAGACTATTGCAGTAGTCCAACCTAGACATTACCGTCATGATCACTAATTTTGTGGTAGCCTCTGTGGTAAGATAATTCCTGATGTGTGCAATGTTCCGCAGCTGCAAAAAGCACACTCTGCGCAGATAGTTTATATGTTTATCCATGCACAACTCGCTATCCAGTATCACGCCGAGGTCTTTAACCGTGTTGGAGATCGGAATTATATTTGTACCAATGACTAGACTACTTAGTTCTGTTTTGTCTCGTCTGATAGATGGACCCACCAACATACATTCAGTCTTTTCTTCGTTCAGCTTTAGCATGTTGGTTGTCATCCATGCTTTTATGTCCGCACAACAATCTGTTAGCTGTTTGGTTGCTAGAGATGCAGATGCCGCTGGAGGAGGAAATGTATTAATGAGCTGCGTGTCATCCGCGTAAAAATGGTGACACAAACTATGAGAATCGATAACGGATCCTAGCTGTTTGGTGTAGAGCGTAAATAGAACCGGTCCCAATATCGAACCTTGAGGGACACCGCATGTAAGTTCAATGGGCGCAGATTGCGTACCATTAATGTAAACGGACTGGAATCTTTGTGATAAATAAGATTGGAACCAGTTCCACGCACTGTCAGTTATGCCAAACTCAACTTTTAGTCGTGTCAACAGCTTTAGGTGGTCAATGGTGTCGAACGCGGCGCTTAAATCGAGCAAAAGCAAGAGTGATACGTTTCCTTCATCCACACCACAGCGAAGGTCATTTAGAACTCTAAGAAGAGCTGTTTCAGTACTATGTCCTTGACGATAGGCGGACTGAAATGGTTCGTACAGACCATTACAATGCATGTGATTTGCCAATCTCTTACTGACTGCCTTTTCAACAACCTTGGATATAAAAGGTAAATTAGACACAGGCCGATAATTTTTTAAAGTGTCCTGATCAAGGCCCGATTTTTTAATCAGCGGGTTAATCAGAGCAGTCTTAAAGGGCTTAGGCATAATACCGGATGTAAGGCTGAGCCGGATGAGCCAGTCACTCCAATAGTAGCTCTTCAAAACAGTCGTCTATTGGCCTGCAAATAGGCACTCAATAACCAAATATTTTTTTTCATATTCTTAACTCAATTTAGGTAATACAAGGGTTAATAAATTATGAGGACGACGATGATGTACCATGTCTGTTTAACCTTTCCCGTATTGTATCATGGTATGATTCATATTTGTTGCATTCGAGATAGGGTAAAAATTACAGACTTGTTACAGACAGTCTTGAGGCGTACTATGTGTGTGGTAAATTTCAAAAGAAAAACATGCATAATAATATTGTAGAGGGCGAAAAAGTAGACAGAGTTCGCTAACAATAATGGATCCATCTAAAAATAAAGGCTTGGCTTCTTCGAAACTACACCTCTAATGTAATGACCGGTCATCTTCTTACGTTATCACAACGACTAGACTGTTAGACAGACTCAACTTCGGATACCAGACAGACCGGGACCCAGTCTATCTCCGTAGCAGACTGTAAAAGCAGCGCTGGATCGTGAAATCGCTACGTCAATGGCTACTCAATAGGCCCCTACATACGAGATACGTTTCTCGATCTCGTATCGAAAGAGAACTCGCGGGATACGAATGAATAATGGATGTGTGATTATGAATAGTATCCTATTGTCTTTAATCCATCCGTGGGAATAAATCCATGTAGGGCCAATGCAATTATGTAGCAGTATTGATAGACTACCAATGTTCCAAATTTCCAGTCAAGACTGCTGTCAATAATATTGTAGCAGATTGTTGAATACAGAAATCAACCGAAAGTGTAGGCCTATGCATGTGCTAAGTTAAGAAGGTCTACAGGAAATTCGGCCACAGAATTTCAACCATATAGTTAGATAGGTATATCAATACGCTAGTGAATTAATGGATTGAGGTTAAAAAACCTTTTACCATGAAGTAATTTCGTAGTGCACAATTTCATACCGAAAATTTTCTAAATCTCCGGTGATTCACAGTTTTCAGTGCCCTATTTATTGTCTGTAGTATGTTTAGCCCCATAATTTCATCTACATAGACTTGAGCCTTAATATAATAGGTATATTCCGAATATAACAAATTCTAGATGAAATAATTTTATTAGGCAAAAATTGACTTAAATGTTGGGGGTTTTCGTGCTTTTCGGTGCCCTAGTGTCTGTATGTAATATGGTCGGCTCCAGAACTTCGCTGACATAGACGTAGAGGGATTTGAAGATGATAGTTATATTGGGAATTAAAAAAAATTTGACCGTGAAGTAATTTCGTAGTATACGTTTTCATCGCGTAAATTCGTTTCAATTTTGGCAGATCTGTAGGTTTTCAATGCCCTACTATTACCTGTCTGCAATAGCTTTGGCCACATAATTTCACCGATATGGTTAGATAGCGATATGAACACGCTAATGAATCTTGAGTTTTCTACCACGTAGTAATTTCGGAATATTCAATTTGGTAGCCACGGACAGTTGTCAAATGCCAACAATTTACTATATTCGGTATCAGAATGTCTGTTCTCGATTTGTAATAGTTTTTTTTATATATGGATGTATATAACTCAATATGAGCTAGTGCTTTTGCACAATTCTACCATCAAGTAATCTCATCGTAGGTAGTTACATATTCGCCGTATGGCCCCATTATAATATGGTTGGTTCATATTCACTACATTCAGATTGTATGTCCTGGCATATCGCTCATAATGGGTTCGGCCCCAGAATGTAACCCATATGTTTAGATAGGTATAGATATACGCTTACGGAGTAGTGAGATTTAAAACTATCTACCATGAATACTTTCGGCTCAAATTTAGGCCGATTCATGGTTTTCGTTTCACCCAGTCAAATTAGTTTCAAAATAGTCATCAGCTTACCTGTATAGTTACCTTGAATTTGGAAATCTAGGAATTCATTATTCAGCGTATATAGACATCGATTCCAACACGCAAAAAAGGGGTGGAGCTTAGCTAGAAATAGGCGTGGCATACCTAGAAAGGGATCCCTCTATTGAAATTGGCATGAGCAAATTGAGGATTACAGGGCTAATACCACTTGTTAATGCGTGGTCCACACAATATGGACCACTTGTATTAAGAGAGCACCCGTATTTATAGGTCATATTTTAACAAGGCCAATCATAGATTGTAGACCCTTGCCATCCCGAACGCACATAGACCCGAATACAATACACTCATCCTCTGACGAATACAATACACTCATCCTCTGATGGAGCGAGGGTAATTAATACCACTTGCTAATGGGCTTTTTCAGGTTGTCTATCCATCATATTACGTCATATAACGTCGTAATTAATTAAGTGACGCATAGGATAACGTCATAATAATGACGTCATGACTGACTCGATTTAGTTCATCTTAAATGCTTAATAATCTGACGCGTTGTACGAATTGTATGTTTTTGTTATTTAATAAAAATGCTGTTGAATATTTTGAAAATAATTGGACTGGCCGCTGTTGCTGCCATAGGCAGCAACATGACCCAATCAATTTAGTTTCAAAATATTCCACGGCTTACCTGTATAGTTTTCTTGAAATTTATCGTCTAGTAGTTCAGAAATCCATCGATCCCAACTCGAGAGTGGTATGGGTGGAGTTTATCTAGAGATGGGCTAAACTGGAAAGGTTCATTGTATTAATAAACCACCACAGTTTTCAGTGCCCTATTGTATGTAGTATGTTCAGCCGCATAATTTACCCCACATAGGCTTGAGCTTTAATAAGCTAGTTATATTCCGAATCTAACAAATTCTAGATGAAGTAATTTTAATACGCAAAATTTAGCTTAAATGATGGTGTATTCGTGGTTTCCGGTTCCCTACTTTCCGTAATATGGTCAGTTCCAGAACTTCGCATAGGAGTTTGAATATGCTAGTTACACTGGGAATTTAAATGAATTCGAACGTGACGTATTTTCGTAGTATGCAAGTTCATCGCATACATTTGTTCCAATGTTGGCAGATCTGTGGTTTTCAATACCCTACCATCTGCAATATGTGTGACTACATAATTTCACCCATATGGTTAGATAGGGATATGAATACGCTAATGAATCTTGAGATTTCTACCACGTAGTAATTTCGCAATATTCAATTTAGTAGTCACGGACAGTTGTCAAATGCCAACAATTTACAATATTCAGTATTAGAATCTCAGTTTGTAATCAATTTTTTTACATATAGCTGTGCTTTTGCACGATCCTACCATCAAGTAATTTGGTAATATGTTGTTACATATTCGCCATATGGTCCCATTGTAATATGGTTAGTTCACATTCACCACATTCAGATAGGTGTCGATATGTCCTGACATATCGCTCATAATGGGTTCGGCCCAGAATATCACCCATATGTTTAGATAGGTATAGGCATAAGCTTACGACGTAGTGAGATAAAAAAATTTCGTAACGTAAATAAGCTCAAACTTAGGATAATTCATGGTTTTCATTGCAATACGTTCACCCCCAGAATTTCACCCACAAATACTTATAGGAAATATGCTAGTTGTATTCCAAATTAAAAAAATTCTACAGGAACGTAATTTCATAGTACACAATTCAATACCAAAAATTGGCGCAAATTCAGTCAGATCAACGATTTTCTGTACCACACTGTTTGCAATAGGTTCGACCCCAGAAGTTCACCCATATGGTTAGATACGTATATGAATACGCTAATAAAGTATCAAAGGTTTAAAAAAATATTTATATACAGTAATTTCGTCATATGCAATTTAGTAGTGCCACACCATTGTCAAATTCCAATAATGTGCTATATTCGGTATCGGAATATCTCTACATGCCTTGTAGCCAGTTTTCGAACATAAGGCCATGTAGAACTCACTATGTTCTCGTGCTGTGCGAGATATTGTAATAATTCTACCACCAAATATGTATTATAGTAATGTGAAAATATTTCTATATATCCCATATTACTAGCCGCGTGTACTGGTAGAACCTGACTTATCAGGCTAATACCCTAACATTTGCACATATGGTCAACAAGATCGTCATCATTACAACGGTTGAGGCCAATTTTGGCCTTTTTGTCTAGCAAAAATATTTGATTTAATAGTTTGTCACTGTTTCCAGTAAAGATATCGTTTAATAGGTGACATAGTTATGATAGCTAAATGAAACAGATCACGATGTTTCCCACTAGGCCTTCAATTTTCTCATCACTGGCTGCTCTTAATTTTGTCTGTTCCTCTCTCTGTTATGGAGTTTGGTCTGGAGAAAAAGGATGGTTGGAAAAATTGTTGGACTGACCAAAAATATAAGCTGCTTTTCCTAGCCCATAGCTAATACTGCCCATATCTTTTTGCAAGAAATATTCCTTCTTTTGTGTTTATTGTATGCCTTTATATAACTTAATTTTTTCATGAAACAGTTGAGTTTATTCTCAGAATTATAATAACCACCGGGCACGCTATTTACCATTGATGCATCAATATCTGTACTTGTACAGACATTGAAATGGACTTGATCCACCCGGTGGTTCGTCAATATCTGTACTTGTACAGACATTGAAATGGACTTGATCCACCCGGTGGTTCGTGTAATATCAATATCCGCACAACGTCAGCAAATTCTTGACCTCATTTTGTGTGAGACAGAAGTGCGACAGATTTGTATTTTACGACTAAATCAGAGGGACTATTTTTCTGTTAACTACTATAGGCTTTATATAATCTCGTTTTACGTGAATTAATATTGTCGTGTATGAGGAGAGTAGCGCTCGTGTCGTTTTAAGTTTCAATTCTCTCCACCACCATATTCTGGTGGAAAGCACTACGCCAATGGCTACTCAATACATACGAGATACTTTTGTCGATCTCGAATCGAAGGAGATCTCGCGCGATACGAATGCGTAATAATACAGCGTAAATAATACAGCCGGTCATATAATAAGCACAGTTAGGTATCTAGATAATTGTATATAGCATACTAATTTAATTGACAATATGTATAAAGTATAAATGTACACTCCAGCGCCTATGGCTTATTGTGAAATAACTCAATCAATATGTTCGTGTTAAGCTGATTAGCCACTACTTCCTGCAGGTAAAATACTATCTATTTTGAACACAATTTGACAGAAAGCAGTTGTTTCCAGAGACATTCAGTCACACGAATTTCAAAATATTCAGTAGGGATCGTATTGCGACCTTGGAAACCAGCAGTGTATTTTGAAATCATTTTGACCGAAACTTGTTGCTTCCCCCAGAAAAAGTGACTTTCAAATATAACGTTTTCAAACGGATCAATAGTGAATTATGAGAATTTGTAGGATGAATGGTGGGATCAGGGCGGGCTCCGCGAGTTGCAAGTTTTATTGCACACCCAACTGGCCACCGATTAGCCTATGATGATGAATTCTGGCGTTATACTGGTCAAAGTTTCTCAATTTCTACTTGGGCTAAAACCTGTTCAGCATTAGCTTTTAGTAGCTTAGTGTAAGTACGGTTTAATATAGGTAATTACAGTTTCATGGAAATCTGTTAAATTTCTATTTTTTGAAATTGTCGTGATGACTTTGGCGTTTTGTAATAATTTATTAACATTGAGATTATATAGTGTTGAATTAAATTTGCAGAGCTAATTTTACAGCTTCACTGAGCTGTAAACTGAAAGTTATTGCATTTCAGCTATGTTGTCTTTTTGATGGGATAAATTTCGTGATAGAACATGGATTGTTAATTTTTGAAAATTTTTATGAATAGAGTTTAGAATCTGACATTTCAAGCATAAGGGCTAATTATTTGTGTGGATTTTCTGAGAAACTTAGAATGTTCGAATTTAGATTTTGGATTTGTAGGAGTAATTTTTCAAGTGAGTTATGGGCAGGGCCATTAGGAGAGACATTTATAGAATAAGTTAGAAATAAAATGTTTTTGTATTTCAAACTGATGGGCTTCAACAAGTCATCTTGTTATGATGTCATTTAATTATGATGTTTACTTTGTCATGTATGTTTTCAGCTATGACGTCATTTAATTATGCTAATTTTCCAGCTATGACGTCATTTAAACTTGCTTATTTTTCAGACAACGTCATCGAGCAGTGATGTCATCCAGGTCAAGTTCGACTCGCTAACCATAGTCAGTTTCATGGTATACTGATCATGCGCAGTTGCTATGCCCAGTCGAACTTGATCGTAGTCGACTATAGTTCGTTGGTACCCGGTTCCCTATTGAATTACTATTGCAGAAAATTTGGGAGCCGGGTACCAGTCTCCATTAACCCTTTCTGTCGTCTGTTTTAATGAGCTACGAAAATGGGTTATTTTTGTCCTCGAAGACGTCAAAAACCGTCCATATGACATAAAGGGGGAATGAATAGGGGCTTGAGAACATTGGCATACAGTGGGAAAGCATAATTTCATCAAACCTAAGTTATTTAGTGAAATATTTACTCTTTGATATGCATTTATTCGTGGCAAGCGATCAGTGTCAGCCTTTTTGAAATTTACGCAAATATCGGACTAGCCATCTGAACCGAGGTCGGGTGCGCGGTTGACTATAGTTGACTAGCTAGTTAACTATTTGAAGTTCGACTGGTACTCTAGTTAGCTATAGCTAACTATGGTTAGGAGTCGAACTTAACCCCAGTTATGATTTCAATTAATTATTTTCCAGTTATGACGTCATTTAATTTTATTTATTTATTTTTGGCTATGGCGTCATCCGTTTATGATGTCGCCTGACTGACCTCATTACATGGCCTCTATATTTTACTGAACTTGAATTTTGAATTTGTAAAATCTAAATTTAAATGTTTTGCTTATAGGTGTCATACTAGCTTTAATGTGGACATTTGACAGATGGAGTACATGGCCTAATCTGTTTGTATTTTTATTAGCTCACCTGGCCTGAAAGGCCAAGTGAGCTTATGCCGTGGCGACTGTCCGTCGTCCGTCCTTCGTCTATCAACTTTTCCTTTAAACGACTTCTCAAGAACCACTGGGTCGATTTCAATTATATTTGGTGGGAAGCATCCTTAGGGCGTCGGGATCCAAGTTTGTTCAAATGAACCTGATAGGTGACCATCTTGGATTTAGGCCGATTTTAGGAAACGTTTTTGAAAATCTTCTCCGAAACCGCTTAAGGGATTGATGCAAATCTCATGAAATATGATCTATGGCAAAAACTGAACCAAGTTTGTTCAAGGGAACTTGATAGGTCAAATGGTTCGGCGGCCATGGTGGTTGACCTAGTTGTAGCGAAAATGACATCTCCAGAACCGCTGAAGGGATCGGGCCAAAATTTTGCAGATATGATTAGGGCCTAAGGGCCATTAAAGTTTGTTCAAGAGAAGTTGCTCCGCCAAAAAACATGGCCGCCGTGGGCCAGTCAAAATATAGCGTGTTTGGGGGCCATATTGGATTTTTTTATTTGATGGACTTTGAGGCCGAAATTGGTTTTGTATGTGTTTTGCGGTATTCTGATCACAAATTTACAATTTTCGAAACTGTCGGATAAACGGTTTGGCGGCCATCTCGGATAATTTTCCCGCCAAAGCTCCCATACTAAAGCAATGGGAAATTTAAAATGTTTTCTTCTGGAGAACTACCTGGCCGATTTCAATTATATTTGGTAGGAAGCATCCTTAGGGCATAGAGATTGAAGTTTGTTCAAACGAAGCCGATCGACCAATTGGGCCGGCGGCCATCTTGGGTTTTGGCCGATTTTTAGAAACGTCTTTATAAATATCTTCTCCGAAACCGCTTATGGGATTGATGCAAACCTGATGAAATATGATTTAGGGAAAGAGCTGAACCAAGTTTGTTCAAGGGAACTTGATTGGTCAAATGGTTTGGTGGCCATTTGGTTAACCTAGTTTTAGCGAAGACGATTTCTTCAAAACCGCTGAAGGGATCGGGACGAAATTTGGCAGATATGAGGGCCATTAAAGTTTTTTCAAGGGAAATTGATCCGTCAAAAAAACTAGACACCATGGGCCAATCAAAATATAGCATGTTATTTGATGGATTGTGAGGCCGAATTTGGTTTTATATGTGTTTTTGGGAATTCTGATCTCAAATTTGCAATTTTCTAAACCATCGGATAAATGGTTCGGTGGCCATCTTGTTGATAAAGAGCATTCTAGTTGAAATGCCTATGGTCCAGGTGAGCGATACAGGCCCCTTGGGCCTCTTGTTTTATTTCCAGTTCTAATGAGGTTTTTCCAGGTTCAGGTATTGGTTCAATCGACTTCTTTGTTTGCCAGTGTTTCTTTTTGCCGGCGGATCTTTAGTTCAGATGGAGATGCAAAGTTGATTATTATTGTTTATTTATTGTGTATATGCTATTGCAGGATGCTAAATGCCCTGAGGTAGTGTGATGATGCTGCGGATGCTGTCAGATGATAAATTCCTGCCAGAGACTGCAGCCTCATTGGTCAAGCAATCTCGGGTTTAATGTCCAAGTAGATTGAGTGGCATTGTTTATTTTAAGCTTTGCACAAGTCTGGCCCCGAGAAGATGCATGCCGGGACATGGGCGTTTATGGAGGTTGAATAAATCTTTACTTGAATTTGTGAATGATATTTCAGCAGTGGCGGCGATTTTAATTGATTTGTGAATTATTTTTCAACTGTGTTAAACTCTTTCAATTACATGAGATTTATTACATTAAATGTTAACAGTATTGGTTTTTCAGAAATGAACCAGTAAATTACATTTAATGAATTCTTTTTCAGATGCTGAAGTGCAGAGTCAATAGCGAACCTGTCGATTATCCAGCCAGTCATTGTTAATTACAAAGCGAGTTCAGTGACTGTAATACTGTTATTTTCTTTTTCACATTTGTTGAGGGCCGCTGCTAAAGAAAATGTGGTGGTAGCCTATTAAAGTGTTTTTTTCATGAGTTGATGTTTTATTCAGGCCCCTGCCCTTCTGTTATCCAGCTATGCTGCATTCTTTTTCTCACGCTTTCTATACTGCTTCTTTCTGTCTTAGTGTTTGCTTATGTTTAATTATCGCCATTTCTTAAAAGTGATCTTTTAAAGCTGAGGGGAGAATGGTGTAATCAAACAGCAGCCAGACCGAATTTTGAGATTGTCAACTTACATTTCATTTGAACTGAGTTTGAACCAATTTACATTATTCGATTGCGGTGCTCCCTACATAGGAGGGATATTCCTCTTCAGTTTGTTTACCGGTCATTTTTGTGAAATTACGTTATTTGCTGTAGGAGTTTATTTGAGTGCTTATTAGACGCACGCATTTACTTGGATAGATTTATATTGGAATTGTGTTCACTTGAGGAATAGTTATCAAAGACTATTCATAGGAGACGAACGCGAATTTTAGATGGTGTGACTTTTGTTAGGTTCCAGATTTGCACATGAAGTAATAGCTAGCCAGAGACGTTACCCACTCGATTCTGAGATTTTCATTAAACGGTTGATGTCTTGGAATTTGTTTGATTTTCTTTGAATGACGATGCTAGAAGTTGTTGCAGATGCGCAGTGCAACAGTTTCCGGTAGTTATTCAATGAATTTCTTGCAGATTCTCAGACCGATGCTTTCTGATGTGTGTGTCGAAACGGAATTCAGAGTGGAATGGTTACGTGTCAATTTTGGATTCACGCTCTGACTAGATCGTGAGCTTTACGTTAGCATGATTTCAAATCCGAATATAAACTGCTACTTTGGCAATTGCAGTTTGTCTGACGTTGACGTTTCCAAAAATATTAGCGTTCTCTCTCGGCGGCTGTTGTGCAGTATGGCAGTATGTTGCTTTCTGAGATTTATTTACTTAAAATGTTTGGTCTCGGATTCTGTATGGCCTGCTGATTAATTGGTAAACGTGGCTGTATTTTGTACGGCAGAAAGTTGCTGTATTGCCACTTAATTTGAAAGCGCTTTTGCTGGCTAGAACCGAGTGCCAAATGTGCGCACAAGACCTATTTTCTGGTCACAGATTTGATATCTAACTTATGTGTGATAGTGATAGTTTGCATACTGCACAGTCTGAGAAAGGGAAGCTAGTCATGGCCCAAAGAGGCGGGTTTCATTGCTGTAACAGTAGGTAACATTAGTTTTTGACATTTCCGCCTTCTTGTACTAAATTGTTATCAGGTCTTAAACCTGTATTTTTAAGCACCTTTTTTCTGACCCATAAGTTGATTCCATGTTCGTACATGCTCGCATAATTAGTCTTTGTGGCTATGGGCTACATCCATGGAACCAGATACGTCTCATTTTCTGCTGTCAGCCACATTGTCACGTGATTCACTCAATTTCAAAGGTAACTAAGGTTTTACGGCCGGCCGCCATCTTGGTTATATAATCATTATTGTATAAAATCCAGTAAGAAGATAACGTTCAGTAGACTTTATTGGATAGTTATGTATTTCGCCAGTAACATTTGATTAAGAGATGCATCATGTTAAAATTGTCCAGTAGTAAATGAATTGAAAAGCATTGTGTTAACATCAGCATTTGGAGCTAAAAATACAAGTCAAGCTTCCAGATTTAGAAATTACAGAGAAACGGAAACTTCTACTTGTTGCGGATATTCCACCACTACGACCACAACCAATTACTGTCCAGTTTATGAAGATTACATTCATGTAGGCACACTTCAACAGTATACGTGCAGAACCGATAATTGTTATTACCTAATATACGACACTATGAGTTTATCTGACTGTCAAATAAAGATGAATTTATTGAATAGTTCAAATCTGTTTGTTAAAGTGCTAGGTTATTGTCAAAGGGGCGTTCCTCCCTCTTGATGACGGGTTAAGTACTAAAATGTCATAGTCTAGAGATTTCCGTTAAAGTAAGTCGGCCATGGATTTATTAGATAGCAGCCTATGGTGCTTATCAGTTCTGTCTTGTCTGTTTCTGATTAATTTAGTAAAACTTTGACTGGTTACTTTAAAATTAGTTCCAAATTGCCACAAATTTGGCTCTAGGTATCAGCACCCTTTGGATACCTAGAACATAGTCCGGTATCACATTAACCCAGGCCCCAAGGGAAAGCTTGTCCATCTTAGCAGGGAGTGCGAAAGTAAAGCAGCAGGGCATAAACTCTTTCTTGTGATGAATGTTTGTTAAATGTGTTTTCAAGAACACATTTGAACAATATTCCTCGCCATAAAGGGTTTACAATTAAGTTATACGTCTACTTTATTTTCTCAGGCTATTTTAATATATAACCCAAGAAGTTAGCCTCAGGACAGTCTATAAACCAATATTTACTTGATCACATTTAGCTAAACTTGATCTCCTTAGTCCGTGGTTTTGACATATGTTCCTACTAAATTGTCCTTAGTTCAGAGGTCAACGATCGCTTTTGACCTATTTGCTTTGACATTTGTACCGTTTTCTCAAGATCAAGGTTAAGAGGTCAAGGTCATTTGACCGAATACTTCTAATTTTGAGTATTGCAGCTTGAGATAAAGGTAACGGCCAAGGTCATTTTGCTTTAAGCTTCCTTTTCCTCGACCCAACAGTCAGAGATCATGCTGCTTTATCAGAGCGGTAGCAAGAGTTCTTCATTGCCCGATTATACCGATTTATAAGGAGATCTATCAATTAGTTTTACTAAATCAATTCAGTTACCGGCTTCGCTAGAATTTAAGTCTCTTTGGCGTCCTTATCCTCATGCTTATTACGTTTGAATAGCTTTGCAGGTAAAGTAATCTTCTGCTGATTCACCTCATGGTTCATCAGCGGCTCATGATTGCTTTCCTTGTCGGGTTGTTCTAGTCAATTTGTAGAGTTAGTTTTCCTTTTCACTTGTTAGATTTCAGGATAGTTGTTTGTTGCCAGTGCTTTCCAATTGGCACTTATTGCCAGATTGCATGCCCGACAACGTCGCTGAGCCTAGTCCCCATCTTCGGTGTGTGAACCCTATCAGAGTGCCTTCCATTTGGTAGTCTTGCCGGAGTGTACTCGCAGTATTCTGTTGCCAGATAGTGTTAACACTGTTACACCATTAGTATTTGTAGTTATATCAAAGCCGGATAGAATTTAAATTGATGTTGTGCCAGATGGTGTTCTCATTCGCTATCACTACAGTATTTAATCTGAGCACGGTTTACTTGCCAGTTTGATATCATTAGTCTGTATCTTATCTATTGTTTATAATAAGTGACATTTATTTATAACTTTCAACTTTGATACCAGTCACTTAGTCAGTTTCAATTGACCTTTTTAAAAGTGATTTTCGAGATAACCATTACACTTTCTGGGACACAGTAGGTTAATTTAAGCTTTGGCCAATTAGCTAGCTATTAGTTCATTAGGTTTTTCCGTTTGTAGGTATTTGACTTTTCAACTAGCAACATTTGGCTTAAGATCTATTTTTCTTAGCAAGCTCGGTCTTTTCTTGTAGAACCTTTAAATTGCATTACACTTCCCGTAAGAAATCGATTCTTCATTAGAACTTAGCAGATCAGGCACAGCCTTAGATAACCCATCTTGATTTTGGTGCCACCGTCAACCTTTTGCACTAATTAACACCTTCTACATCGCACTGCCTTTGCACTAACATCACATTTGCACACTTTACTCCTCAAGATGTCCAACCGAGTCATTTGACCCTATTTGAATTATGAACATTTCATCTTAATGCACTCAATTGTGTTGAGAGGTTCATGGACTGCAGGGAGATGGAATCGTCTGTGTGTAAAGATGGGTTTAAACTAGGTCAACGACGCAGAGATGAAGCAGCTATCCGGCGGCACCAGTGAACTTCAGATGCAGATCATTGGCAAGGGGGTGGGCGGAAAGGCATGGGGGGGGGGAATTCTTACCTGTATTTCCCTTATAAACCATACTTAACCAACCTTTTCTGTCCTGTTTATGGTTTTAGTAGCATCCGTTTTGGCCTGTTAAATCCCTATCTTATTACGATATCTTAGAAAAACTCTGCATCTATAAGTCAATATCTTGCTTTGAAGAAGAGTAACATTCAACGTCTTCTCGTTATCACGTGTAGCATATATGTGTCATGTTGGTGCAGTTCAACGTCTTGGACTCGTCTATGTTAGATAGTCACTGGCAGCTAGGGCCTTTACAGATACGGGACCACCTATCGGGTATATGACTGATTTCATGTTCAGTCAATCCAGTGATCGATTAAATGTCAAGCTAGTTATTAATCAAGGATTGTCCTTGGGAGCAGGCACATCATGTCGCGCAGAGCTGCCGCCATATGAGACATTGGCGGTTGGCGCACTTAGAGTATGTTGATGAATAACGTCTTCATTGCACACCACAACTGTTAGTCGAGTAGATTGCCATGACAGATTGTAATTACAGATAGTATACAAAGCACGTGCTAAACGTAATGCTCCACCGTTATTTCTCCCCTACCGATGCAAATGCACATTGAAATGCTTGACTCGGGCACATGAGCAGAAATCGGTTGCGGTTTGCATACGCTATTTATATTGATTGGCATAGTCTTATTCCTTGTACCATGAATCATGTGACAGTGAGTTTTGCTAGTGACGGTTAACCATAGGACCAGCACATATATGTTAGTGTGTAGGAGTAGGATGATAATGTGTCAGCCTCTCAGTGGCGTGCATCACGTGCCGCCATTTCCTGAGCATATTATTCCATGCTTATATGCGCCTCACTTTTTACTTTGTGACGACATTATCTTAGAGGTTGAATTCGTGGCCTTTGCACCCTACTGCGTAGGTTATGTCTAGCCAGTGTAGCATTGGGTTTTTTTGTTTAAAGTTCCATCATAATTTGTTAACGACCAGGTTAAGGACGCTAGTGTGTGTTACTGTACCGTGTCCATTTATCTACTTTTGGATATCAGTAGCAAACAATGGTCTCCTTCCGATGGGCGTTTAAAATGGTGGTGCAGAGATAGACGCAGATCACAATCACTTATATCAAAACCTGCTAACATTCCCATATGGGCCAATATGAGGTGGATCGCGGCATTTGGGATCTGGGAATGCCCAGATTGGTCCCATATTGGGCCCAGATAGGCTATTAAAATCTAGATTTAAATTCAGGATTTACCCAGATGTGCCTCATAAATGGAGGTGGATATAGAAGCTAAGTAATAGTCTGAGTCCATAGTTCAATCCTAAGAAATCCTATGAAGATAATTAAATCTGCCATATAGGCCCCATATGGGCCGTGGATACAAAGAATATGGGGCACATGTGGGCTCCATATGGAAATGTTCTCAGGGATGGAGCCATCAAATCATTCTCAAGTAGGTCAACAACAGATTTGACCTCTCTTCTGTCCCTCTGAATGTGAGATGTTGCTAAATCATGATGGCCGACACCATGTTCATGCAAATCAATCGGATTAAGTAGCAATCTAAGGCACATGCCACGAAATTCTGCTGATATATAGTACTTGGATTCTGCCTTTGTTTAAGGCTGAAGTTCTTAAACCACCTGAAGTTTGTAAAGACATGTCAACTGTTTCCTCAACTGTTTGATTGACTGATATCATGCCAATGCCATTGCTTTCATTAACATGACTAATATCGTCAGACAATCCACAATTTGAGAATTGTCAGAAAACACTGTGATGTCTTCCCATAACCATGTCCTATTGGCATGATACACATGGAGTAACTATGCAAAGCCTTGTTTATCATATGCGAAATACCATAGGACCCGTACATGTTACAAGCAAGAAAGATGTAGGAGCCATCTCCGATCTCTGGATGCTTGGATTTAAATTCTATCTAGGTAGGGTATCCAGAATATTGCAAGAGATCATAGCCCCTTGCATAACAAATTGTAATACTCATCAGTCAAGTTCATAATGTGTAGGCAATACTCAAGAGTTCAGAGAAAGACTGGCGATCTACTTTGTGACTAACTTCTGCAAGATGCAACAGCAGTTGCGGCAAATGTTGGCATGGTGTCCTTTAATACATTGAAATTTCCTCCATAATGGCCACGGGAGATCTCCATATTATGCGCAGCCTCTCCCATCTAATGTACAGTTATATTTCCGACAATTATCCAAGTGCTGTTTACTCCAGGAGACATACATCACCAAATCGCTTTCCCATGAGAGAGAGAAAGAGATGGTTGCATTTTGTGTGGAATGCATGTACACCAATCATTTACAATGCCATCATTTAATACTACACATTCTTCTACACTATTTATGCAGCTTTGTATGGAGTCATTACATATATAATTTCAGGAAGTTGACTTGACTATATGATCGTCTTTGCCTTGACTTGACCAGTGATGAACAGTTAACATGTCAATTCGTCGCTGTGCTGACGAAGGGGCGAATATTACATTTTGTAAATTTAGAGTTAACACCGCCTATCATTTACTGGTGAAATTAACTAAACATTACAGTATGCTGTGTAATAGCAAACACGCTGGTTAAGTGACAAATCACTGGTGGTGCGGGCGAATATTGCCTTGACACGCCAACATGTGTTTCACGAACAGGCGAACATGAAGTATTAATATCGCTAAGTACTGTTGGAATGAGAAATTGAAGAGGCGAAAATGTATTAAATGCAACGAATTGTACATAACGAACAGGCGAATATTGGGCGAATATGCCAATCTCACCAGCATAAAAAAACGTTTCACAAGAGGCGAATGTGTATTTTAGTTAATTACTGCCTTATTAATTAGGTAAACACATAATAGTAATATGTAGTCCGTGGAGGGGACCAAGCGCTTTCTATTGGTATGTCACTTTAAGTAATACATGTCTTTAAGAGTAGCATTATTTGTGATGGTATATACAGAAAAACCTGAATGCGATTTTCTCAAAACTGTGATTTTCGATATTCGCCCCTTCGTCAGCATAGCAACGAATTGTTGGGGCACTGGTAGTAGGCATGGAACCAAATGTGTCGTTTCTGACTGAATTATGACTGTCTGTAAGAATGTTTAATCTAGTCCATGAGCTGACTATGCTGGACTGTACCACTTTGGCATGCCAAAGCTATGCAATTGTAGGTCATGGGGGTACGTGCCGGTCCGCCATGACGTTCACGTCCATTGCGCCGCAAATGCACGACATACGAGAGGGCTGGTTAGCTGCGGATCTCAGGGTTGCGGATCCCATATCGCATCTCTTCGGAACGTGCAAAAACCGACCTCAAAGGCCGGAGGAACACATTTGTTCCGGTGCGGCCGTGCGGCCATTGCCACTGAGGTTGAGCCACACTGTGTCCTCCCAACTGTTGGTGTCACCAGTATGACGATTCATCTTAATTTAGGCTACGGAGAAGATGCTGATAATAATTAAACAGTCACAGAATTTATACCACTATACAAACAATTCTATACGTTTGACAGTGAATGAGCACAATAATACACAACATAGAGCCGGGCTGGTGTTCTTTCCACATGGTTTTGCCAGAGATACCACACAGATCCTTGAATCCACAGAGGTATCCCCGCAAGAGAGTTTCCGCAACGAAGTCACTAGATAGGTTAATATAAACTAGTATACGCCTAACACACACACACACACACACACACACACACACACACACACACACACAAAGAAAATATTGTTGTTGCGAGAGGAAAGTGCCTCGCGCGGGCCTCCGTCACAGGAAAATGCCTTCAAACCCAAAGTGGAGGAAAAGAGCTGGCAAAATGGACCACTCTTTTGTTCAACAGAAAATGCTAAGTGGTGAAAATCCTAGTGACGCTACTGTTAAGGTGTTGCACGCTGGTTTACATGAAGATGTGATGAACGATTTCGGAAGACTTCCCAGGTCACCGTCTTATGTAGTTCCAAAGTTGCTGCATTGATAGTTGCCACTTTATTTATGCAGGCCTTCTGCTACATCCTAACCTACAATGTAGGTGTTAGTAATGAAAACAAGCTTTGGCCGCAAGTGGCAGGGATTGCTACCTAACTTTTAGATACATTTATCCGTTGGGCATAGATGCTCAGCTTCCCGTAAGTTGCCCCGCATAGCATCTACCTCCAAGGATAGCATGCGTACATGTCACAGAACAAAGCTCTGAATCAAATAACGATCCGGCTACTCGGTTCCGCAACCACATATAGCATCAGTAGACGAGTTTCACACATCACACAAGCAATTTAAATACTGACATGTCATTAAGGTGGGGATAGAGAAATGGATATCCATCGCGAGCGTCCTTCCTGTGAGGGCGTGATGAGCTCCAACGCTTCATCCAGACACTGCAATGAATTGAATGGAGATCCGCATCTCGTCCGTCATTGCATGCTACGGAGCTAACATTTGACCTGTCGTTAGGGTTATTCTCCATGATGCCCAGAGATGCAGTGCAGGCCAGTATCACAACATATAAGTGAATATTATTATTATTTCACAGTGCTTCCTACTTTGGCGGGGGAATCTACCTAATAAGTATCCAAAGACATGAGGGGGCGTGTATGTAAATCGGCACTTTAACTATCACTGCTTGGAAACCGAGTGTTGGATCCGGTCAATGTGTCGATTGGGAATCCAGACAATTAATAAGCCATAAGGCTGGTGGATGAGCGGAAAGAGACAATAACTTCCTATATATATCAGGCCATATAGGTCACTTGGCCAATTTGACACAACCTTTCCGGTGCATGGGGCTACATTACCACAACAACTGGAAAAGAGGCGTACACTATTCGTTTCCAACGAAGAAATTGTCACTAACCACTTTAAACCTATCCTATCGAGCTGAATAGGCAGGTTTAGTAGGTAACATGTCAGGCTCCAGCAATTAGAGCATGATCAGCGACCTCAGTGTAAAATTGATGCTGGCGGGAATAGTGATGCGGATATAATGTTGCTGAATAGTATTTCCTAGCATAATGCATTCTAGAGTTTTTATAAATAAACAAAACATATGAACTCGATGGCTACTTGCCATATGCACAACTAACCAATGCACAATCTAACGGATACGAAGATAATGAATACGATAATTATAAAGTATCACAGGTCACTAGACCTTACAGTGCGGCGAGTTGAAAGCACCCACAGTAAACAAGAATAACATTCACAGTAAAACAGAAATTATAATAATGCAGTCTTAGGACCGGTATGGTACCTATTTGTCATCAGTACCTTTATACGGAAATAATTAAACGTTTTTATAACTAAATGTACAATAGTATAGCTACTTGAGTACCTATTGGTCATCGGTATGGAACAAGTTCACTAGTTACTGAAATTGAGGCGCTATTATACACATAGCATGAGATGACACGTTCTCAGGGCTAGAAAGATTTCCACAGGAAAACATCTGCAGGCTACGCCTCTGCACGCTGACTTCTCCAGGCAGGTAGGATACGGTCCATTCTCAGGACAGGTAACGGAATAGCTCGGGAATGTCCACTAGATAAACCTAGAGCTGATACACACAGCAGAAGTTGTAAAGACGGAGATATGAAAGTTAAGAGTAACCCATTAACAGGGAGGGCTACTTATATAATGACAATGCATATACAATCACTGGAACATGGTGTGGGGTGCACTGCATAGCTCTTGCGGCACACCGTGCAAAGTTCACCCAGACTGGTCGAAAATTAATTTGTCACACACGACATGCAGTGCGGAAGTTGACGTCCACTTTTCAGCGTGGTTGGCAGATCCGGTGAGTCATCCACCGAGAATCATCATCAGCTCTACATTCCGTAGGATTACATCCCAGGCCCGCACGGCCCATCCGTAGAAAGACTCCCTTAGGAAAGTTCCGAGGCGGGAGTTATAACTTTTAATTTAGTTTATTACCCTCAGATGGCCGTCCGAAGGTGTACAAAAACTGTGGAAGCCGAGGACTCCTTACCACCACGGATGAGCTGAAATCCGAATGGCACCGGATGAAGTAGGAATCATCGTAGGTTTGCAGTTGCACACGTCTATCCTGATGGTCCAGTCGTCCTGCGCAGGCCGGCTTCCATGCCGGTGATGCTCCTGATTCTCGAGTTTTCACCCGTTTTATACTCCTGTGGACGTCAGAGCTATAGGTGCCTCAGCCAATGAGCGTCCGAGCACTAGGCAATCTGGGTTCTGCAGAGGTGGTGACGTAGTTATCACGTGTACAGAGCACTCTTCTGTTTAATATGTATACACGTGATTAAGACGTCAAGGCAATATTTTAAGTTTAATTTAGCGGGGAGCTTCGACGATAACTCGGCCATTTCTGGACCGATTTTAAACTGGTAAAAAGTACTGTTATCCTCATCTCATTCCGGTCCTGATAGTTACCTGGAACGACGAAAACGGTGCAGTGTAAAGAAATTACGGGTACCGTCTCGGTACACTATAGGTATGCACTCGCTCCCAATCTCGACACCATGCACACCACACGTTCGAACGCACTTAGCCATTCTTAACGAAAACTTCTCCTAAAGGGCTTATATACACATACTATCCTACCTAAGGGTGCGCTCAGAGCGAATCCGGGATAGCCATTCCATACCCAGCTTAGCTGGGATGGCTGGTACCCGTGCGGTTGATCCGTACTACACCACCCCTCCTAGTTTGACATCCATGGCAAACGATCACGCATCGTGGATTGAATGCACGGAAGCGTGCTAGGCGGGAATTATAGACTTCCCAGGTAGGTGCATAACCGAGATGAGTAGTGACACACGAGACGTGTGTTTAACAGAGAGAAGAGCACGTAGAGGTGCTAAAGAGTTTGGGGATGGAGGCATACTTTTAGTTTTGATTTTTGACCTGGAATTATTTTTCCAGGTTTTTTTTCCTTTTTGTTTTGTTTTAATATTTCGATGCATGTTCACTTTTATTATATGGTTCACAGATTAACTTATACAATAGCTCGCATGGGTGTTTCCGTGGATGCGGATAATTATTTCTCCGCAGAGAACACCCAAGCTCCAACGTGCCATAATTACTTACATAGAGATTTAAAGATATATTTATATAAAGTGTGACTATCATATCACAGTTTTAAAACAGTGTAACTTACAGGTGCACCCGGGTAAATAATGGAATGCACTATGATGCTAACCCTCAATCCACCCCATCGTTCTGACGCAGGAAGAAAAATAATCAGGCCACAACAGCGTAGCTGAGACTGCATAACGGTAGTAGGACATATTCACTACGGTGCATTGTGTACTGATGCCGCACACAGCGTGTTTACAATGCAGGGAGCTGCAGTGATTATTTATGTGAGACACAGCTACGGAAGCATGTTGTACAGCTGTGTAGGATGACCGTAGTCAGCCTAGGGACGAGGGTTTCAATTTTAAAAACATATATAATAATAAGAAAAGTATTTTAAAAATAAACTTAATAAAACACTGCTGTAACCTGTAACTGTAAAGTACCCAGTCAAAGTTTTACTAAATTAATCAGAAACAGCCAAGACAGAACTGATAAGCACCCTAGGCTCCTATATAATAAATCCGGTTCACCTATCATAGCTTTAGCCTAAAAAGTGTGTGGCCGACTTTCTTTAATAGAAATCTCTAGAGTATTACATTTTAGTACTGAAGCCATCGTCAAGAGGGAAGAACACCCCTTTGACAATGACCTAGCACTTTAACAGAGATTTGAAATACTCAATAAATAGCATCTTGTAATTTACAATCAGATAAACTCCTAGTGTCATTATGTTAGGTAATAACAATTATCGGTTCCATAGGTGTACTGTTGAAGTGTGTCTACACGAATGTAATCTTTATAAACTGGACAACAATTGGTTGCGCCTCGAAGTGGTGGAATATCCGCAACAAGAAGTTTCTGTTTCTCTGTCATTTCTATATCTAGAAGCGTGACTTGTATTTCTAGCTCCAAATGCTGATTTTAACACAATGCTTTTCAATTCATTTACTGCTGGACAATTTTAACATAATGCATCTCTTAATCAAATGTTACTGGCGAAATACGTGACTATCCAATACAGTCTAGTGAAAGTTATACTCTTACTAGATTTTATACAATAATGGTTAAATAACCAAGATGGTAGCCGGCCGTAAAACCTTAGTTACCTTTGAAATTTAGCAGATCGTTACAATGTGGCTGACAGCAGAAAACGGTGTATCTGTTTCCATGAACGTGGCCCATAGCCACAAGGACTAATTATGCGAAAATGTACGAAGATGGAATCAAATAATGGTTTAGAAAAAGTTGCTTAAAAATCCAGGTTTAAGACCTGATAACAATTTAAGACAAGAAGGCGGAAATGTCAAAAACTAATGTTACCTGCTATTACAGCCATGAAACCCACCTCCTTGGGCCATGACGTTGAACGTTCCCTTTCTCCAACTGTGCAGTATGCAAACTATAACTCACAAATGAGTTAAATATCAAATCTGTGACCAAAAAATATGTCTTGTTCGTACATTTGGCATTCAGTTCTAGCCAGCAAAAGTGCTTTCAAATTAAGTGGCAATACAGCAACTTACTGCCGTACAAACTACAGCCACGTGTATCACATTTACCAATTAATCAGCTGACCATACATAATCCGAGCCCACTAACACATTACGTAAATAAAAATAAGAAAGCAACACGCTGCCATACTGCACAACAAACGGCGAGAGAGAACGCTAATATTTTTGGAAACTTCAACGTCAGACAAACTGCAATTGCCAAAGTAGCAGTTTATAGTCGGATTTGAAATCATGCTAACATAAAACTCACGATCTAGTCAGAGCGTTACTCCAAAATTGACATGTAACCATTCCACTCTGAATTCCGTTTCGACAGACACACACAGCAGAAAGCATCGGTCTGAGAATCTGCGAGAAATTAATTGAATAACTACCGGAAACTGTTGCACTGCGCATCTACAACAACTTCTAGCATCATCATTCAAAGAAAATCAAACAAATTCCAAGACACCAACCGTATGATGAGAATCTCATAAACAGGCTATCAGAATCGAGTGGTTAACATCTCGGGCTAGCTATTACTTGATATGCAAATCTGGAACCTAGCAAAAGCTACGCTGTCTAAAATTCACGTTCGTCTCCTATGAATAGTCTTTGATAACTATTCCTCAAGAGAACACATTCCAATATAAATCTATCCAAGTAAATGCGTGCATCTGATAAGCACTCAAATAAACTCCATCTATTGTAAGTCCGTTGAACATCAAATAATATCATCTCAGAAAAATGACCGGTAAACAAACTGAAGCGGAATATCCCTCCTATGTAAGGAGCACCGCAATCGAATAATGAAAATTGGTTCAAACTCACAGTTCGAATCTTGTGTTTGTAATCTGTCCAGATATAGTGATGTGACTATTCATATGGCTTGGTGTATGGTATCCTGTGTCTGTGCGAGTTAAGTAGATTTATGATTTCAACATTTCCAGTTAGTGGTTTTCACAGCATATGGCAGCAATATATCCATTGATATATTATTAGCTCACCTGGGCTGAAAGTCCAAGTGAGCTTATGCCGTGGCGACCGTCCGTCGTCCATCCGTCTCCATCATCCGTCGCCCGTCAACTTTTGCTTTAAAACACTACTCCTTCTTAACCAATGGCTGAATCTTAACTAAATTTTGGTGAAAGGATGCTATTATGCTCGGATCCGGAATTTCCATTTGGAATTTTGATTCATAAATCTTTTGTGTCAAAATCTTGGATATTATTAAAAATTTACCAGAAATTGTTAAATTGCTTCTTCTCCTTACCCTTTTGACCGATTTCAATCAAATTTGGCTGAAAGGATCCTATGGTAATAGGTTATAGAACATCCATTCAGAATTTTGATTCGCAAATACTTTGGGTGAAAAACTTAGATTTTATTAAAAATGTACCGGAAATTGTTAAATTGCTTCTTCTCCTTAGAATTTTGACCGATTTCAAACAAATTGGTCCGAAAGAATCCTATGGTCATAGGCTCTAGAACATCTATTCGCAATTTTGTTGCATAAATATTTTGAGTGAAAATCCTAGATTTTATTAAAAATTTACCGGAAATTATCAAATTGCTTCTTCTCCTTAGAATTTTGACCAGTCTCAATCAAATTGGGGTGAAAGAATCCTATGGTCATAAGCTCTAGATCTTTCATTCAGAATTTTGTTGCGTAAATATTTTGAGTGAAAAACTTAGATTTTATTAAGAATTTACCGGAAATTGTCAAATTGCTTTTTCTTACCATTTTGAGCGATTTCAACCAAATTGGGCTGAAAGAATCCTGTGGTCATAGGCTCTAGAACTTCCATTGAGAATTTTGTTGCATAAATATTTTGAGTGAAAATCCTAGATTTTATTAAAAATTTACCAGAAATTGTCAAATCTCTACTTCTCCCTACCATTTTGACAGATTTCAACCAAATTGGACTGAAAGGATTCTATTGTCATAGGCTCTAGTACTTCTATTCAGAATTTTGATTCATGAATTTTTTACTTGAAAATCTTAAATTTTATGAGATTTACCGGAAATTGTCAAAACACTGCTTCTCCTTAGTTGCGTGATATATTTCAAACAAATTTGGCTAGAGTGACCCTATCAAGGTAGACTATAATTTCTATTCAGAATTTTGATTGGTAAATTTTTGGGGTGGTCATCTAGGATTTTCCGAAAATTATCCATCACATCTATTTAAATGCAAATGGTTCAAATGCTAATGGTCCAGGTGAGCACCACAGGCCATTGAGCCTCTTGCTTTCCCGTTACCGATTTTCATAATGGATTCTTCACATGTCATCTAAATTGGAGTTTATATTATGATCAACGCCAGTAGCGGTGGTCCCCATGATACATAATGCTTGCTAATGTTCTGTATCAATCAGTCCATTGTGCAAGGTGTTATCCTATGAATACAGGATGGATGGGTGAAAATGGGTGGCCATATAGATGAACAAATCAAATCCTAAATCTTAAACTTGTCCATAACTGGGCATGCCGAGACATGTTTCTTCAAATCATAATCTCTACATAGCTACTGGGCCATACCGAGCTAATAATATCAAACGATCGCCTGTTGCCCTTAATATCATCGCATAATAAGTTAAATCTGTATGTGTTTATAGATATAATCTTAAAAATTCTATAATTGTCTATAAGTTACTCATTTGAAATGTCCAGCATGCATTTCTTAAATTGGATTGCCATACTCATGCAGTGTTTTGAAGATCGTTTGGTACCACCTTTTGGTAACAACAAACCGCTCTGCCCCATGAACTATTTTATGAAAACGGGATTTATGGAATTCAATGAAATAAATATAATTAATCACGTTCGTTGTGTATACCTGTTGACAGCATTTTAATCAGATAAATTAAGTAAATCCTCATGACTCCTAATAGCACCATAACAGATGGTCAGTCTAGCATGCAGTTAGCCTGACAGCTTATTGACCTACTGAGTAAATCCTCATGACTATTTTGAAAACATTTAAATGGAAAATTGACTCTGCCTTAGGCAGGAGCAACTCTCAATCCGATGATTTCCAAAATACACGGCAGGTTATCTATGCATTGCATGTCCTCTATCCACTATACACTGAAACTTGGCATGCTTGATTTCATATGCTTCTGGTGGTCATAATTAACAATATCTGTCCTAATAGCACCATACCAGATGGTGAGTCAGTTAGTCCGACAGCTTATTGGTCTGACAGTTGCATGCTTAATTCACCTTTCCAGAGTGTCCATCTATCAATCTGACGTCATATGACGTCATAATCAGCTAAGTGGCGCGTAGGATGACGTCCTAATCATTACGTCATAAATGATTCAATTTGGCCCGTCTTTAATTCTTAATAGTCCGACACGCTGTGCGAATTGTATGTCTACCATTTAATAAACATGCTGTTGAATATGTTGAAACTAATTTGACTGGACGCTGTTGTTGCCATAGGCCAGTCAAATTAGTTCCAAAATATTCAATAGCTGTATAGTTTTCTAGAAATTGATGATCAGAGAGTTCAGAGGTCGATCGATCCCAACATGAGCGAGGTGTGGGTGTAGCTTAGCTAAAGATGGGCGTGGCATAGCTAAAATGGAAAGGTTCATTAGTGTCATAGTATTAACGGCCCTGTAGGGCACAGCCAGGAGTAAAGAACGTAAAAGATATATTTGTCACATACTTAGGCCTGCATGTTATCTCTAACCATTTATCCCATTCCCATTTCCCAGGTACAAGTTGTCTCTTAAACATTTCAAAAATTGTTCCATGTATACATTTGTGCACACGCTACCTCCCATATAAGAACTATGCCAGTCTGCCCATATCTCTGGCATTATATAGGTCAAATAAAAAATTTTCATAGGAGCGTATAGTAAATTATTCGAACAGCAACATATTTATCTTTCGTAGGCATATATAGCAACCAAACTTGGTATGGGAATGTATTATCGTAAATAAAAAGTAAGTCAACGTGACCTACTTTTCACGTTTCACTGAGCAGCATACAAGATCCTTGCCTGCACATCTGTCAGATTTGTTAGTTATCAATTATTTAAACAAACCTGGTATATTTGTCCCTGCTTTTGTTTCATTTCTGTTCAGACTTGGAATATATTTATCATAGTTGGGGTCAATCAGAGTCTATGTCCATGTTACCAGCACAGCCATTTAACTGTATTAACATGCTATGTTTTTCCACATAGTAAAGGACAGCCAATGAGTCAAGAAGAGGATACGCAAAACGCCTTAATTCCATTTCTGGTGAGCCACCTTGAAGGGATTGGATGTAAAGGCATATCTTGGGTTGACCAGGGAAGGGGAATCTTCAAGATTTTATGGAAGAGATATGGTACACCGGAATGGAATGACGAGGAGGCTATTATTTTTCAGGTAAGGGATAAGCCTATAGATTTATCTTTGTTAAAATGTGTAGAATCTGTATCAGCCGTGGTACACATCGACCACTTGTGTGTCTGTCCACCCATCCATCCAGCCGTCCACCCATCTATCCATATGTTCGTCTGCCCATCTGTCCATCCATCTGTCTGTCTCCCACATATCCTCTAGCCTTCTCTCATATATTAGTGTGTCTCTCTCTACCACCCCACCCCTCTCCCACCCCTCTCCCGATTCCATCACACTGCCTCTCTCTCTCTCTCTCTCTCTCTCTCTCTCTCTCTCTCTATCTCTCTCTCTCTCTCTCTCTCTCTCTCTCTCTCTCTCTCTCTCTCTCTCTCTCTCTCTCTCTCTTTCATCCCCTCTCTCTCTCTCTGGTTTTTGAAAAAAGGACATTGTAGATAGCTTATAGATTTGATATTCATTAAATATTTGACTAATCACTCGCTCACCTTAATATGTTCTATGCAGCGATGGGCTGAGCACAGAGGTCGTTATCAACCGGGTGAAAAAAATGCTTGGACGAATTGGAAAACCAACCTTCGAAACGCTCTAAGGAAGAACCGGCAAATTAGTGAATTGGATCATTTGGAAGTTCGACTTGGTGCCAACCCCTACCATATATATCAGTTTTTGCCACCAAACAATTACGCATCTCCTAGGTCTGAAAGTAAGTGTTTAAGTGTTTAAAGTAAGTAATTGTGTATACAATGATGAAATTGATGATATTACTTAACTCACGAGTTAATGCCGCCAGAATTGTGTTCATATTTATACCTTGACATATTGACCATCGTCCTTCCAATAACTCTTGAAAATACTTCTTGCACCATTTCCATCAACTCATCATTCACACAACATATATATTTAACTGTCTGACTGCTGCAAGCCATCAGTCAATAATTTCAATGAACAATAACTCTGGACAGGTAACCAGTTGAGAGCAAATGTCAAAGAGAACACAGGGTTACTGCATGCATGCTGGTCCTTCTGAATAGTGGGTACATGCGCGAGACAAATATGGGAGTCCATAGGTCATTGTTTTCCTATATGAATATGTATAAAAAGATCTTATAAATTTGAGGAAGCAATGCTCAATGGCTTAATACTTACTTAGATTAGGATATTGATGCAGATATTGTAGTTAATAGTGTTCTCGATACAAAGATTAAATTTGATCAGATATATTTAGCAAGCTGACTTACGGCATATGGGTCTACAGATTTGAATCAGCAGTGCTTTCTCTCGAAACAAACTGATTGGGAAGTTGATGACATGACATTGAAAAAACTTTACCGTGGCAACGTTTTGCAAGCCATGGAATAGGGCCGTACAATAAGTGAAGAAGCACCCAAACTGTACATTGATTTTTCTGTCCATCCCCGCAAAGCACAAGTAAGATAATCTGTGGAGCAGTGGATGCATCTTCACTCAAAGCGGTATAGCTGAGTATTTGGAAAGCAGACAGAAATAATTTTAAAATTATGTGACCGATCGCAATAGTCAGATGCATGGAAGTGCACATATCTTGGCATGCTCATTGGTTTGACAAACAATACAAAGTGACAGATATGATGTAGAAAATCCACCTTTCCGTTTTTAGCTATGCCTCCCGCCCATCTCTAGCGAAGTTCCACCCACACCTCGCTCGTGTTGGGATCAATCGATCTCTGAACACCCTGACTATCAATTTTCAAAAAAATACACAGGTAAGCTGTTGAATATTCTGAAACTAATTAGTTTCAAAATATTCAACATCATGTTTATTAAATAGCAAAGAATTACAAAGACATACAATTCATACAACGTGACGGAGTATTTGAGATTTAATGATGGTCTATATGGAACCCTTTGTGATGTAATGATTGAGACGTCATCATACACGCGCTGAGCTGATTGTGACCTCATACGAGGTCAGATGATGGATAGCTACTCTGGAAAGGTGAATTTCCGTGAATGGTGGAGTTTAGTTCTAGCTATGCACCGCCCATGGCAGCAACAGCGCCCAGTCAAATTAGTTTCAAAATATTCAACCGCAAGTTTATTAAATAGTAAAGACATACAATTCGTACAACGTGTAATCGAATATGACGTCAACCTGATAGTTGATTATGACGTCATATTATTGATGGAGAAACTAGATTCCTCCATTGCTTATCTACCTTTCATGCGGACGCAGATCCCCATTGAGTTTCTTCAAACAATAACCTCGTAGATAATATTGGTCTTAGAATAGTGGGATATACCTATATTGCGTTTTAGGAATGTCTCAAACGAAACGTGTACCAAAACTTGACACTATGTGCAAGGCGAATTATGCAACGAAATGCATGGGGCAATCAGGTTGTGAGAGGACCAGCCAATGTTAGGCTAAGAACTACGCGCCACCATTGTTTTACTACCACAAAGGATCGCACACAAAAGAAGAACAATTGGTCGCAATGTTTCATAAAGAGTTGTTAATAATATGTTTTATTGTTTCTTTTTTAGCTCACCTGGCCTGAAGGGCCAAGTGAGCTTATGCCATGGCGTCTGCCCGTCCATCATCTATCCGTCCGTCAAATCGCATCTACTCATTTATTCTTTGACCGATTGTCAAAATTTTTTACTGATAGTATCCTGTGGTTTTAGGCTCCTGAACTACTATTCAGAATTTTGATCAATTTTTCCGGTGGCCATCTTAGATTTTCTGGAAATTTTCCGGAAATCATTTAGAACGCTACTCCAATAGAAATGGCCTGACTTCAACGAAACTTGTGTGAGCTAAATCTATACTTGTAGGCTTCAAACTTTGCTGCCTTCTAATGAGAATTTTGATTGGTCAATATTTCCGGCGGCCATGGTGGATTTCCGAAAATTTCTGGAAATCAGTTAAAAGGCTACTCTTCATTAACCGATTGCTCAATTTCAAGCAAACTCGACTGAAAGGATCACATAGTCGTATGCTTCAGAACATGTATACAGAATTTTGATTGGTACTTTTTTTCGGCAGCCATCTTGAATTTTCTGAAAAATTACCAGAAATCAATTAAAATGCTACTCCTCATTAACTGCGTGCGCAATTTCAACCAGACTTGGCTGGGCGGATACTACGCTGGTAGGTTTCAGAACAGGTATACAGAGTTTGATTTGCCAATTTTTGTGGCGGCCATCTTGAATTTTCTGAAGATTTCTGGAAATCATTTAAAACCCTACCCCTCATTAACCATTTGGCCGATTTCAAGCAAACTGGGCTGGAAGGGCCATAGAGTGTTATGTCTCAGAGCATCTATACAGAATTTTGAAAGGTCAATTTTTTGGCAGCCATCTTGAATTTTCTGAAAAATGGCGGGAAATTGTTTAAAATGCTACTTCTCATTAAATACTTAGGCAATTTCAAGCATACTTGGCTGGAAGGATACTGGGTTGGTAGGTGTCCGAACTTTTATACAGAATTGTGATTCGTCAATTTTTCCCGTGGCCATCTAATTTTCTGAAAATCTTGGGAAATCACTTAAAAGTCCACTCTTCATTAACAAGCTGGCCAATTTCAAGCAAACTCTGCTGGAAAGACCGTGGAGTGTTATGCTTCAGAACATGTGTACACAATTTTGATTGGTCAATTTTTCTGGTGGCCATCTTTGATTTTCCGAAAATTTTGAGAAATAAGTTAAAAGGCTACTTCTCATTAACCGCTTGACCAATTTCAACCAAATTCAGTCGGAAGGACCCTAGGCTGGTACGCTTCGGAATTGGTATACACAATTTGAATATGTCATTCTTTTTTTGGTAGTCATCTTGGAGTTTCCGAAAAATGGGAAATCGTTTACAATGCTACTCCTCATTAGCCGCTTGTTCCAGTGACTGTCTTGTTCTTGAAACTGACATCTAAGGAATTGCTGTACCGAGCAGGCTGAAACTCATTACATTAAATTTCAACGATATCTAAGGGTGATTAAAGTTTGTTCAAGAGAATTTGTTGCTTGATAAAACATAGTTCTCATGGATCAATGAAAATCTAAGGTTCAATCTGATTGTGTGGTCAGCGTCCATCATTAATCTCCCACTAATTATCATTTGTATTGAATTCCAACCTTGTTACTGTTTTATGTCTTGTTACTGCTGAATTTAAAGTATTATGTCAGTTAAAATACTAAATAGATCAAATGCTAATGGCCCATGTGAGCGTTATGGCCATTGGGCCTCTTGTTTATTTATTTTACTTTGCAAATATTACTTTTAGGTTCCACTGTGAGCTATCTAGATGCAAGTACTTTGTCCTGTGGAGAGAGTATGGTAGGTACACGCGATTTCCTCACCCGGTCTGAATGCCAGGTGACCGTACATGTCATGTCACATATCTGTCAATTGTCCATCACAGCTTGGACACTTCTTTTCTTAGCTTCCCAGGAACCAAAAGGCGATATCGACCAATTTTGTAATGATTCTGGGTTCAGCTAAGTTAATTTGTCTACGAATGCATCTAATTTGACAATTTGCACAGTGGCCATTTTGGCTTTTTAGAAACATGTCGAGAATGCGAATTTGGCCGTATAAAATTACTGGATAATAGTACGGAGGCCAGTTATATTAACGTTATTTTTCCTAGTGGCTGGCTGATCAATAGAACTTTCCACTATATCCATCCATCATATGACATCATAATTAACTACGTGACATGTAGAATGACATCATAATCAATGATGTCATTATGACTTCATGAATGGCGTAGATAAGTGCGTCACGAACGCATAATTGAAGACGGACTATGTATGCATTGTTGTACGAATCGTATGTCTACTATTTAATAAAGATTCTGTTCAATATTTTGAAAATAATTTGCCATAGGATGCAACAGCACCCAGTCAAATTATTCTCAAAATATTTACCAGCTTATCTGTATAGTTTTCTGGAAATTGAAAGTCAGGGAGTTCAGGGATCAATCGATCCAAACACGAGTGAGGTGTGTGTGTGAAGCTTAGCTAGAGGTGGGCATGGCTTAGCAAAAACTGGAAAGGCCAATTGGCTGAACAAAGAGATTGAAATAATGGATAAATAGAAGAATTCTGGATCGTTCCTACACGCCATAATTACTGGCCTCTAACCCACACTTCGTGCCTACAGCTTAGTTCGCGATACATGCCTCTATGGATGTCTAGGTCTGCATTTCTATGGTTTCGCACAGACAGCTGATTTATGCCGCTTGGGCCAGTATAAGTGGTGGTGGTGGTTGCGGCGGTGGTGTGGGGTGTTGGTGGATGGCGGGCTAGTAGTAGTAGTAGTAGTAGTAGTAGTAGTAGTAGTAGTAGTAGTAGCAGTAGTAGTAGAAGTAGTAGTAGTAGTAATAGTAACTTTTCCACAGGTTCCTCTAAGAATCTTAGATAGAGCCACCATACATCCTTATCTTTCTGAACAAATTCTCCCTTTGGTCCATACATCCCATTCTTCGTCTGTATAACTTTTTAGAAATATTACTCTTGAATTTGTGTCCTCGTTGAAAAATTGAGTATGGACTTGTGAACAATTCTTGTGCTTATTAGGGTTCCACCTGTCTAGGGGCCCATCGTGGGTTCATCACACCTCGTCCCTGATTTTGCTTTTGTGGATTACAGTATGCAGTGGAATATTAACGGGCATCATTTCCGGCCATAATGTACCGATTCTCACCTTATGATTCTCACCTTATCGCCACTGAATTCTTTTTCAAACCAGCATTGCAGAATAATCTGGTGATCCAGTTGATCTGCCATCGGGTCTATACACATTACAAGTTTATTGTACATGATGTCTGGAGCCAACAGCTCAAGTCACACTGGGCATCTCACTAACAACGACATAGACCGTAGAGCCACTGTCTCTAACCATGCAAGCTTTGTCACATGGATATAGGTGTGGAAGATGTGAGTGCCTCCTCCCATGATGACTCCAATCAATCAGTCAATGGGATGCATGTGCATAGATCAGAATCATCAAGAGGTATATGGTCTACAATGCAGCGAGATCAGTGCGAAACAATGAACGGAGGTGCCCATGTGGTGTAGGGACATGCTGATTAAAGAATTATCTCGTCTATTCCATATATCAGACGCGATCATTCTTGTGTCATGACATAATTTCAGGTAATAGCAAACTACTAAGATAGTGTGATACTATGCATGTAAATTTATTTCTTGTGGTGGAATTAGTATACAATCTAGAGAATCTGCGTGCTGCATCATACTGTTGTAATCATAATACAAATTTCCACCATATTTGTATATCAGTCTAACAATATTTCTTCCATTTGTTTTGCAGGATATCGACATGCTGTGGTCCATGACAACTAATGCGCTTGATCGCAGTGAAGGTAAGGTATCAGTTTGGATATACTAAATGTCAATTGAGTCTGTGTCATTGCAACAGCTTGTTGTCCCCCCTTTTAAATATCACTGTACTTACTTACTTTTTTCATTGATGCCGATCGTTGCATAGGGATGGAGCAATTGCTATCCATTTTTGCATGTAGCCTATTGGCTAGATTGTCCACTGTGCAATCTTTTCCCGACCCTCGTGTAGGTGTTGTAGTTCGGTCTACACTGTTTTATACCACGTTGCCTTCAGCAACCTCTCTTCAGTGTTTTATGGAGTCCTCAACTGTTCTCTGAGGATGTCTGTTATCCATCTCGAACTGGAGGCTTTGGTACAGAATACGTGCATGATCCTTTAAAGGCTCATATCATGGACTTGAAAGGTTAGAAACTAAAGAGCTTTCCGAAATTATTTTCGCTCATAGGTCAGTATTCTGACCAATGCGACCATGCTGATAATGGCATTATTCATCTTTGGTAGCACTTGTGTTGGGTTACCATATTATCCTGCTCTGGTTTCCAAGCAGCTGATTATGTCTGATGGCACTGTTACTATGGCAGATGGTACTCCCAAGTAGGCCTGTTCGGTTAGTCGATATTTCATTGATAGTTGATTATTTTTCCTGGCGATTATATATATAATCGAGTGTGAAATAAAAATTGAAAAATAGAAAATCAATTTAATCGAGCAAAAATCGATTATTTATTTTAATCAGGCATAATTTAGTATTTAGTCTTGTAATACAGCTAATGCATCGATGGTATGATTGTTCTAGCAAGGTAGTTGTATGGACATATATTCCTGACGTCCAAGCCTGTACCACCCGAATCATAATCTATGCATGCAAATGTTTATATAAGTAGAAGCATTTGTTTGCTACTATTTAATACCCCCCTGTGAAGGCTATGGGCTGAAGTGCTGTTGGCCATTTTGTAGAAAAAAATGAATTGCTGTTTTTCATAGTAAATTCACAAAATTTCGATTTTTCACAAATTTTGCCTATTGTTTTGGAACTAATTTGACTTAAAGCTGTTGCAGTCAAATTATTTTCAAAATATTCGACTTTCTAATGCCGTGAAGTAGGGAAACGGCATAGATAGGCATTAAGGGCGAAATCTATATCATAATAAAAATACAAATAATATGGCCATTTCGCTAAAAAACGCACAAAATTGTCTTCGTAGTAAATTCAAAAATTTTCGATCAAAATTTTCATAAATTCTGCTGATTGTTTTGTTTCTAATTTGACTTAAAGCTGTTGCTCCACCCACAATCAAACGATTTTCAATATATTCAGCTTTTCCATTGCTGGAAAATAGGGAAACAACGTAGATAGGCGCTCTATATAGTTAATGGTTAATCTCTATAATGTTAAAACTAGATTGGCGCCTTTTTACTGGTTTGAAAATCTGGGCATACCCGCTGGTTTCTTAAAATCATTATCCAATGTGAACGAATGAACAATGGATTCCAAATTGACTTCATTATACTGGGCGGGGCTGTTCCTCATGTTCAGCCAACCAGAGGACTGGTTGTCACAGCTTGTCCTATTGCTCGTCTTGCGGTGTCTTCATAGGCCTACTTAGGCGAGGTAAACTAAACCTAACCAGGAAGCAATTTACGAAATTGCGTATTCTGTTATTTTTATAGAAAATCAGGCATTTTTATTTATTTATTTATTTATTTATTTATTTATTTATTTATTTATTTATTTATTTATTTATTTATTTATTTATTTATTTATTTATTTATTTATTTTATTATTATTATTATTATTATTATTATTATTATAATAATAATAATTATTATTATTATTAATATTATTATTAATATTATTATTATTATTATTATTATTATTATTATTATTATTATTATTATTATTAATTTCAAGAAAACTATGCTTTCTCTCTCTCTCTCCCCCCTCCGCCTCCTCCCTCCATCACTACGTAGTTGCTCCTTCAAAAGTTTCAATATTAAATAATTGATTATCCGATTAAATTGATTATTTTTCAGACATAATCGATTACTTATTTCCATAATAGAACAGCCCTACTCCCAAGGGATGTGTATTTGTCAGCTCCCTAAGTTGATTAGTGCTTGACTGTAGATGTTGACATGTGCTTGTGTGTGTGTGTGTGTGTGTGTGTGTGTGTGTGTGTGTGTGTGTGTGTGTGTGTGTGTGTGTGTGTCTGTGTGTGTGTGTGTGTGTGTGTGTGTGTGTGTGTGTGTGTGTGTGTGTGTGTGTGTGTGTGTGTGTGTATCACGCATTCCTCTTCGACCTGGGAGTTCACATCGAAGCTAGATTCGCTCTGCCTTACAGTACATGTGGATTTGATGTGGAAATACGTGCTGCTGTCCACGCTATGGGTGGGATTCAGTATTCTCGGTGTACTGTACATAGAATATCTTTATGAATGGCGTTGACAGCCTTCGGGTAGTCCCCCAAAGTTGGTATGCCATTGCCATTGCTATTTTTGATAATATCTGTAGGAAGAAAGATCTGGTATTTGCAACATCGGCCCTTTTTTAACCCAGCTTGTTCTTTCATCGAATGCTGAGGAATATTCGTCACTATGTTTTATAAAATGGTCAATATATTTTATTGTTTCCTTTGTGATTTTACTTTGCAAATTTTAATTGAATATTCCACGGTGACGTGTCTTGAAGAACATTTTATTGAGGATGCAATGAAACGGGATGCTTCAGCACTTGATAAATCTACGTCTTCATTTTGGCGGTATCTGAGTAATTTGGTCCGATGTGCCGTATTTTCCTTTGGTTTTAGAGTGAATAGAGTTAAATGGCAATTTCGATGCTGGAGCCTAGTAAGTTCAGCTCTGCATCTAGATCAACTTCAGCGGGGGATTTCCCATTCTTTATTGCTGAGGGGGTGCTGTCAATCTCATCTTTGGTAGTTTCAGGCTTTCTCCTGACGTCAAACTGGTTCTACTGGTAAGCACTCTGTTATCAGTGTGTTGTTGGTCTAATGCTTGGCACTGAAATGATTTCAGTCAACATTAGCGGGGCGTGTAATTGGGTCATAGACATCAAAAGTTCTGCAAGTGAAGCTCATTTGTCGATTTGCTAAAAATCTTATCCAAAACTGCTTGACCGATTGTTGTGAAACTTTTGCAACATCAGGTAAAGCGGAGCCATATTTGCTTCAAGTTGGTTTACTTACTTTCCACAAACATTACTTTTCCGGAACTAGGTATGATATCGAGGTAACTATATGGAAATATGCGTAACATTTCCTGCCAAAATTCTCATCATTCCATTCCAATTCTTTGTTTTTGGATCCTAATTTTCCATGTTTCCTTTTCAAATACTGATGTTCCAGGTGAGTGGCACAGGCGCATTGGCTTCTTGCTTATGGTGATCTTTTCTGAAATTAAAGTTATGATGTCCCAATAGTGGTCAATTTTCGCGAGACCCAGGAAAATTGTGCAATTCTGTTCAATTTATGAATGTGCTATATAAAGCCATTCTTATTCACTCATAGATCGTAGATTCCTCCCTTATGGGACGCACCGCCCAGACTGACATCGTCGCATGTCGACGAACCCACCAGCCACATATCCCACATAGAGCGTGTCATACGTGTTTATAGTGAATTATAAACCCATTTACAAGGTTTTAGATACGTGCAGCTTAGAGGTCACCCGCAGCGGAGATGACAGCTATGACGTAGGTTGGGGTGTTTTTTAGAGCAGGCTGCCAACTATGCTGCATGGTGTGTCTAATCGGCGCACTAATCCCGTATTCACAGGACTCATGCATGGCTGTCATGGACAAAACCGGCCATTGGGCTGACATCTGCCATCTACTATGTACACTATCAGAGCGTATTCACAACTGAGCTCCCGATATAGGGTCTGACACTCGGGGTATGTTCTTTTACGTTCCCCATAGCACAGACACCACACGAGATGGGAGCGATGGCTTTACAGTGCATTAAATTTGTTTGCAGAAAAGAAATATATCTATAATTATTATTAGCATGTGCTTATCTGCCAGATTTATTATTTTTTCTTTTTTATTTGTTTATTTTTTCTTCGTCAATGAGAATTGCACTGTTATATATTGGATAATGTCTATGATGCTGTGAAATTGAAAAATTTTGACCCTGCACTTGCAACTCTTTTCTTAATGAATATTGTAAAGGGAGGTGTAATGTCAGGATTTCACTTTCAGTGATTGATTTTTTTGTCTAAAATAGTGTATAATGGGACCTCTCTCTCTCTCTCTCTCTCTCTCTCTCTCTCTCTCTCTCTCTCTCTCTCTCTCTCTCTCTCTCTCTCATTCAGTTGGGAGAGGACGGAAATACATTGTTAGAACTTGTGCCCAATCACTTTGTACACATGATAGAATAGAATATGTTAAAAAGGAATTAGCAGATTATATTTAATTAATAAATTTATAGAGTTGGAAAGTGGAAATGGTTGCAATATATAACTATTAAAAAAATTGTTTTGCTACCTCAAAAAGTGCTGTGCTGCTGTTGCGTGCACACCGGCCCTGATATTGTCTATAGTGCAAAACAGGTGCTCAAAATAAGTTCCTGTATTAGCATTAACTTAATGGATGCGTGCGTATGGGTGCGTGCGTCCATGTGCCCGCTCCATATGAGTACGTGTGTATGCTGTGCTTAGAATAGTGTCGTTAAAAAATTGCAGTACCCCATTTTTCTTGACAATCAGATAATCCCTTCTTGCCTACACCAATTATATTCGCAATGCGCAGGCTAATGTTCATGATATTTGAAGATGTACAACCCCATTACAACCAGTCCCATCCACCCCGTATATATATATTTGGTGTTAATTATAGGCATGGTGTAGCAAATAGTAGGACTATAACATGCATTTCTAACCTTTCCTTATCATTCTGAAACTAAAAAACACACAATTTTCATTCTTCTCCTTTTAATTTGTGCATCCGATCGCAGATCCTGAGCCCCCTCAACTTTGATCAGGCTACATTTTTTTATCTTTTGATTTGCTACCTTTAAACTCACTGCAGTGCGCCATATCTATTTGTTTATTTTTATGTTTGTTTGTTTACCTTGTTTGGCTAATTATATATTTATTTATTTCGCCTGTTTCGCTTTGTTTCCCGCGTCAAGGGGGATTTGCGTTACCGCATCATTCGCGTTACGAGTTAATGCCCGTGGTATAACGTCAAAGTCACGTCGTAGTTACACTATAAACCCTGGAAAAAGTGCATTAATTTCTCTAAAAAAGCGAACTAAATCTGCACCAGTTATTTATCTAGGACACAGACAGATCTTTGAATCTAAATGTGAAACTGACTTAGGTATAGAACGGTCAACAAATGGAAAAGGCAATGTAGAAAAACGCATTCAAGCAACAAGAACAGTCTATTCGCTGATGGGAGCTGGACTTCATGGAAATGGTGGACTTTCCCCATTAACTTCAGGGCATATATGGAAAATCTACTGTCTTCCAAGATTACTGTTTGGTCTAGAGGTCATTCAGATGACAAAGGCTGAGATTAGTGCATTGGAACTATTCCAACTGTCAATTCTTAAACAATTACAGTCCCTTCCAAAGAATACAATATCATCAGCAACACTATGCCTACTAGGAATAAGACCCATCCAAGCAGAGCTAGACTCCAGACTACTAAAACTACTAGGAAACATCCTCAGAAATGACGATACTGTAGAATTCCAGATAGCAGCCAGACAACTTGCTGTAAAGAATATTAAGAGCAATAGTTGGTTTATGAAATGCCAAGAAACGCTTCATAAGTATCAGCTCCCAAGTGTCTACCAACTAATTAACAGCATGCCAGCAAAGTTGGCGTAGAAGGCGCAAGTAGAGAAGCACATCAACTGTGCTGTACACAATGTCGGGAAAGAAGACTTTGTCATGAAGACATCAACAAAATACTTAAATGACAATGTATGCACTGTAAACAACGGTCACCACTGTTGGAACTCACTTGACAACACAACCAGGGATGTTAGACGAGCAGTAATAAAGGCAAAGATTCTGACTGGCTCATACATCTTGCAAGCAAATCGTGCCCATTTCAATCAATATGTTGTCTCTGACAAGTGTTTACTTTGCCATTCAGCACCTGAGGACAGGAATCACTTCATCACAATATGTACAGCATTGGAGGAGTCAAGAAAACCATATTTGAAGAGTATTCTCACCACCATGTACCTAGAAAATGACCCAGTCATCATCAGCACGTTATTAGCTGATCCAGAAAATACAACTCAGCTGATACTTGATCATACAATGATGATATCCAGATTGAACAGTAAGCTGTCCCCAGCAAATTCTCTCAAAATTGCAAAAACTACACGTTTTCTCTGCTATGCCTTGCACCTCAAACGTACACAACTGATTGAGGCAATTGTGTCTGCATAAATACCTTAATGAACATTAATCAAAGTAAATCAGACACAATCTAAATTTACGTATTCTTCTACAAGTTATAAATGTTACTAACTTGTGTGAATGAAAAACTCTGCAATCAATTTGACGTTAATTAATTTAATCCTACTCAGTCCGAGCAAATTTTGTGTATTCGTGTGTTTAAGACTTTGTGCTATATAGACATTTTGAAGAACCGTTCGTACCATACGGAATAGGGGTGAGCCCATCGAGGCTGGATTTCCACATACAGATACAGATACAGATGGCGCTGTTTTTCAATAGTGTCGCAAGCGCGCGGGTATTTCCCATCTTGCTATATCCATTATCTTTGACCTAAATAGCCCCTGGGATTTGATCAAGTTCGATTAATGTTCTGAATTTTATTGAATAACGTGAGAAGGTTACAGTAGGAATCTTTATCTGCCCAGTCTACCCATCATTGAATGTTGTTTTGAAAAACAAATAATAATGTGTAAATAAAGCCAGTAAAAATATTAATACAAAACTGTTTTAGTTGGTGTGTTGTAAACCTTAAGGTGTTTATTTGCTAGTGGGTATTAGTTGCCCTTAACATATAAAGGCCATATACCAACTCCTGTGTTACATTATGGGACACAAGCTGGTAGTTTTTTAAATCTATATAGAAAATAATTATTTACCTCTAATAAGAAGAAAGCCATATTTAACACGTAGAACATACTATGCCTGCTAATGTAGTAAAACTATGTAAGGTATTAAACATTAGAAACATTGTAATTTTAAGCTAAAAATTAAAGTGAATCACTATTGATTTTACTTGAATTACCCCCTTATTTCCCTTGAAAAATATTTGAGATGGTAGTCTAATTTGTATAACTCCGAATCTGGTTGTTAAAGAAATGATCGGACACTTTCGAAACAGTGATATTCGGAATCAGCATTACCAAAAACATATATAATGTCATTTTAATTGTGAAAACACTGCAGTAACGACGGGTGCTATGTACAGCATTTTGGTTAATGCATTTCCAATGGCATAATTGAATCCTGATACGAAAATCGTAATACCTCTGGAACCGCTTGAGATATTCGAGTTCTGTAAATGGTTCCTGATAGGGAATCTCGCTCCGACTTTGATAAACCAAACGTGGAAACAATCGGCATATAATTGCGGCATTTATCGGTAAATCACGGAAATAGAAGACAGTACGCATATTTGCAATTTCAAACACGTTAAGACGTTCGGTAAGGATTTTATTTGATCAATCGATGGGCGCATTATATACCATCTACGTATATGCTAAATTTTTAGCCCCATAGAAGTATAAGTTTCAGCACTGTCGTAAAATTTCAAATTCTGGATTTTCGGGAAAACCACTTAATGGACAAAAAGAATGTTTGAGGTCTCGACGCGAGCTACATAGTGCAAGAAGACTACCAAGTTTCAAGTTTGTCAGCCTAAAACTCTGCGAGAAAACGTGACTCAAATTTCCCGAAATTTCCTCATACATTCCCTATGGAGATTTTTCGGACCACGGAATATCCAAGATGGCCGCCAAACCCTTCGTCCGACAGTATTGAAAATGGCAAACTTGGAATCAGAAGACTGAAAAACCTATGTAAAACCAATTTCGGCTTCAAATTTCAACAAAAAAAAAATTCAGAATAGCCGCCAATCATGCTGAATATTGATTGGTGGATGGCAGCCAGGTTTTTTGATGTATCAATTTCTCTTGAACAAACTGTAATGCCCCTCAGACCCTAATCATATCAGCCAAATTTTGGCCTGATCCGGTCAGTGGTTCTGGAGAAGTCGTTTTCACAAAAACTAGGTCATTCAAGATGGCCACCCAAGTTTTCGGCCAATCAAATTCCCTTGAGTAGACTTGTTTCAGCCGATGTCCTAGATCATATTTCATGAGTTTTGAATCAAACCGCCAAGTGGTTTCTGAGTAGAAGATTTTTAAAAACGTTTCCCGAAATACTACAAAATCCAAAATGGCCGCCGGCCTAATATGCCGACCAGCGTTGTTTGAACAAAATCAGATCTCTATTACCGAATGACGCTTCCTGCAAAATATAATTGAAATCCACGCAGTGGTGTCCGAGGAGAAGGCATTTAAAATTTCCAATTGGTTTACTATGGGGGAATTTGGCGGGAAACGAATCCAAGATGGCAGCCAAACTGTCGATTGAACAAATTCGAAAATGCCAGATTTGGATTTCTCGACCCGAAAACCCTATAAAGGCATCAAAATCCATTAAATAAAAAATTCAGCATGGCAGCCAGAAAGCTTGATGCTGATTGGTCCATACAGAAATCCATGTTTTTCGAGCTATTAACTTCTCTTGAACAAACTTTATAGTGAGCCAGTTTGTGATGCTTCTGACCGAATTTCAGCTCATTCCATTCAGTGGTTCTGGAGAAGATTTTTTTTTAAATGCAGGAAAATTTTCCGGAAATCCAAGATGGCCACCAACCTATCTAGAAAATCATATGGATTGATTCACACATAAAAAGTTTGCACTAATAAGGCCCTCTTGCCATCCCAAGCCTGAATTTCACTGGCGTATTTGTCTACTCACGAACAAAAAAAGATGGCGGAATAAAAATATAAATAAAAAACAACAATAAAACAATAACAATAGTGTGCCAGCCATGGCTGGCTTGGCCCCCTAAATATAGCCGCAAGCGGCGATGCACCGCGGGGGGGGGGGGGGGCGGCCGGGGTGGGGGGGCCCTGCAAGTGGCTAGCATCCCGGATCCTAAGACGAGAATCTTATCTGAGCAAGCTGATATAGGTGGCTTAGAACCTAAATAGCCCCTTAGATCTGATAAAGTTAGATTAAAGCTGTCAATTTTATTGAATTATGTGAGAAGGTTGCTGTAGGAATCTTCTTTATCTGCCCAGTCCTACCCATCATTGAATGTTGTTTTGAAAAACAAGCTCTAATGTGCCAACAACGGCAGTAGAAATATTAATACAAAATGTTTTAGTTGACTGTTAGTTTGTTTCTTTTAGTTGGTTTTATTGACCGCTTACACTGAGATGTATTTGGGCCATGCCTCACTCCGAGAGGTGCTTCCCCGGAGGGTGGCGTTGCTCCCCCGAAGGGTTGCTATAAACAAGCATTAAAACTGAAAAAAGTAAAAAAATTATAATGTTGCTAGGGGTGTATGTGGTACCTGTTGCTGCCTAATGAACTGTTGTTGGCGGGTGTAAGTGTTGGATGCAGTGTAAGAGTGGGTGGGAGGGGGGTCACTTTATTTCACATGGGGGTAGGATGGGGACTCAGGGGCTTCCACAGTGGGGTCAGAGATTAAGTTTGCATCCTCATCAAATCACGGGGAAAATCAATTCCGCAGCCACCACCATGCCCCCCCCCCCACCCCCAAGGCCTCCCACAAAAACCCCGACTAAAAACCATGGCCCCTGCAAACACGGGTGTTGAAACCAAGCATCCAGCTACCCCATCAGTGCCCCATCCCACATTATTAAGCACATTTATTAGAAATATTGTCTGAAATGGCCACTCAGAGTCAAATTATCAGAATTTCCCCGGTTGTGGATCCCCAGACCGCCTAATTATCCAGAGTATTAACCCAGGGACCCACCCCATACACCCTCCCTCACCACACCCCCATTGCAGCCTAAATGCTCTTTCCAGGGTTGAAGTCTTAAAAAAATTTCTGATCTCGCCCCCAAATTTCCCAAAGGGGGATTTGGATGGGAGAAGGATTGGATGGCATGGCGAGTGTACATCCATGCCAAATGGGGTGTGGATGGGGTGGACACTCTTGATAGGGGTGGAGGGCAGTCTGTATAATTAAATCTATAAAATGAACTCAGGTGAGAATTATGAAATAAAAATATTAAGAGATGACAATCATAGTCAAGGATATCAAATAAAATTAATTAAATTTAGATAATTTTCATGTGATTAAATAAACAAGAAACAGGAAAACTAGAGAGCAGAAAATCTAGTGTTTGTAAAAGAAATATCCTAGGCAAAAACTTAGAATTAAAACCTGTTGCTATTTGAAATAATAGGTTGATTGCGAATGTTGTTATATAATGGTAATTTTTTGCAATTCAAGCCACTGTTTTATGTATGTTCATTTACAGTTCAAGAGAAATTTATTTTTGAAAATTTTCGATGGAATGACTGGTTCGGTGGCAAGCAAACCGGCAGCAACTTGAGTGATGAATGCTGGGATTTACATTCATCAGAATTATGAAAACTGTGAAAACATGTTAATGCACAAATTTCTATGTGAAATAAAAGTGAACAACCAACCCGAGAACCAACCACTTATAACCCTTTCCCAAATTGTACTCCAAATGGATCTCCAAGCTTGTAGTTTTTTTAACAATTTTCTAATCAGTTAACCAGAACTCCCAAGGGGGACTTGGAGGGGGTAGAGTGTGTGCATCCATGCCATAAGGGGTGGGGCACACTTAATCGAGGTAGAGGGGAGGGCAGTCTGAATGAATAAATCTGGAAAATAAAATTAGATAATTTCCATGTGATTAAAATAACAGGAAAAATCAAAATGGAAAATCTGGTACTTGTGATTACAGAGCAAGAGAAGACTATTTTTGAAAACTTACCACTGGAATGACTTTCTCGGTTGTCGAGCCAGTCATTCCAGTGGTAAAATATCAAAAATAGTATTCTCTTGGTCTGCAAATGGACGAAATTAGATGGGCCTGTGATATTATTAAATCGTGATAGTTGTGATCAATCTAGTCGCCGTGAACTTGCCATTTGCAAGTTTGACCAAAAATTGTTCACATTCCTAGAAGACCCATAGGGTTGATCACCCACGCAGTTTGGTCAAGATATCTCCAGTTATAAGAAAGAATTGCAACACCACAAATTTACCAAAACTGGTAATTACATATTTTTCTTCATTATTTCACTTAAGAGAAGCCCCTGTTTGACAGTGAGGGCTGCAAGACTACATAACATTGCTTATTTCAGCTGTTTTATATCACGGAAACTGTCTTTAAGATAGAATATTACGTACCTGTGTGAACGCATGTACTCATTCTAAACATGCAGACGACCGCCCTCGGAATAATGACATTACAAGTACACATATTGATGGTAAATAGCGTGCCCCGAGGTTATTATAATTCTGAGAATAAACTCAACTGTTTCATGAAAAAACGAAGTTATATAAAGGCATGCAAGTCACTCATGACAAAAATATAGGCGGACAATACCACAAAAGAAGGAATATTTCTTGCAAAATGATATGGGCAGTATTAGCTATGTGCTAGGAAAAGCAGCTTATATATTTGGTCAGTCCATCAATTTTTCCATCCATCCTTTCTCTCCAGGCCAACGTCCTTAGCAGAGAGAGAGAGAGAGAGGAACAGACAAAATTAAGAGCAGCCAGTGATGAGAAAATTTCACTACTGCATCAATGGAGAGTAACAGATCAAATTTGGGTCATTAGGTATCAACAACTTGTAAAGATAAAGAAATCAACAGAACTGGCAACCCAGTCAGTATAAAATCGGCGCAAGAAGCAGTACAGACCCTGACACCCATTCAAACATATTAAAGAAGACTGTAAAGAATATTTTAAACGTAAATCTTGATACCTTCTTAAACAGACGTGAAGAGCTTATTACCCGGAAATAAATTGGTGAAATATACACTGCAATGCTGGTGAAATGCACAAAGCAAGTATATTTTTGATGCAATACAGGACCCCGATCTGTACCGACAGATAACCTTTTCAACAAAGTTAAGTGGCCAGGAGAGAACCAATACCGTCCGTGAACCTAGTTTTTCACTTCAAGAGTATACTTACCTCCCTAATACTCTTTGATATTGCTAAATATCGGCTTTCGCTCAATAAACACTCAGAATAAAAACAGTTAGGTGCCCCTACTGGGCAGGGAGTCAGAGTGCAGTCCGGCGGATGCCAGCCCCACATCCGCGCATGCGCAGACTAGCACTTCCTCTTTGCTAATTTATTGGCAGAGGGTCTACACATGTTTTTGTGCTAGAGCTTTTCTCAAGTGTTTTCAAAGTCTTTTTGAGTGTTAATAGAAGTTTATAACCCCTGATTAAGATGGCAGACAGGATTACTTCGCCAGAGGAGGGCCCAGGATCTATCCATCAGGTGACTTCTATTATAATTTAGCGAGTTTTTCCCGGTGTAACGTGTTTCCGGGACTCGCGTTTATCGTGATAAGCGCCTAGTATAGTTGTTTTATGTCAACATGGCGCTATATAATGCTAATCTCTCTTTGTGTTTATGTCCACATGTATCTGTCTGGATATGTATGGGACATCACATCAACAGAGGGTTTGTTTTCTCTCCACCAAGGTTCCATTTCCTACTAATACTGTTAGGTTATCTAACTAAAAAGTCTATGTCCAGTGACTCGGAGGCCTCGTAAGAAGGTCTTCTCACTTTGCCCTCTTGATCCAATTCCTTTCCCCTAACTTGGAGAGAGTTAAGAGGTCATAGTCTTGGTGGAGGGTTCCAGTTCATCAGATTGGATGCTTTGTCTATACAAAGAATCAGGTATTCTAGTTAATGATATGAGGTGATAATAATTATGTAAACTAAAATTTGCCACTATTATCATTGTGTATCTGATGTTTGTAAGTCTGAATACCTATCCTTCATAGTTAGATGTTCTGGATATGAATACAATTCGTCCTTACACCTGGATGTTTGTTTCGGATCGATTTAATTTCTTTCTTGAAATTATGATGTCATAATCAGCCTTGCTCTTTATTAACAATTAAAGTTTTGCCCAACGCTGGTTTCTCATATGGATACTGATCTTTATGATCATTTTTTCCTCTCTTTTATTTTTGGTTTTGAGTTTCTAACCGTAACTAAAATACTCATTGTCCTCGTCTTCTGTCCTGTTTCAGAGACCTGGTTGCCCGTCCTGTGGTCGCTTCTTGAAGTTTATTCCCCACCTGTGTTTTCAATGTAGCCCCTGTGGGTCATTACTTAATTGTGATGTGTGTAAGCAGTGGGGGGGGGGGCGAGCTAATGAAAGAGTTTTTGTGCTTACAGGCGAAGGACAAGGTTGCGGAGGAGGAGAGGAAGATGAAACGAGAGGTTGTAGGTAAAAAGGGTAAGAGCAAGGCCTCGTCCTCAGTGGACATGGAGGCCTTCCGTAGTGAGATGTTGGGAGAGATGAAGAGGACAATAAAGGATTTGGTACCAGAGTTGCTCCGTGGCATGCTTCCTGGAGCAAATCCTTTGTTGTCCTCTTCATCTGCTTCGGAGCAGATAATCACCGCCTCTGAATCGAGTTTCCTTAGGCCGTTACCAGTTTTCGACGATTCAGAGGTGGCCCCATTAGAGGGGGCATTCCACGACATTGGCAGCAGGATTACCGCACCGGTGGTCCATGGACGGTTGTCGCTGGAACCTGCTGGCTGCTTATCAGCCCAGGGGTATCCGCATGCCGCAGGTGCCAGTACCTCCTATGGCACCTTTCCTGGCCAGTCCGGGTTAGCTCTCTTTGCTGACCAAGAGTCTAATCTTTCTGGCCAGGAAGAAGAGGATTATCTGTTGGGTTCCCCTTCTGATGCCGTGGCCATGGATTTTGACGTCTGTGCACCCCTCGCGGGGAATACAGGCGACATGATCCATGGTTCTACTCACGCAGGAGTAGAATTGACGGCTCAGAAGGTGGCCCTGGTTGGATCTGACGGCCAGTTATTCTGCATACCTCGGCTTGCCGGGAGTATTGCTGGTGCTGGCCAGGGCCGTGGTGTGGCGGTAACTGCCCCACACTCTACCACGGCGCCTGCTCCGGGACAAGCCAGTCAGATTAACATGCCTGCTCTTTCGGGCCCGCATGCTTTCTCTGGCTTGCCAAGAGTGTCAGCATATCCAACTTCAAGCTCGACTGCGTTAGCTCAGGAGGAAGACGAAGGCCCTCGTCTAGTAGAGCTTTCACAGTTAGCCACGGAGGAGGATTGGTCTTACGCTTGTCAATGGCTGATAAGCGTCAGGCCAGACCTGCCCGTGGAGCAGCCGGCTAGCCAGCGAGACCACCGGCCGTGGTTAGCTGAAAAGTCGACTGTTAGCACCATGCCATCTCTGCTGCTAGCAGAGCATATCGTTGATATGTTCTTGGCGGCGGAGACGCCCATCAAGGTGAATGGGCGTATCGCGAAGGCCCCTCGCGAGTTTGCAAGGCACTGCCGCATCGTACCCGTGGACTACCAGAGGTACGGTGTGGTACCTAAGCATAGCGTGGATGACCGTGCAGCTTTAGGTGAGGATATGCGGCCAGTCTCCCGTTCTGACACGGGAGCCTTGTGTTCGAACGCGCTACGTTCGGCCAATGCCACGTTGCGTGATGCGGAGGAGAGTGGGAGAGAGTCTATTGCGGCACTTTCTCACGTCTCTTAGCTGTTGCAGGGGGTAGTGACAGCATCCGCATCACGCCAGCCGAGCCCGATCACAGTCCAGAGAGCCATCCAGGATGGTATCAACCTGGCTCTGGATTGTATGACTCGGGCGGTGACCAGAAGTGTCCGGGCGAGGCGTACGTTTGCGTTAGATAACCTGTGCCCATCCAAGGACCTGTACAATAGACTTCTCCGTAGGGAGCGCATTCGCGCTGCACCCCCTGCGTACCATCCGCTGCAGGCTCGAGGTGGAGGTGGCCTCGGCCGCATGCGATTCGGCTAGCAGTGAGGGGGCCGCAGGCTCCTCAGGTGCAGCCAGCCAGGCAGCCACCCACGCACCGAGCTGTGCGCGGTGCTCGTTGTGGCGCGCGAGGATCTGGTCGTGGTAATCGTGCCTGATGGGCTGGTTACCACGGTGAGAACCACTCCAGTGTTTCTGGCAAAGGAGACAGTGCCGCTCTTGCACTCCATATGTCCACCTCTCTCCCTAGGTGGTCCGGTGGGTGGCCGGTTGGCCCGCCACAAGCAAGAGTGGGAACGGTTGACTCAGGACCGTTTAGTCTTGAGATGGCTTTCAGTCGGGTATCATCCCGATTGGATGACAGGCCCACCATCGCGACTGTCTCTGGTGCCAAGCTGGACTCAAATTCCGAGAGATCCAGATCAAAGGTTGTGTATAGAGGAGGAAAAAAACTCCCTCATACAAAAAGGAGCAATTCAGCCGGCACAGAAGTGTCCGGGCTTCTATTCAACCATGTTCTTAGTGACAAAAACACCGGAGGGTGGAGGCCAATTCTCAACCTCAAGCCCTTGAACAAGTTCATAGAGACACCCAGTTTACCTTAAAGTACTGGAGTTAAGAGCAGTAGTCCTGGGCCCTTCACAACAATCCATCAATGTTCAGATTGACTGCGTGGATGTTGTCAAGGAATCTAGAATTAAGGAGGGCTTTTCTGAGCAAGCAGCCATGTTTATGGCCAAAGCCAGGAGGGGGTCAAACTCCAGAGCATATAATTATAAAATCAACAGATTTGCAGAATGGTGCTCAAAAGGATGTATTGATCCAATGGATTCATCTATTCAGGTAGTAGCTGATTTCCTCTGTCACCTGTACGATGCCTATAGCCTCAAGCCTAACTCTATTGCTGGTTATAAATCAGCTTTAATGACTGTTATTCCTTGCTTGGCTAATAGGGGAGGTGATGAAGTAAGTACATTAAATGTATTAATTAAAGGCATGGGCAATCTAAGACCAAGGAATCCCCCGGTGAGTCCATCTTGGAGTTTATCTCTAGTGCTTCAGGTACTAGGCGATAAGCCTTTTGAACCACTTAGTTCCATTTCTATGAAAATGTTGACTCTTAAAACTGTATTTTTAATTGCTGCGGCCTCGGCTAGGCGTATGAGTGAAATTCATGCCTTATCAGCCGAGGAAGTTTCTTAGCTAAAAATCAGTCTTTGAAATATCCAGGTCAACCTATTTTTTTGCCAGCTTTAACTAGATTTGATCCTAATTCTAAAGCATGGTGTCCTGTCCGAGCACTGATCCGGTACAAACAACATACTCAGGAGTGGCTGACGGACCAGGCAGCGTTATGGTTGTCATATATTGAACCCCATGGCAGGGCGTCTAAGGACACCATTTTCAGGTGTATTGTAGAATGTATTCAGTTTTGTCATAAATCCGCCACTGGTAAACAAGTTGATATGGCCAAGGCTCACAGTGTCCGGGGCGTAGTGACTTCCACTGCCCTATTTAATGGGCTCCCTGTGGATGACATTATGTCAGTTGCTCAGTGGCACTGTGAGTCAAGTTTTACAGACCATTATCTCCGTGACACCTCTAATCCTCTCGCCTTATCGATTTTGAAAAGATAATTAGGTGTACTTTTTTTATGAGGCTTCCTCATTACTTGTATATATCACAATTAATTAATGGGAACAACCACTTTTTGGGACTGCATCAGCCTTCACCACTGGGAAGATGATGTCAGCAGCCAAGTTCAACAAGGGCAGTCTTGTTTATGTGTTGTTAATTGTATTGTCACGTGACCCTTTGTTATTAAAATGGTGATGGTATGTGTTTTTATGTGGTTCATCATTGAGAGTATACGAAAATGGAGCTTTTTCGTCTCTGTCCTATAGTACATGGCACTTGTACGTAGAGAGCGTATGGGACATTGAGGTCATTCGAGTCTTCCTCCCAGGAAGGGGGGGGGGAAGGGTGGGAGGGGGAGGGTGCGCATATGACATTCGGTCATCTCTCATCCATCGGTTTGTGTTAGCCGATGTTTTTTCAAATCCTGACTGTGTTTTCACACAGTTTCAGAAGTTTTAAGTGCCTTAAACGCAGAAAAGCGCATAGGGAAGAGCTGGTCTTTTGACCTCGCCTCACTTCCGCCGAATTCCCTGTCGAATTCTGGCAATATCAAAGAGTATTAGGGAGGTAAGTATACTCTTGAAGTGAAATAAACTAAATCACGGATTTCTTTTTTCACGAGAGATTTGATACTTACCTCCATAAGACGGACCCGGCCTCTCCACCCCACAGAGGCTCGGTCTTCAGGCTCTTAATAGTTGCATGTGTGTCAGCCAATAAATTAGTCAGAGGAAGTGCTAGTCTGCGCATGCGCGGTGGTGGGGCTGGCATCCGCCGGACTGCAATCTGACTCCCTGCCCAGTAGGGGCACCTAACTGTTTTTATTCTGAGTGTTTATTGAGTGAAACCCTGTATTTAGCAATATCAAAGAGTATTAGGGAGGTAAGTATCAACTCTCTGGTGAAAAAAGAAATCCGTGATTTCGTTTATTCTCCAAGGAAAATGATATGGTAGAAAACATTCTGACTGAAGACCCAGTAGGAAACAGCCACGACATCGTGATCTGTTTCATTTAGCTATCGTATCTATGTCATCTATTAAACGATATCTTTACTGGAAACAGTGACAAACTATTAAATCAAATATTTTTGATCGACAAAAAGGCCAAAATCTGCCTCAACCGTTGTAATGACGACAATCTTGTTGACCATATGTACAAATGTTAGGGTGTTAGCCTGATAAGTCAGGTTCTACCAGTACACGCGGCTAATAATACGGGATATATAGAAATATTTTCACATTACTATAATAAATATTTGGTGGTAGAATTATTACAATATTTCGCACAGCACGAGAACATAGTGAGTTCTATATGGCCTTATGTTCGAAAACTGGCTACGAGGCATGTATAGATATTCTGGTACCAAATATAGTACATTATTGGAATTTGACAATGGTGTGCTACTACTAAATTGCATATGGTTTTTTTAAAACCTTTGAAACTTTATTAGCGTATTCATATACGTATCTAACCATATGTGTGAACTTCTGGGGTCGAACCTATTGCAAACAGTATGGTACAGAAAACCGTTGATCTGACAGAATTTGCGCCAATTTTCAGTATGGAATTGTGTACTATGAAATAACGTTCCTGTAGAACTTTTTTAAATTCGGAATACAACTAGCATATTTCGTATTTGTGGGTGAAATTCTGGGGGTGAACGTATTGCAATGAAAACCATGAATAAGTTTGAGCTTATTTACGTTACGAAATTTTTAAATCTCACTACGTCGTATAAGCTTATGCCCATACCTATCTAAACATATGGGTGATATTCTGGGCCGAACCCATTATGAGCGATATGTCAGGACATATCGACACCTATCTGAATGTAGTGAATGTGAACCAACCATATTACAATGGGGCCATATGGCGAATATGTAACTACATATTACCAGATTACTTGATGGTAGAATCGTGCAAAAGCAGTAGTACATATTCAGTTATATACAGCTATATGTAAAAAAATGATTACAAACCGAGAACTGAGATTCTAATACTGAATATAGTAAATTGTTGGCATTTGACAACTGTCCATGGCTAATAAATTGAATATTACGAGATTACTACGTGGTAGAAATCTCAAGATTCATTAGTGTATTCATATCCCTATCTAACCATATGGGTGAAATTATGTAGCAACACATATTGCAGACGGTAGGGTATTGAAAACCGCAGATCTGCCAACATTGGAACAAATTTATGCGATGAAATCGCATACTACGAAAATACTTCACGTTCGAATTCTTTTAAATTCCCAATGTAACTAGCATATTCAAACTCCTATACGTCTATGTGAGCGAAGTTCTGGAACAGACCATATTACAGAAAGTAGGGCACCGAAAACCACGAATACACCATCATTTAAGCTAAATTTTGCATGTTAAAATTACTTCATCTAGAATTTGTTAGATTCGGAATATAACTAGCATATTAAAGCTCAAGTCTATGTGGGGTAAATTATGGGGCTGAACATACTACAGACAATAGGGCACCGAAAACTGTGAATCACCCGATATTTAAGCACATTTTCGGTATAAAATTGTGCACTACGAAATTACTTCATGGTAGAATTATTTTACCTCAATCCATTACTTCACTAGTATATTCATATACCTATCTAACTATTTGGTTGAAATTCTGTGGCCAAATTTACTGAATACCTTCTTGACTTAGCACAAACATAGGCCTACACTTTCGGTTGATTTCTGTATTCAACAATCTGCTACAATATTATTGACAGCTGGTTTGACTGGAAATTTCGAACATTGGTAGTTTATCAATGCTGCTGCATAATTGCATTGGCCCAACATAGATGTGTTCCCACTAATGGACCTAAAAAGGCAAGAGGATAATACTGATAATCACACATCCATTATTTTTAGTGAATTTTATCTACTTTTTCACAC